>VZZY01022323.1:378145-422085 GCA_013400335.1 Eurystomus gularis
GGGGGGGAGCGCGGCCTCCGTGGGGCCGGCGCCCTCGCTGAGGGCGGGAGGGAAGGGCCGGGGCCCTGCGGGCCTCGGGGCGGGCAGGGAGGCCGCTCCCGCTCTCACAGGAGCGAAGGTGGGCGTAGAGACCAGACCCGCCGTGTCCTCCCCCGGTTAGCGGGGCCCCGCAGCTGCTGGGAGGCTTTTTTTGTGGTAACAAGCCTTCCTCGGACACGCGAAGCGGAAACGGGGACGTGCTTCTCCAGGGTAACCCCCTAAAAACGGACTTGGTAAGGTGGTGCGGGCGAGGGTTTGCTGCCCCGGCTCCTACAGAGTCCTTGCTGAAGCCCCTCCGAGGAGAACTGGCGAGGTGCCCTTCAGCAGGTCCTCAATCCCCGCGCCTTTTTTCCGTAGAAAAACGCTAGCAGTTACTACAGAACTTAAAAGCTGCGCCCGCAGCGGTAAAGGAGCCTTTGCAGCGCTGGCTGGGGTAGAAAAGAAGGTGTCTTCTCCTTTTCTTGTCCCATTTTCTACCAACTCGGGAGGACGCGAGGCTGGAGCTGCAGAGCTACCAGCGCTCGCGTCTGGTTTGGGATCCGCGGCATCCGTGTTCTTCACCTGCGGAAAGGTCGCCCCGGGACCTGTCGTTGTTCTTGGACGACGTTGTTCGGTGGCCGCCGTTACGAGGAGCGTTATTGCAGCAGAAGCATCGTTGTTGTGTTCCTGCAGCGTGTTTGGGGTCAGGGGGATCGTTTGCTTTGCTTTTCGTTGTCTTACGGTAACGGTAATTTTATTCTTCGTTGCAGAAGTGAATATTGCCTTGCATAACGGGGTCTGCCGTTCCTCGGGATAGCGAGGGGTAAAGTCACAGCTTCTGTGGCTGCCAAGTCGTGTGTCCTGCTGGGCTTTAAATCTTTGAAAAGTCTGAAAAATCTGTTAAAAGTCAAACGATTTTTTTCTTTTAAGTAGCTGGTTCCGGCTCCTCGAGTGTGGACGAAAAGGCGCTTATTGAGAACAAAATATAAGATCTTACTTTGCGTAGTAACGAGACGGTATCTTTGCCTGTGACTGTAACTGCTTCTCCCTGGTATCTTGGCACGTGTATTTCGTTATAAAAGGCGTTCGCAGGTGGGGGCCTTGACCTTCGGGGTGGTTTTTAACGTCTGCACCGTGTCCCGAGGGGAGAGGCGGCGGTTGTTCACGTGGAACTGTGCGTAAGCGTTTTTCCTTTTCTCTAGCCAGCTGGAGAACCTGCAGCCTGAGATCAAACAACTCGCTGAGCGGCTTCGCTATGAAGTTTCCGTTCGCGGAAAGCAAGTGGGCTGGTCCGAAAAGGTGGCCAGGTAAGATGGTGGTGATTGTATTCGCCTTCCAAGTCCTTCCAGGTGGAGGGGTGGGAGGAGACGACAGTCTCACGGGAAGACTCTGCTCTTGCCCAAAGCTGAGATTTGCCTGGTTTTTACGGCTTGCATCAGAGTAAGTTGTGAGGGAAGGGGTTTCGCAAAGGAGAGAGGCCCCACAGCAGGGGAAGGGCTTCCACACTTTGCAGATTTGCCCCTAAAGAAGCCGATTTGTCGCCTGTTATTTCAGAACACGACAAGTCTCGCCGTAACAGGTACCGTGAGAGGACGTGTTCTTTTTCTTCCGAAAAGGTTGCACTTCAAGAAGAACCTCCGGAGGATCGTTACGGAGCTGTACGTGCGAGACAACTGCCATCCCTTCAAAGCCACTCTGCTGGCGTGGGTTCAGATTCCCATGTGGGTGTGCGTCTCCCTCGCCTTGCGCAACTGCAGCGTTGGCGCCACGAGCTCCGAAGGTGATTCCCCCGAGCTCTAGAAACAGCCCGTTTTCATCCAGTTGTGTTTGTCCAGGGGCTTTCCTGCCTAAAGACCACAGTCCCCCGAGCTCGGCGTAGAAGCTGAGGGAGAAACTACACTGCTACAGAGTTCTTAGACTTGTAGCTTGAGCGCAGATAAATACGTGATAAAAATAAGACTTTATGTGCAGCGGGCAGGGCGGCGTTGTTCCTCACAGTGGGACCAACGGGAGGCGTTTCCTTAGGCCGCGTGTTGAATTATTTTGTGGTCTTCTTTAGACGGGGTTAGTGGAAAGAAAAAGAAGGGATCTTGGGGGTTTTGGGGGTCATGAGATAAATATGTTTAGCGAGTAATATTTCCTATGCACAGCGTGTTCACTGCGAATCTGTCTTTTCTTTCACGTGAGGCCCTTCAGACAAGGGGAGCGCGTGGGGTTTTTTAAGTAAAAACGTCGACGTTTTTAGGAGAGTTTATAGTTTGTTCTTCGGAACAGAAATGTATCAAGTTATGTAGTTATTAATATAGATACGGTGGGTTTGGGATCGCAGAATACCTAGTCTCTGTAGGTTGCTGCATCGCCTGTTTTCTTCGTTGCCTTGATCTCAAGCTGGTTTTTGTCACAGTTACCCAAATCAGCCATGTCTGGAGCTAAGCCGGACCTCGGCTTCTCTCCCACCCCTTCTCACCTGTATCGGCAGCGGATTGCCTTGCTGTGTGACCCGTCACACCAGAGATTCCCGCTTCAATAGCGCTCATCGTGTAGATAAAACCCATCTCAGAACTCGGCTGATTTGATTGTCATCCACGGAGCAGTTCTGACTGAGCCGGGGTGGCGAGCTGGGCTTTAATTCCCTGTTTTCTTTAAACTGTCGTCGCAGTTCAAGAGCAGTTCTCGTCAGGCGGAGCGTTGTGGTTCCCAGACCTCACGGCCCCGGATTCCACGTGGATTTTGCCGGTTTCGCTCGGGCTGGTGAATTTGCTGATCGTGGAGGTACGTCGGCGCGATAAGCAGGAGGAGGGGCGGTAGCTCTGTGCCGCTCAGCGCGTGGGTGTCTCCTCTGGGGGCGGCAGGTTCTGACGTGACGTGTCTCGCGTGCTTTATTGATTTACCTGAGCCTCATAAAACTCGGTCTTGGCTCCGCAGTTTCCCTTGGAACGACGTTCTCGAGCTCCCCGAGCGAGTACCCTCCATCTGGAAGCGCCTGTGGGGTTGGTTTGGTTTGTTCTACCCCCCCAGTTATTTTTCGCTACCCTGCGGTCAAAAGTAACGATATCACGTTCTTAATAAGTTGAGAAAACCCGGAGCTTTTTGAGATTGCTGGGAAGATTAATCAACAGGAACAGGAAAAGAGATAAAAAGCCTTTATTTCCCATCTTGGGGGCAATTTGATGGAGATTTTTTCCTCGATTTTCCCGTCAGGTGTTCTCTTCAAACCCTAACCCCCGAAGATTTCATTCTTACCCCATTTTCTTCTACGTCAGGTGGGCCGAGGCTGTCGTAGAGGTAAAAAGTCGGTCTGTGACCGTAGCCCTGGTCTCGGTCGGCGTGTTTGGGCTGTTCCTCTGAGCAGCCTGCTCGCCAGGGCCTGGGCTCCAGGCTGAGCTGTTGGAACTTTCGGGCGTGCAGAAGGGTCTGTAAAGTTTTGCTGCCTTGAAATGACAAAGCATCAAACAAGTGAAACGAAAGATTGTAGGAGCCGTGTTAGCGGAACTGGAGGGTCTCAAATCCAAGTCCAAGCTCAAGCTGTTACCTTTTTTTTCCCCAGTTGAGTTGTTTCAAACAGGACTTGTTTCTAACCGTGGGTTTCTGCCCTTTCAGATCTTCGCTTCGCAAACAATGAAAGTTTCCCGGTTGCAGAAGCTTGCGACGAATTTCTTCCGGGTGGTGTCCGTCGTGATGATCCCGGTTGCCGCCGCGGTCCCGTCTGTAAGTAGAGCCTTCGTGACGCGTCCCTTAACCTGCCACTGCTTCGTTCCTGTTTCTAAGCATCGCTGTAGGGCTTGGGAGGACGTTCAGAGCGGCTTCGCGTCCTCTTTGTGGTCTAAAAAATGAGAGGAAGGCTTCCCGTGGGGACATACGGACAGAGGTTGGCGAAGCGTTTGCTCCCCGTGCGAGGAAACCAGCCTCGTTCTTAGACAAGGATAAAACACTCCACGTCTTTACCAAGGTCTTCCTCTTGCGAGTATTTTTGCGGCGGTTGGCAAAAATAAAGCATCGCGTTGCTTGGCTCATCAGCCGACAGTCTGAAACGTAGCAGCCGAAGCAAGTTTAATACCAACTAATTTATGAAGTCAGTGTAGGTGGCTTTTTCTCCCCCCTCCCCGGAAGAGCTGAGAAAAGCCGGTTGAAAGGGAAGTGCTCCTTACAGAGAAGAGAGGTCTTAGGTGAGCTGCGGCTTTTCCCGGGAAGCTGGGAGCGAGCGGTGGCCGCGGTTGGCGACGAGCTGCCGGGCGCGGGCGCCTCGGGAGCCTGACGGCGCCGCTTGTCTCGTTGCAGTCCATGGCGCTGTACTGGCTGTCCTCCAGCTTCGTGGGGCTCTCGCACAACCTGCTGCTGCGCTCCCCGGCCTTCCGCCGCCTCTGCTGCATACCCCGCACCCGATCCGACTCGGACGCTCCCTACAGGGATATGGTGGCTGCCCTGGCGGCCAAGTACAGCCTGAAGAAGTGACGGCGCGTGAACTGTCGCCAGAGCCGCCCGCCGACATCGAGTAGAGCTGGAATGTCGCAGCTGGAGTTAGATTTGTTTGCCCAATAAAGCGGAATGGTTCTCCGGCGCAAACGTATCTTTGCCGGGAAGTTTTGTTTCCGAGGGGGTCATGTAGTAGTCCAATAATAGGAGTTTGGCGCCGGAATAACCGTAAGAACCGATTTCCCGCAGCTGCCGAGTGAACGAGGTCGTTGCCTGTCCCTCGGTGTTAGATTTGGACTCGGGAGGACAAGTTTCTTGTGTTGTTTGTGGCGATCAGCTGTTGGGCGGCCGCGCTCTGTTCGGTCCTGATCTCTTCTTCCGTGAATAAAACAGAGTCGCAGCCTGTTGTGTACACGGAGCTGAGGCGGGCAGCGCCTCGGCCAGGAGGGGGTGATGACAAGGAACTCAAACCTCCTTCTGAAGGTAAGTCCTGAAGGTCAAGCGCAGACGTTTCACGCCTTCCAGGACCCGTGTAGGCCGTTCTTTTCACATAACGATCCGAGGGCCCGTCAGCATTTCTGCACGGGGGTTGGATCGACACCTCGCCTTGCTCTGCGTGCGAGGGGGGCTGCAGCCCCGTGGTTTCCGGGGAGAAAAGGAAGCGCTGAAGTAGTTTTGCATCTGCTGCTGGACACACGGGGGTGCTCGAGCTCTAGCTCGTGTTAGCCGGTGGGTTCCGAAGCCCAGGGCAAGCAGGCAGGCCTCGCGTCCGGACGTTTTCCTTCTGTCTTTTCATCTCAGCGCCGTTTCAGAGCTTGATGAGCCCATCCCTTCGCAGCGCTCGCTGCTCTTCCCCCTCATTGCCGGCCCCTCTTTGAAGTAACCCGGCGTTGAATGCTGCTGATCGCTAAAATAACTCCAGGGCCTCGCTCGCTGTGGGCTGGGGGTGCCGCGTGGAAGTCGGCAGGTGTCGGGACAATCCCTCCGGCCGCCCGCTTGGCTTTGCAAAGCCGCGGGGCCAGCTGGCAGGAGAGCTCCGCCTGCGTGTTCCCTTGTTACTGTGGGACTTACCTGGATTTCATTGCTCTGACTTGTTTCTAACGGTAAATAAACCTCTCCCCGTCCCTTTGAAGCTTCAGCGCGGAGAGTAAGAGCAGCTGCCCGCTCCTGAGCGAGGGCCCTCGCTCTGTGTTTGCGGTGTGAGGGATCACAGATCAGTACGATCTCAAAAGAGAGGGGAACGGGCCAGCGGGGAGTCAGCACCACGCAAAAGTTGGGAGAGAGCATGTCCTTAATGCCTTTGTTTCCCGTTCTTTTTTTCTTTTCCCCTCTATTTTCCGGGTTCAGGACTAGCTCAGCCGTGATTCCACAATGCTGCAACGGGACGTTGCTGGAGCTCTCGGCAGAACGGGCCGGGTCTGGATGAGTAACACCTTCATTCTGCTTTATTTAGTGTAATCTACGTTCGTTTCAAAGAAAAAAGGGAAGAGTCCTGCAGGAGGAGGTGCCTTCTGCGTTGAGCAAATAATCCAGCGCACCGTGGTTTTGACCAGGAGCAGATAAAATAATCATAAGAAGCACGTCTCTGCTTTTCATAGAATCATAGAATGTTTCAGGCTGGAAGGGACCTCCGGAGGTCATCTAGTCCAGCCTCCCTACACAAGTAGGGACATCTGCCTAGGACAGGTTGCTCAGAGCCTCATCGAGCCTGACCTTGAATGTCTCCAGGGATGGGGCCTCCACCACCTCTCTGGGCAGCCCCTTCCAGTGCTCTATGACCCTCATGTTAAAGAACTTTTTTCTAATATCCAACCTAAATCCATCTTTTCCTAGCTTGCCTGGCTCCACGGCAGCAAGCAGCAAAGAAATCTGCGGTATTGTTGGCAGTGATGAACCAGAACTGCCTTTCCAGCCTGGTTTTGCTAGAGCACAGGAAGTTCCACCTCAACGTGAGGAGGAACTTCTTGACTGTGAGGGTTTCAGAGCACTGGAACGGGCTCCCCAGAGAGGTTGTGGAGGCTCCTTCTCTGGAGACTTTCCAGACCCATCTGGATGCGTTCCTGTGTAACCTGCCCTAGATTCTCTGGTCATGCTTGGCAGGGGGGTTGGACTCAACGATCTCCAGAGGTCCCTTCCAACCCCTCACATTCTCTGATCCTCTGATTTCATACTTTGGTGAATCCAGACCATCATCGTCACCTTGTGGAAGCAGCTGAGGCTGCGGCTGAAGCTCTGCTCCACACAGCACTGCTGGGAGGCAGCTGAGGACCACGTAGGCTGGTGTGGATCTAAAACCGCTCCACCTCAGCAAACCCTTTCCTCTGAACTCTAAGCATCGCGGTTTGAGCCAGTTTGGTTATTTTTGTTTGCCCTCAAGCTAATCCCCAGTGTTTGCTTTCTGATGATGATTGTTTGTCCTGCGTAGCATGACAAAATACACCGATCTCCCCGCCTGCGTTGTGATGGCGTCCTGGTTGGGACAACGTCGAGAACTTTCTGGACTGTTAGGCTGGGAGGGGAGGAGGAAACGTGGAACTTGTCTAGAAAGTGGTTAAGTGATAAAATCTTCTCGTGGGGAAAGTCGGTTGCTTAGAAACACACCTAATAAAATGGGAGCAGCGGCAGTGCTCTCTGGGCACGTTACTTCTGCTCGGAGGAAGGCTTTGAAATGGGAGGTTGGCCAAGAAGACCTTTTTAGGGGTTTCACATCGCTGCGGCCTGGACCTTGTCTTCTCTCTCGTGGGTGCAGTTGAAGGGGTTTGCCTTCCGGAGGACTCGAGGTCTCTGTGCACTTTGTTGAGCTCTTAACTGGCCAGTCTAGTAACAGAACAAAATATTGATGTTTTTTACAAGGTTCTGTGCAAGGGAGGACCTTAGAACTGGAGGCAGCTGCTGAAAATGTTTTAGTTTATGCCTAAATGTGACACAGTTACTCGAACTTGAGATTCGTTCCTGGGTCCTGAGGTTCTTGCCGGCTTTGGTGGCTGGAGAAGATCCAGCTTTGTCCGAAGGAAAATAGCCAGGGACGGGAAGCGGGTCCCTTGATTGCAAAATGGTGCCGGTTGCAGAGAAACCCTGATTTTGGCCTGCGACTGGTAACTCCTTGGTTTACAAGGCAAACACCCTCCGATTAATTGGGTAGTAAAAGCCTCGCCGCGCTTGCGTTTCTCCTCTTTACGTGCTGTTACTGGAAGGCTGGGAGATAAGCTTTGTTTGGAGACACTTAGAATAACGATTTCAGCGAGAAGTCCCCAGAGACCGAGCCCATGGCTGCGTTTCCTCACAAACACACCGTGACCTTTTCCCCTCCGCTCACGGATTATCGGAGAAATCAGGAGAAAATAGGAGCAGCCGTGCCTTAAAGTGATTGTTCCTAGCTGGTCCTGCTGCTCCTCCTGCTGGTGTGGAAGCTTTGCAGCCCCCTCTCAAAAAATGGCTCACTTTTTTTTGTATTTTATTACTATTCCCTCATTTTCTGACGCGACAACGGCAGGCGGATCGCCCAGAGGAGCGCGCGGCCTCGCCGTCGGTTGCCGCCTGCCCTTCGACACACAACTCTGCAGAAGATCCAGTAGGATCTAGCTCCGAATTGCAATGGGGTGCGATGTTCCTTTACCACGGGGTGGTTTTGCACAGGCTAGAGCGTTACTTCTCCATTAAAGCCCTTGGAGATGGAGGAAGTAGGGACACAATCACCGGGCAGCAGTGTATGAGTCTTCAGAAGAGAGGGTTTTACGAGCTGGTGGTTGGGGGTCTCCAGTGAGCCGGTTTTGCTGGTGGAATACGTTCACCCGGCCTGAAAGCCCTGGGAGAGGAGGATTCTGCCTAAAAAGTGAGCGAGCTGTGACTTGGGGGCCTAACTACGGGCTTAGCTGACTACTTGAAAAATCCAGTCCTGGGCGGATGCTGTTAATCTTTCCCCAGCGTGAACAGTGAGCATTTCAGCCACGAGTACCTACAAAAAGGGAATTTTCTCCACCCAGAGCCCAGCAGTTCCCCTCTGTAGCCCGCTTCCATTCTGACACGGATCGCGGGCGAAAGGGCTGCGCAGGGGCAGAGCTGATGCGCTCGGCTCCTGCTTTGTGCGCTGAGGGGAGCTCGCTTCGGCCGACGCGGCTTTTAAGACCTGTTGGTTCGTGCCGAGGTCAAGGAACATTTGTGTAAGTGTCTTCAGTGACATTCCTGTAACTTGGACGCTTGAAAAAGCGCGGCGCCAGTTTTCCCTTATTTCAAGTCTTAAAATTTTCCGCGCGGATCCTTTCGGCTTCCGACCAAGCAGCAAAATTGCCTTTAAAACCCGACGGCAGCGTGGTGTCAAGGCAAAGAGACATCCCTTAGGGATGAAGTTCCCTCTTCAAACTGATTTTATTTTTCCCCTAACTCCCTACTACTGGGGGTTAACCCAAACCCCAGCACACATTTTAAGAGTTTTTAGCTGACCTAGGTAAGATTTGTTGAAGTCCAGCTATCTGCTGTTAGGAACTTTCACACGTCCGAACACCTGGAGATGCCAGGTGCGAGGGAAGGTCCCGTGTTCTTTGCCGAAGAACCTGCAGTACTTTCATGTTTTCTGTGTTCCCCTCACGCTGGGCGGTGGGCAAAGTTGTCTGCGAAGCTCTGGTGAAAGTCCGCGCGGGCCTTGAAACATGTTTGGCCTTGTTTTATCTCATTACGGTTCTTGCACTCTTTCCTGGGGTGAATTAATCTCTTCATTAGCTACGTCTGACTGCTCAGGGCAGCGTATCGTGCAGCTGGGCGAGCATTCTGACACTGCAAAGAGATGTCACCGTGCTTAATAGTACGGCCCGGGGGGCGGCTGAGTCTTTTCACTGCTGAGGAAGACACTTTTGGGCGTTAAATTAAGTTTAAGAACACCGGTGTACCGAGGGTAATCGAGCGCCTAAATGCTTGGACCTCTCTCTGTGGCCTCCTTGGCTCTCCACACCCTTCTGGAAGCCTGAGGAGCGCTCGTTCGGAGTTACTCGTTTCCGTTTTGAAGGTGCTGCAGCTCCAGGCTACTGCAGGAGTGAGCAGACTTTGGAAACGGAGGGTTTGCAAGGGTTTGGAAGTGCTGTGTCCCANAACTACTGCAGGAATGAACAGACTTTGTGGAAACAGAGGGTTTGGAAGTGCTGTGTCCCAGAAATACGTGGGGATACTTCGAGACACTCGCTGCCTAAACAATACCTGAAGCAAGTCTTTCACCGCCTGGGAAAAATCTTAACATTTTCAATTGTCAAAAAGCATTACTGAAGTTATTGCAGATTTTCCATGTTGGTAGTGTTGAAAAAATGCAGTTTTCAGAGTCCTTTTGGATTTTAGGCCCTCAGATAAGGCTCCAATAAAACCCTTAAACTTTGTTTCTAGCTAGGACTCTGTGGGCTTGACCCGTACGTTTCGGCCAACGCTCGGCTGAAACAGAGACCAACCTGGGAAGGGTGTTTGGGACTTGAGAGAAGGGAAGGGAGGGAGGGGCTCATTGTGCTTAAAGGTTCTTCTCAGATGGTGGTGGGCTGGCCTCCCGAGGTCGTTACCGAGGTGGAGAAATGATTGCTGAAGGAGTCCGGGTGAAGCGCCTTTTCCTGATCAATGGACTGTTCTGCAAACGATTTCCCCGTTTCTTTTCCCGAAGCGCGGGCTGGGGAGCTCCTGCGGTAGCACCTCGGTTTGACGTGCCCAGAAGAGGGCACCCCTGGCCAGAGGAGCTTGGGGAGGGAGCTTTCCCCAGGAGGCCAGCAGCAATACCCTTTGGTGGGGTGTCAGGGAGAACTTGTAGGGTAGGCTTGGTGGTTGGACTCGATGATCCCAAGGATCTTTTCCAACCTGCATGGTCTACGGGTCAGTCAGCCTTAACTGCAGGTGTTATTTCTCAACTCGTGTTTCATGTCATGTAAACGTTTTTCGGATTATCCTGAATTTTGTATTTTTTTTTTCCCTGATGTCTCTAATTGCGAGCAAAGTCTCCGAGCCATTTTCTACCCTCTGCTGGGACAGTTAGCGAACGTAGTCTACAGAAGCAGGTAGCTCAGCCAGGAGAGCTAGTTTCATCCTTCCCCAGCGCCGTGGTTTTACCAGAGGGAACGCAGCAACTCGGTCTTGATGCGAGGAGGCAAAGCTGTCCCGGTGGAACGGGCAGCCAAGCTTTTACCTTTCCGTCCCGTGTTTCTTCAGCCACAATTAGTTACTGCAAAGGGGAGTCTGAAGTGCTGTCGTTCGCGGGTCTCTGCAGGACAAATTAATACCTTGGGCAGAAAGCTCGGTAAGGCGAGCGAGACTCGGAAGGTGACCTGTAGTCAGTATTTCCCTCTGACTTCAGCTCAGCAGCACAAAGAATCTGCCCGAGGGTTGGACCGACAGATTGTACGGAAAGAAATCTGTGGCCGGAGGAGAAAAAAAAAGGGAGGAGGGGAGATGATAAACGTTGGCAAGGAGAAACAGCAGGTTGTTACGCGTTGAAGAGGCAGCGCAAAGGTCAGGAGAAGGTACAAGGCGCTCCGTGCTTCTTCTGGCATATAGCAATGTCAAGCTTAAACTATTTACCTGTCTCAAAATGATACAGAACACAGGTCTTAAGACAAGCCTCGGTTTAGAATACAAGGCTTGATCCAGAGTACAAGGCTTACAAGCCTCAGTGACAGCTCAGCGCCTGCTCCGGACTTGGGTGAAGCTTCGGTTACAGTTCATGTGGCAGGTTTGGGCTGGCAGGCCCATAGGTGGGTCACCCGGGACGTGGCAGAGCGGCGCCGGTTCTGTACGGAGCCGTGAAACGAGATCAAGCGAGAAGCGAGAGCTGGAGTTGGAACTTTTCTCTGTTTGCGCGTGTAAAATGGCGGTTTTTGAGCACCGCGCTGCAAGTTCGGCAGCTTTTTGGAAAGCCTTTGTGCTGCGAAGCAGGATTCTTTGGAGAGGCAGCGTAAAGGAGCGTTCTGAAGTAACTCCTGTCCTCGCTCGGCACGGCCGGTCGCTGAAGCTGTCGTTCAAGGGGAGAGAGGACCCAAGGTGGCCTTTGAAGGTCCCTTCTGAGCCAAACCGTTCTGGGAGCCTGTGACCTGCAGCAGCGGGGCTGTGTCGTGGGCGGAACAAGACAAATCAGCATCAGCCTGAGGCTTCGCTCGGTATCTAAAATAACCTGGGAAGTGGATAAGAGAGAGAATTCTTCTTTCCACACTGGGGACCCGGCTTGATTGCTGGAGCTGGCTCTCGGCGCTCTTGCCAAAGACAGCAGATGATTTTTAATGGCCACACCTATTTAGGATTGTTGTTTTTATGTCTCAGCCAACAAAGGATAGAATAGATGTTGTTGTGTTTCAGAAAAATACGAGAAGGCGGCGTAAATGCTTCCAAAACTAACAATTCCGTAGAAAAATAGCCGTGTTCTGGGGAGCAGCAGGGCCGAGCTCTTCCTTAGTCCAGTGCTTGCGTAACGTGAGCGTTCTTAATTTCCTCGGTATTTGTGGTGCCTGATCTAGTTGTACACTGTCGTCGTCCGCTGTTTGGGTTTTTTTTCTGACCGGTAATCAATAAAACTTTACGTAAACAGCAAGTTCCGTGCGGCGCTTGTGCAGTTCCTCCTCTCGCATAATTAAAAGCTTGGGTTTCGTTTGTGGAACGTACCGAGCGGCTGTTTGAGCTTGCAGCAGGGAGGCTCTGGAGCCGATTCCAGCATTAGCTACAGAAAAATTGCACCAACGTTCCCAGACCCAGAGAGAGCCTGAGTTCTGAGTGGCACGCACGGCGCCCACGGGAGCCGCGTTGATTTTTGAGGTGTTTTTACGGTGGGGCGGTTTCTGCTGTGCAATAGGCATCTTTGTTTGCGAGGCCTGCGCAGTCGGAGGCTTCTCGGCGTCCTCGAAACCGGCCAAGCTGGTGATTTAGAGCCTACGGAATTATTGCTGCCCCCGAACTCCAGCCAGCATCAGGAAACCACAAGAACGAAAGAAACAATAGGATTGGGTTGGTTGAAAAGATTTTTTCCTAACCCTGAAAGATGTCATTTGTTGTCCTTCAGAGACTGAACGGGGAGGGAGGAAAATTCCACTGCTTGGAGTCCGGTCCCAAGGGAACGTGTGGACGTTTGTCCCGGGAAGCAGGGTGGCTGTTTCGGGCACCCCTTGTTGGGTGCAGCTTTACAGGCTGGGAGACCCAAAAGCAGCTTGTGCAAGTGGCTCAAAGTTGGTAGCCGAGACGTTCCAGGGATTGCTTTGGGCACGCTGTTCATTGAGGGGTCTCCAGGACTGGCAGGGAGCCCTCATCTTCGAGAGGCACGTGTGGCGTGACCGCATCTCTTCATCTTCTGACACGACTTCCCGCTTGTCCTCTGCTCACCTGGCACGCTGGTTGGAAGTTGATGTCGTGGTTTTCTCCGTTGCAAATGCATTTCGTAGTCTGCTGTAGGCTTTGTAACCCACAGCTTCTTGGAGGCTTCCAAAACTGCTGGGAGATCCTGGGGGAGTTTTGGGTTACGTGATGTTATTTGCGTATTTCCCAAGCATTTTTCTGCAAACATTTTTGCAAGTAGAGCTAACCCCGTATTTCTTTCGTGTCAAGTAAAAGAAACTCGTTTTCCTGGAAGGAAACGGAGTTTGAAAACTCCTGTCCCGTGTTATGCAAAATCAAAGGCAAGCTTGATGAGGACAAATTGAGCCCGGGCCTTAATGAACCGTAGTTTTAGTACAGATCAAAAACCGTCTCATACGTAATTCTCTCTGCAGCTGAAAGTTGCAGCGTTTGGCCTCAGTTCTGTCTTTCGAAAACTTCAAATTGCTCCTTTCGGTTGACGGAAATCCGTGGAAATGAGGGGAGCAGGTGGCAACTATCAGTAACTTCAGTGAGGGGATGCTTGAAGGACTCGACCGTACCAGAGCTGGAAGACGCAGAATTGATGTTTTAACAACGTTTCTATTGCGTGTTAGGAAACAAGGGCTGCAGGCGCAAATCCGTCGGGTAGATGGTTGTGATTTCTGCTTTTCCCTCACGGTCTCTGTGTAAGGAATGAAGCCCTCAGCACTTCTCCTGCCATGTCAGGCGTTTAGCAGAGCCTCACAGCTGTTAAATCCTGCAAAGGCTGAAGGTCGTCCAATCTAAAACGAGGTAAAATAGGGGTAAAACGTCGAAGAGAAAGCTTCCAGACTTGCAGAGGACGAGTCATCGGCAAGGCACGCTCTCTGTCTCATGAAAAACTTTAGAATTCAAAGGTACCGATAAAACCTTTAGAAAATAGAAAAGAAAGGAGGCAGAGATTGGCAGAGGAGGCTGGTGGGGAACCGGCATTTCTTGGCCGCCTACAAATTCTTTCAAAGAAACATTTGGAAAAGTTCTTTGCAGCGTTTTTATGGTGTTTTGCTTCCTCGGTTTCGTTGCCAAGATAATGTCGCGCGGGCTGAACGCTCTCTCTCCTCCTCCTTAATTTCTTTGACATGAGCATCTCGTCTCAAAAAAAGGCAGCTTGTATCTGCTGGACAATTCCGGCTCTTCGTTCGGAGCCCCGTGGCAGCAGCTGTCGTGCGGTGGATGTCGGGAGGCTTCGGACCGAGGCTACGGACCCTGTGGCTCGGGAATCTTGCCAGGGCAAACGGAGACAGCTCCCGAGCTGGAGCTATCCCGGGAGCTCCAGAGCGTGGTAAAACCACTGAAATGTCAGTGGTTCTAGTGGTTGGTGATTCATATGGCACCAAACCCTGGAATAATTCGGAGTTGCTGTTGAGCAACGGTGCATGTTTAAGAGTAGAACAGATAATTGTCCATCTGGCCCTAATCTCCCCGGTTCTGGATGCTCCGAAGCGCGGTGTTAATCTTCCTTTCCTCGATACACCGTCGATTATCTAAGACTGCAGCCACGGTGGGGTTGGGGCAGAGAGGATTTCCTTCTGATCCCAGCCGGCGATCAGCTTACGCCTTGATGCTGAGGATTGATAGCCCCAATAATTCTTACGTAAGCGTAACGGCCGCCGATATTTGTCCCTTTTCCGAGCCGAAGTTGTATTTGTGTTTTGCAGGCATCAGCCAGACGAGGTGGAATCCTGGTTCTACTCCAGCAGCCGTTTGAGGTGCTCCGAGCAGTTTCTCTCAGCGCTCCGGCTCCCGCAGATTTGCTTAACCCGCAGCGGAACCGAGCCTCAGGCGTAACGGTAGGAGCTGAATCTTTTCCTCCATCACCAATAAAGTCCTATTACGTATAACAAGATTGACCCCAATCCTCCCCCACGCGCCGCGCCGCGCTCCAGCTGTACAAATTTCAGCAAGCGATAGTCCTCTTCGCTCTAAAAAGTCCCGGGATTTTCTGAGCGCACCCGGCTCGGGAATTTTTGTGGACGATGCGAGCAGGCGCCGGGAGCACGAGCGCTTCTGCTGCTGGCTGGCTCCGTTCAGGAAGGACACAGCGGGGTTGTGGTGGCCCTTTGCTGGTCTACAGAGACTCCAGGTGTTTTTTGCCGAGTGCCTTCTGGAAGAGTTGTTGGGAGCTGGGATTAAATATTTGGGATTTCGAGGCCGGGATTTCTCTACAGAAGCAAGCTCTTGATCTCCCCTTCTAAGTGACTAACGCTCTCCCTTCCTCCTGGTTTTTTGGATTCCTTCCAATGTAGCCTTAGCAGCAGCTGCGACCAAATGTGGATCTTCATGAAGCTCATTTTGTAGACGGTTTGTGCCGTGTCCCTTGTTGAGCACCAAAACGACGTCCTGGTGGCAGTTGTCTGCTCCAGGTTAACGGGCAGCACGTCTGGACGGGGAGTTTCCTTGCGCTAGGACGTGAATGAGCAAACAGCATTCAGTTCTGTCTCGTTAGTGCTTTCGTCCTCGCGGTGCCTTTGGCTGAAGCCTCTGAGTGGTCCCATCTGCGTGTTTGGGAAGCCAAAGTCAATACCTTCCTTATCTGCGAGGGAATGTCAGGGTTAGACAAGGCCACGTGTCGTTGGAATCTGGCATCGCCCTGACTATGCGCCCTCACTCTTGCCTGAGGCCTTCAAGATGAAAAGGGCCAACTGTCAGTGACAACCATATCTTAAGCATCATTGCATTTCACAGGCAGGTTTCCAGCTGTCCGAAGGAGATCAAAGGTGCAGGAGAGAAACGGGGCGGTCCACGTCCTGGAAACGGGACTGTCCATGACCTGGAAAAGGGGCTGTCCACGTCCTGGAAACGGGACTGTCCATGACCTGGAAACGGGACTGTCCATGACCTGGAAACGGGGCTGTTTCCTTGAGGAACAAGGATTCCGTTTCCGGTAGCCGTGTCCTCTGAATGGTGACAGACTCTTCTGAGAGGCGTTGGTTGGCTTTCTGATAGAAAAACCACAAAGTTACCGTTTCTCACGCCTACTTCTCACTTTCTGTAGCTCGCTTTCATACGTTGCGAGCTCAGTCCCGGGAAGCCTGGTCTGAACCACGGCAGGATTTCCATCAGGGCCCAGAAACCTAGTCGTCTGCTTTTAACCTCCACAAAATACGCCATTTCTAAATCCCCTCAACTCAAAATGGGGCCCAGGGTTGTTTGTACCAGTTTTTCTCAGTCCTTTGCCTTCCCTTCTGTCTTTTCAACTGAGAACTCCATGGGAGGCCTTTAATTCTCTGTGTTGGACCTGGAGATGGGATAAACTATCAACTTGTTTGCCTTTCTCCGGCATGCATTGCACTCACAGACCGTGAAGAAGTCGGTGTCCTACCAGGGCCGTGGTAGCCGTTGCCAGAGTTTGACTTGATGGCCCAATTTTCATTTTCACTGCTACGATGGGACTGAAAGACAGGCCTGTTGTGTGCCAAGCCTGGCCCTCGCTCCGATTGCTGCTGGGATTGGCAGGCGTGCCAGGAATCTCACGTTCTGCCTGAATTCCAGCACTCCCCGGGGATTCGGTGATTTCTTAGAAAAACACGTTCCGTTCGCAATCAGACACGGGCCACGGCAGCGTGCGTTTGTGTGGCAGCTCTCACCCGGAAGGATCCCAGCTTGTGTTCCTGAGGTCGCTGGTGGTGTTTCCACCTCCGCTCAGCGGCCACTTCTTCTTCGATGGACTGGCTAGGGCTGGAAGGCAGCAGGGAAGGGAGACTTTGGGAGAGGAAGCAGAAATCCTCTGAAAACAGAGTCCAAGGGTGACCTCTCCCCCCTCTCTGATAAGTACAAGATGTTCCTCAGCAGTTAAACGGGGTGAAAACGGCTGGTTTATCTCGCCCGAGGTCAGCGACCCTCCTCTCTCTTTTTAATGGGATGTATGGCTGGTTTAAGCACTGTTTAAAATAAAAACCTAAGCTTCCTGAGCTCCGCTTCCTCCAAAAAGTCGAGTCAACTGGAAGTTCGAGGTTTGTTGGGAGCGTGACCTTCAGAAATTAGAGAAAGCCAAGTTAGGCTGCCTCTAAATAGCAGCACTTAGCCTCACGGGCCTCAGTTAAGGGAGTATCAGGTCCAGTGACTTCAGGCTTGTTATTTTACGTTGTTTGCGTGACTCAGGCTTGTCCTCGTGAAAACTTGAGGCCGCCTTTTTGGATTGTGTGGTGCTTTGTGAAACTTCTACGGATAGAGCCCGACTAGGAGATAGGGAAAGTGTTTGGGCTTGGCGTGGTTATTCAAAAAAAAAGAAATAGAGTCTGATAGGAAGCTTCGCCCCCTTTTTTCCATGGAGCTTTTTAAAACCCTGTTAACAACATCCCGCTTTCACTCCTCTTAAACGACGTGTTGAAAGGTCGCTGGTCCTGTCGTGTGTTTCTGATAACGAGAAAAGGATGATCAGGAGAGTTCTCTGTTTGGACTGCCGGACTTCATGGTTGGCATTGATGTTGGCATTTCAGGGCAACGGAACGCGGCAGGAACCGAGTTTGACAGAAATCCTGATATTTGGCCAAAAAAGCTCTCTTGATGAGCTTCTCGATCGCAGGCACCTCTGAGGTGGATCCTGCGCAGCACGGTGGCTGAGTTGAGCCAGGACGCGCGTGTCCAGCCTTTTGAAAAGCCACGCAGAGTTTGGTTTCTCAGGTTGTTTGCTGAACTGTGTGATTGGTTTTTCCTCATCGGAAATGCTCTGGATTTGCAGGGTCAAAAGCATTTGGACTCCCTGCAAGGAGCAGAGAATTACTACAAGATATTGATGCGGAGAGCAGTGGAACGGAAACACCCAGTCAAATACTTTGATGTAGATGGCAGGACTTTGCAGCCCATCTGAGGCTCTTGTGAAATACTGCAGGAAGAATCCTTTCCGTTGTGCTCTTGGAGTGTCAGCGATCGATGGATCGATGCAATATAATGTCTTAACCTGGTGAAATCCAGTTACTAAAGAGGTAAAGATACCCCGGCTTGAAGGCTGAAGCGTTCTGCTTCGGTGGGTGGATCATTGGCCAGTTCCAGGGTCGATTCTAAATGGCCCATTTTGCCACTACTCACTGACGGCTGCAAATAGCTGCATTAACCAAAAAAAAAGGGAACAAAAGAGGTTTCAGATATCACAGTCCGTTCCAGGAAAGCCTGCCAAGCCTCCAGAAAACCGAACTCAGCAGCTGAAACTCTGGAAGTCGTAAAGCTTGATAGAGTTTTCATTTTATTTTGCTTTCATCCTGAGGTATTTGATAGGAGATGTTACACACGGGATGTCGTGCGCGTCTCAGGCTTTGGCTGCGAGGTCGCTGCTCGACTCGCAGCAGTTCTTCCAGGAGATTCCATCCTCCATGAAGGGTGGGTCCCTCCGAAACATCCCCTGTGCAGCTCAGGAATCCCCGAGAGGCACTAGGTCTGCGCGACCGTGTGTTCTCACCCTCCCTGCGTCAGGACGATGCTCACGGGGATGTTCTTCATGGTACAAAAGCTGGGGGAGGTGACAAATCCAGCAGCTTCTCGCGAGCCTGTGGATGGAGCGTGCCACACGTTTTTTTAATAGTGGTTAAGCAAAAGGCATGAAATTGTTTTCCAAGACTCGACTCTCGCGCTGACTGCTGGGGCTTCAATGAGTGCTTTGCTTTTGTGGAAGAGTGTGGGCCAAGGAAGGAAGCGCTGTCCGTAGGTAGAGCAGATTTTGCCCGTTAACCATTCTCTCTGAAGATTAAGAGTCACTGTTAATCCGTAACAAACCCGCAAGCAGTAGTGTAATAAAAAGATGGACGGTGAAATGATAACCAAGAGGAAGAGGGTGGGTGATCAGAGCGTTGATCCGTGTTCTTGGATTCTCTCGGTAGCTCCGGCAGGCCAGCTCCTTTCCCTGCTGTGGATCCAGGCGAGGAGAGCCGGGAGGATGCTAAGCTCTGTTGAAGCACAAGCTCTCCCAAGTCTCGGTTTCATCGACAGACGCCCCTGCTCTCCTCGATGGGGTGGGACAGGTTGGGTGTTGCTCCCATCCACTGCAGCGACGGGTGTTTCTGTGCCACTGTCTGAACAGTCTGGTGGCTGCTCCTCGCCGTGATGATGCCTCAGGCGAGAGGGGACTTCCTTCTGGCTGTGGGCAGGCCTGAAAATGTGGAACTCGTTCCCTCGGGAGTCAGGAAGTGTGGACAGATTCCTCTTTTTTTACAGTGGAAAGCATGAAATCATGGCCACATTGGCTGGAGTTGTTATTCGTTTACCAGTCAAACTGCCATTATGTTTTACCGTTTGCTACGTGCCCTTTTTATGTGCTTCCAAGGCTTCTGCATTTTGCAGTTAACTGTTTGGAAGGAGAGAGAAGTGGTTTAGCAGGACCGCGCCTTTCTCCCCGCTCACTCGGTGCTTTCCTCGCTGCTAGGAGCATCTCCGCTTCATATTGCACGTGGGCACGGTGGAAGATGGACCTGTATGAAGTTTTACTGCCTCTTTGTCCATAAAAGACCCCTCAGAAAAAACGGCTCTGCCTATTTTGTGATGAGTTGTCCGTAGCTGTGGGGATAACAGCTGCTGTGAGGACTTGGTTTGCAAGAGCGATGTTGTGTCTCGCTGCTACCGTTCGGAAACGCTCAAGGATGGAACCTGGTGTTTGCTTTTTAAATGAGCAACTTTTACGTGTTAGCTGTGGAAGAAACTACAAAAAAATAAAGCTGATGCTCATGATTCTTTGAAATCGGTAGCAGCCTTTCAGGTAACTGAATCAGCCTTGGCTGGTGCCCGTTATCTTCTACTTATTTGTCAGGAAAAGGTTCCTTGGTCGTGCTTCCTTAACTGGAAAACTTGTTCTTATTTGCAGGAGTTTTGTGCTGCGTGGTGAAGTTCTTCTCTGAGAAACCCCTTTCCTGAAAGACGCTCCAGGGCCGCAGGTGGGTGTGACGCCACTCGCAGCACTTCAGTAAGACGCTTGTGATGGGCACCTAAAGCCACGAGCTACAGAAGCTGCAGTAGAATTCAGTACTAGAATTAGAAGCATGGAAAGGTTTGGGTTGGAAGGACCTTTAAAGCTCATCTCGTCCAACCCCCCTGCACTGAGCAGGGACATCTGCAACCAGAGCAGGTTGCTCTGAGCCCCGGCCAACCTCACCTGCAATGGTGCCAGGGATGGGGCAGCGACCACCTCTCTGGGCAACCTGCGCCAGGCTCTCACCACCCTCAGCATCAAAATCTTCCTTCTCTCTAGTCTAAACCTCCCTCTTTTAGTTTCAAACCATCCCCCCCGTCTTGTCCCAACAGGCCCTGCTCAAAAGTCCGTCCCCATCTTTCTGACAGGTCCCTCGAAGTCCTGCAAGGCCACCAGAAGGTCTCTTGGAGCCTTTTCTTCTCCAGAAGCACTTGTCCCGTACTTGTTAGGGAGCGGGGAGTTGGGCGGTTTTGGTTCAAGTGTCAGCGTGTTTTGAAACATGGTCTGTGCAGTATGGAGGTCAGCGCTGAAGGGATAGACTGTGTCTGCAGAGGTGCCCGGGATGATTCATTTCCCTGGGCAGAATTCGAGGGACTTTTTTGAAAGCGCGCTCCAGCAAAGCCGCACATTCCCATTCACCGCGGGCTCAGGTTTCGGACCGTCTGCCCGAAGGGGAAATTTATCCTGGCAACTGCTGAAAGGGGAACTCTTGTGGATTGGCACCGGTTTGCGCGTTAAAAAGAAAACTCCTTTTTTTTTGCTGCGTTTAGGGTAGCTTTTTGAGGACGGTTTATTGACATTTCCTCCTGCGTCCTCTAAGCATTTGCATCGGCGAGAGCTGCTGTCTGTGTGCTTTCCAGCAGCGGCCGGGCACCGCGGCAGGCGTGTTTCCACCTCCTTTCTCTGCCCCGAGCGAGCAATTCCCGTATTCCTGTGGAAAATCAGGAAATCGGGCCCGCACTGCTTCTCTGGGCATACGCCGACGAACCTTTTTTTTTTCCTAGTCGGTCAGATTTCTGCTGGTGATTTACCTGGAGCCGTGAAATCACGTGGGAGTGAAGGTTCCTTGCCTGGGCTGAGGAGCTTGGGTCGGATCTTCTCCGAAGCATGAGGGGTGGCCCACAGAAAATCTCGGTAGCGATCCTGAGCAGCGCAAAGTTCTGCCCCCGGGGCGGGCCTCGCGGAGATTTTTCAGTCGTTTTTCAGCTCTCTCGGTGCCTAGCGTAGCTAAAGTCTCTCTTGCCCGACAGCAGATGCTAATGATGTAGTGGTATTATTTTAAAGCATAATAAAATCTAGGGAAGACTTAAAAGCCTCCTCAGCAGTCCTTTATGTGAGCCCAGACCTCGTTTCCCTTCTCCCCCTTGATCCCGGGCAGGCTGCACGTTGGTCAGGGCCTCGCAGTCTCCCACCAAAGGCTGGCAGGGAGTTCTAAATGCCAGCAGAACAGTCTGGAAAAAATTATTTGATATTCTAAAATATTAACTCTGAATAGCAATTTATGACTTTTTTTTTCAGTGCTCCCGTGGGTAGGAGTAGATTTTTAAAACAGATTCTGTAGTTTGTGACCCAGTCCATCTTCTCATGCTTTACAGGTCAAGGGTGGTCCTCCGATGGTAAGGAAGGAACACGTCTTGAGGGGCTGGGTTTTTACTGCCACGGCCAAGATGCCTGAGAACAAGGCCTGCAAAGGTTCGTTAGGGACGGCTTTGCTCGGTAATTGTGTCAACCGTTTTTTCTGGCGCCATTTGGCAGGTTCCTTCGGGCGCTTCTCCTGGTACGTGCACCCATGACTCATGTGGACCATGGTCACCATGGTCAATGGTCACTTGGTCATTGAAGAGAAGGCTTGCAAAAGGTGCTGCTTACTGAGTAAAATGCCTTCTCCTGGAATCCCGATGGACTGATTTATTGCTTCTGCAGGTTTTTCTTCTGGAAGCTGCCACATCGTGGAGTTGTGCCTTCTGGGTCAGAGGTGAAAGGAGCTGCCCAGTAACTCTGCGGAGCCAGGACCGTTTTTTCTGAAGGTACAGTAAAATGTTAGCTGCTGTGTTGAAATGCCCTGTTGTGCCCGGCCACTAGAGATCACTGTATTTTTGCAGCAAAGAGAATACTTGGACTCTTTGTTGCAGGACATCTTCGGTTGCTGCTGGATTTTTGAGGAGTCCGAGTCAAAAAATACTCCGTTTTCATTTTGACCGTTGGTAAGCGCAGCGTTCCGCAGAGGTGGAAGCAGCACCGCATCACGGCAGCGGCTCTAGAAAATTGGCCAAGTAAGAAACCATTGTGGGCCGCCATGAAACCGATACAACAAATGAGCCTTACACGTCAGTTTATCGCTGCTTACAAAGATCTGAGGCCGTTCCTCTCGCGCATCGCTGGTGAGGACGTGGAGGGCTTTTGGTTTGACCAGCCTCTAATCTAGGCGATCTGCTCCGTGGAGAAGGACCTTGGAGTCCTGGAGGACAACAAGTTCTCCTTGGGACAGCAGTGTGCCCTTGTGGCCAAGAAAGCCAATGGTCTCCTGGGGTGCACTAAGAAGAGTGTGTCCAGCAGGTCGAGGGAGGTCCTCCTCCCCATCTGCTCTGCCCTGGTGAGACCTCACCTGGAGTCCTGCGTTCAGTTCTGGGCTCCCCGGTTCAGGAGGGACAGAGATCTACTGGAGAGAGTCCAGTGGAGGGCTACGAGGATGATGAGGGGACTGGAACAGCTGCCTGATGAGGAAAGGTTGAGAGACCTGGGGCTGTTTAGTCTGGAGAAGAGAAGCCTGAGAGGGGATCTAATGAATGGGGATCAATAGATGAGGGCTGGGTGTCAAGGAGAAAGGGGCAACCTCTTTTCACTTGTGCCCTGAGATAGGACAAGGGGCAATGGATACAAGCGAGAGCACAGGAAGTTCCACCTCAACATGAGGAGGAACTTCTTGACTGTGAGGGTGACAGAGCACTGGAACGGGCTCCCCAGAGAGGTTGTGGAGTCTCCTTCTCTGGAGACTTTCCAGACCCGTCTGGATGCGTTCCAGTGTGACCTGCCCTAGATTCTCTGGTCCTGCTTGGCAGGGGGGTTGGACTCGATGATCTCCAGAGGTCCCTTCCAACCCCTCACATTCTCTGATTCTAATCTGCAGAGCACCTACAGTAAAGATACTCCTAGAACTGAATATTTTCATGTGATGGCACATAATTTCCAAATAGTTTCTTCAGACCCAGCGGAATCCTGTTCTGGGGAAGAGAAAAAATACTCCCTGTCAAGGAGGCTTAACATTGAGGACTGACAATTTTTCAGGGACCGGCCTTTAGAGGGTTGTCGTTCTGCGGACAGGTCTTTGTGTCTGCTGTATTTTCAGCTTGCTGGAAGTATTTACGGTGGGAAACGGCGTTGGAGCGTTGGGACAAACGCTTCGGTCCCGAAGCGTCGCTGGGAAGCGGCACGATGGTGACGGGGAAGAGGCCGGGTCAGGAGACCCGCGTCCAACCCAGTGCACAAAGATGCTCCTCCACCACCTGAACCGAGCCAAAGCTGGACTCCAGCGGTGGGTTTTGGGCTGGTGGAGCAGGTCCTGACTCCTGCACGGGACGGCGGCTGGAACAAAGCGAGTGATTCATACGTATAAATTCAGAAATAGCCACGGAGGTGCGTAAGGCTGGAGGCGAAAGGAGCGTGTTTTTAAGAGAGTATTTCCTGCATCTCGGTTAAAAGGATATTTTTACTATCTAGGACGCGTGGCTGATTTAGCCTGAACTGGTAGAACTTCCAGTTGGGTTGCATTAAAAAGGCTATTTTGGGGTTGTTTGCAATAGGTATACGTGGAGCTCTAACAAAAATAGCCATCCCACAGAGTTCTTTAAAAGCACCGAATCTGTTTTTAAATCGTTAGGTTTTTTCAGTTAAAAATTTACCTTTTTTTGGTCTATTTGGATGGAAGAGCGACGTTGTTCTTGCAGCGTCTGTACATGGATTTAACTACGGGTTTTTTGCAGGAACCACAAAGCTAGTTCAGCTTTACGAATGTCAGCGTTTTGAGAATTTCTGAGCTGCTGAGAACTATGAAACTGGTCGATTTTTTTCCCTGAATTGGAGTATCCTCCTCCCAAACCGTAAGGGAAGGAATTCTCCCAGGAAATGTGGCCATTTTTTGAGGGCAGACCTATAAGCATATCAGAGTTTGAGTGTCAGTTGTCAGAGAATCCCTTTGTAAGTTAATAAATGGCAGTTCTTAGGAAATAAAGCCTGGTAGTTGTAAGTCCTGCTCCCGTGGGGAGTAGCTGGACGCCGGCGTCAGGGCTGAAGCAAAGGCGCCTGAGGAAACTGGGTCACCTCTTAGCCAGCACGTGAGAAGTTGGCTTGAAGCGATAGATACGGGTTAAGAAGAGCGCTGGTGAACATGGGAAGTCCTGCAAATAATGAGGTTATTTAGCCCAGCAGAGGTGACGTATTTCTTTTCTGGTCTTTGCTTTAAAAGAAATAAAACCAGGATGAAAAAAAAATCTCATTTTGAATGACGGATCTCGTGGTCCTCAAAGGAGTAGCCACTTAAATTTAGCCAGAAAAAGATGGTTATTTCCTCCCAAGGACGGGATTCTTGAGATACTCATCACTGCTTGCAAGAATATTACGTCACCGTCCTCTGGGAATAACCGTTTCAATCGCTTTCTGCCCCGCTCTGTGAAACGCTCTGTGAGAATGAACCAATCCCCTGAATGAAATCTCATTTTCTCTGGCCTCTTCCCTGCTGAGGAAGCCTAGAAACGCAAAAAGAAAAAAGAATTAAGCAGGAGAGAGGAGACAAAGTTATACTTATTTGTGAAAAAAGCGAGGAAATAAATCCGTGACGTGCTTTTTATATGGCACTCGGAAATCTTATCGTAGCATCGTCTGAGGGTCCTGCATCTGTCTTCAGTCTGGTGAGGGTGGCCCACTCTGCTCGCCCTTCTGTCCCAGAACCTGCTGCAACAAAGAGATGTTTGGGGTTTTTTCCCCCAGAGATGACGCTGGGCTTCAGGCTTGCGAGCTGCTGAAGTTTGTTTGAAGCCCCGAACTCTTTTCCTAGCAATTTAACGCGCGCATCGTGGAAATCCCCCTGTCTCAGAGGTCGGCCTGTGTCGGTAGCTGATGTTTGGGAGGCTTAGGGCAGGCCATGGTGTAGGGGGGAAGAAAGAAGGCAGGATCTATCCCGTCAGCGTGAGAACAGCTGGGCTATAGGAGCTGTCTCTTTGGGCCGGGGCGAGCGGATAAGCGCAGAAATCCGTGACAACCAGCTATCGATCCCATCGGAACGCTTGCTTAACTAATACACTGAATTTGCCAATGGTTATCTTCAAAATTAGAGTTGCGACCCTTTGCCTGATCGCTTCAAGGTGTATTTTTTTTTTTCCCTGCAAGGACCCTTAAAGCCCAGGAGAATCCCTCTCCGCTTCACCAGAGGGAGGATGGGTGACGGCTGCTTGGTCCAGCACGGCTCCTGTGCCCCCCTGCTGCCATCTTAATGCCAGCTGCTGAATGCGTCCCCTGAGCAAAATAAACGCTCTGAAGTGGGATTCGGGGCTCGTGTTCCCAGGAAGCTGTCTCGCTTTGACAAGCTTAGAGCGCGCACGTGAGGATTGAACTTTTCCAGGTGGTCGCGTTCCGGGTGCAAACACCGCCGTTCGGGCAAAGCGTACTAAATACGGACTTTTCCTCTTCGGTACCCTCATGTGGTAGGGAAACGAAGGTGCCAGTCTAGCCTGGTTCACAGCAGGAAGCCCCAAATGCTCTTGGAAACGATTACTGGTGGTGGGACGGGGCTGTAACTGAGAATGGGAATGCGGTCGACGTTGTCACCATCCGCCCCTTGGAATTTTCCTGGGAAATATCTTAACGGTGAAACACCAGCCCGAGGACTTCGCAAGTTCTGCGTTACTCGCGATGTTCTTTACTATCCCGATCAAAGCTTCTTTCGCTGTGTGTCTAAAAACCTGAAAGAAATAGAATCATAGAATGTTTCAGGCTGGAAGGGACCTCCGGAGGTCATCCAGTCCAACCTCCCTACACAAGTAGGGACATTTGCCTAGGGCAGGTTGCTCAGAGCCTCATCGAGCCTGACCTTGAATGTCTCCGGGGATGGGGCCTCCACCACCTCTCTGGGCAGCCCCTTCCAGTGCTCTCTGACCCTCATTTCAATAGAAATTAAAGAGTTACTCTTACGAATGTGTCTTAGGATCAAGTCAAGGTTTAAGTCAAGCCACCTAATTTTGGGCAGATCCATTACTCCTGATGATAAAGGTTCTGCGGGTGGGACTTTGTTACCTGTTCTGTGAAGGAACCGGGAGAGCCCAACTCGTTGTTGTGAAGGTTTTATCGGCTCCGTGCTTTCCTGGCTGAGCTGAATCTTAAAATAGCGATATTAAAACAGCAATATTAGAATAGCAATCTTAAACACCTAGTTCTTTCAGAAAATTTAGCCAACTGGTTTCAAAAGACATTTCTGAAGTTAGAAGCTACCACGTTCAGACCCTCTGAAGAAGACATTAAATAGACAGGAGGAGCCGCGACATATGGGCCACGTTCTGCTACTTCAGAGCATATTTCAGAATTAATTGTGCTGACAAAATCTTATAAAGAGCAGCTCCAGACTCTTGTCTTTCTGGCAACCGGCGGCTCTGGCTGCTGTCTAGCAGATGAACATGTTTTTCTGGTTTTATTATTTTGGGCTTGGCTCACATGCTCGCTCTACAGATGACTGGGGGGGGAGGCTTGCCTACGATCATTAACCAGGCCTAAAATACTTGCAACAGTCAACAGCTTTTCAGCGTGTTGCCCCGAGCGCCTTGGGGTGGGGGTGGCACCAGGACCAGATAAGGAGAAGCAGGAGGGGGGCCTGGAATAGGATCCGGGCCGTGCTGTTGTTTGCAGCCCATCCTGATGGCTGTCCGGGATCCAGAGGCCTGAGGTCTAGTCTGTGGAGAATTCCAGCGTGGTTTAGTCTAGACTAAACATTTTTGGATGCGCCGAGTCCATCGCTCTTGCTCAGCCTCCTCTGCCAGGGACTAATTGGAGCTGATGATCACCTACCCATGAGAATTGTGGATTCCGTTTGGAAGGTGCTTTTTGCTTTTCTTTCTTTTCCTTTTTTGAAAAGCGTTTTACGGGTTTTGGCAGGAGGAGATTTTTGGCTCTACAATTACAAAAATACTTGCAGCCCAGATTCAGGTAGAAACGTTGCTATCCTCCAGATGCCTTCCTTTAAAAACGACGCCGATTGCGAACAAACAGAAGCGCGGCCCTCGTTCCCGTGTGGTTCACCAGACCGACTTTCTCTTCCTTTCCTTGCAGCCTTTAAAAGCTCTTTCCTTCAGGCCGTGTAATACTCAGCCTGTGTTCGTTCTTTCGTTTCTCGTGACGCTTTCATGGACGGACCTGGAATGCTTTGGCTTCACACTGAGTTTTCAGTATGACGGCGGGAACGAAAGGGAGGCGGCCGAGGGTGTAACGTCGTGGATTTTAGGGATTATTGCCGATTTTCTTTCAAATTTTATGGGGAGATTCGGAGCATCTTCTCTTCTTCCGCCATCTTCAACCTCGTCAGGAAAGACACCTTAAGGGCAGAGATTTTAACGGTTGCCAATCGAACAAAGGCTGTTTTTTTTTTGTGAGGAGATACTGTTGTGAAAATGAAGGGGGTTTATGAGCTCTTTTGCGTACGTTTACATAACGCTCATGGAGAAACAGGTTTTTGTGAAGGCCGTGAAGGTTTTAATAATGCCATTTTAATCTGTGTGCATTTCCAAATTCTTGTTAAAGATTCCGGTTCCTGCTCTCCCGCTGTAGGATCTGCTGTAGGTTCAGAGGAAGACGCCCACTGCTGCTGAGGGCATCTCAATAGGCTTTGTATCAGTTGTGAACAAGCTTTCAGGAGCAGTTGTAGCAAGACTTCAGATCATAAGGAGACAAAACTCCCGGCGTCCTGTATTTCTCCTGTCACAGATGGAGCCTCTAGAAATCCTGAGATCTGCCAAGGCTTTTTCAGCTTCTTACAGGAGTCTTCGGAGCGGACCAGCTCTCGCAGAGAGGTCTTCTCCTGGAGGATGATAGTCCTCCTTACTCCTGCCTTGTCTGCGACCTGTCAAGTCTTGAAAAGCCTTCTGAGAAAGTAGCAGCTGACCAGCTCTGACAGGATCAGCTAGTGCTGTAACCATCAGCTAGTTGGTTTTGGAGAGTTATCTGGGGAGGGGTGGGTGAGGACCTTGGGCGAGGACTTGTGAGCAGTGAGGTGTTCTTTGAGAGAACTGCTGGATTTTCGGAGCGGTCTTCAGCGATGCTGACTATCATAGAATCGGTTCCCTCCCGTGGCAGATGGTTGGGCTAGGTGACCTTTAATGGTCCCTTCCAAGCCAAACCGTTCCGTGATTCTAGGATTGATGATGAGGGAGATGGTTCAGTGTAAGCACTCACAAATAGCAAGTGAGATACAATCAGGATTTTTTGAAAGCAAACGCGCTTGCAAAGCTGATTCCAGCTTCTAGACTGTCATCTGTCAGTCCAGACCACACTTCCTCTTGAGTCAACGTGTCTCACGCTTGTGGTCTTTTGACTCACTTTTGGTGGCTGGATTTCAAATGCCTGCACTCAAACATGACGGTCCTGGCCTCTAGAATTTCTACATCTGCCTCTAGAATTTCTGCTGTCCTTCTATGTCCAACCAATGTCGGCTCCCTAGGTCAGTAGAACAAAGGATGACGTTTAGTGTGGGTCCATGGAGACCTTCAGCGTGAGGTGGTGGGAAGCACCGTGACATCGTCAGGTCTTTGTTGCTGGAAAGGGATTACGTGCTGGTCCCACCACTGTCTTCCTCCAGGGTCAAGGTGGCACAAAGAGTTTTGCAGAGTGTAAGTTTCGACCGTCTGCTTTTGTGAAGGAGAGCACCTGGCTTTCCACCAAACGCCGGGTGAAAGTCAAGGTAAAAGGCTACTGCTGTAGCTCTTCTTTTTGTAGGAGCCCAAGGCTGATCTTTAAATGAAGCGCTTGCACTCACCTCGAAGAGCTTCCGCCAGTTGTGTGCCCTCTAGTTCCACTTCATCACTTCATCACAGTCATACCGTTAATCGTAGTTCGTCATAATACACTTCAGATAATAATATATAATAATAAAGTAATTCTCAATTTAAAGATGGACCTCCTTTGGTGATCTTATGCTGGTGAAAAACCACGTTCCTACACTGAGACACGTTGTGCTTGGGAGACGTGCAAAGTGTTTTTTTTTAAATAACCCCGGGGTAAAAAAGAGAAACAATAAAACGTAGCAGATTTTGACGACGCTTCAACACGTCGCCTGTTCTTAGTTCTGCCACAACGGACAAAAAGAAGACGTTCTACGTCGCCGCGGTGAAGGGTGAAACGCCTTGCGACGGAACTAGTCCGCTCACCAGAAAGGGGCTTTAAGGAGGCCCTAAACGCGATTGTTTTCACTAATTCCCTAAAGAATTCGAGCAGGGATTCTTAGGAACAGAACAGGAACAGAATAGGGAGATCTGGTCTCTTTTACGTGGGTGATTTCTCCTTTTGCCCGTGTTCCCTTCCGTGGAGGAAGCACGAGGCTGATCAGAGGCTGCAAGAAGGAAATGGGAAGGGAGAAGCATGGATGGGGAAGCAGGAACGTGACAATAGTAAAAATTCTAGAAACGAGGCTTCTGTGTGACCCCTCACGGTTCTTCTCTCCCTGTTTTCATCACAGGCTTCTCCGGAGCGAAACCTTCCCTCCTTTTGGTGGTTTTGTTTCGGGAAGGCAGCATGGGGAGGAGTCTTCGAAACCCAGCAGACCTCCTCTCTAACTGCAGAACAAGTCGGAGTGAGTGATCTCTTTTCTTTTTCAGACAATGCTTAGCTTATTTGTTCATTGTTGGTATTTCTTACTTTGTCTGTAGCTGGAAATCGGTCAGAGTTTTGCTCTGGCTTTCGGCGGGGGCAGGATCAAACCTGCTGAAAGATAGATAGTGTAATATTGCTCCAGAAACCAATCGATAATTAACGGGTAACAGAAGCGGCCGTAGACTTCATTTTTACAGGGCAGCAACTCAGCTGAGGAGCAGTTCCAAATTCAAGGCTGATGAGGGGATTATTACGGCAAGGAACCGGAGGCGTCCGGTGTGCCCCGCCTGTCAGAGCAGGGGTGGCTGCTGCTCGTAGCACTCGTTAGTGAATTAATAAGGAAATACCGTCCTCCTGTCGCCCTGCTCAGACCACCCAGGCTCTGAGACAATGAACTGAGTCTAAGCTCAGTTCCGGAGCACGGCCAAGAGGAGGAAGAGTGACAGAGCGAGTTAAAAAAATCCCAGAAAAGGGCGGAATCTGACAAGGCAGCCGCTGGTGAGTATTCCTGGGATGCAGCCAGGACTCAGCCTCTGAGGGAGCGGAGGACGGTATGAACCGAGAGTTTCCCTACCTGGTCTGGAAAGGAGGAGTGCTAGGTGGGATGCGAATGGTGCTGCCAGTGATCAGCGCTTCTCTTTCCGTTCTCACATCCTTTCTCCGGTGATGAGAACCCAAAGACGTACCTGGGAGAGTAAAAGAGCAGCCGGCCTGGCGCAGATGCTGACTCAGCATCCGCGGGCTGTTCAGGAGCTGACCTCAGCACGGCAGGACGAAAGGAAGCGCCGAGGTTGGGTTTTCTGACAGGCTGCTGCGTTCTTTGAGGGTTACTAACCCCGTCTGCAAGGCTGTGATGTGGAGGACAGCTCAATCTCCTCCGCTTTAGGAATGTCTAAGCGACTTCGGGGCCGAAGGGCGGCTGCCGCCTTTGGCCGGAGCGTCTAGTGCGGGACCTCACCGGCAGCCAGCGTTGAGAGAGGACCAGGAGAAGCAGCGATGTGATTCAGCTTGGCTAGCTCTGGGTTTGTGTTAATTGAGGATGCAGCCTCACAGGCCTGTGTTTTAGTGGAATCTGAGTCAAGTCAAATGTTGAAGACTCAAGAAGATCCTGTCCAAGAATCATAGATAGTGATCAGGCATTGGAATATATTCACTTCGAATGTTTTCGGTAGGAATACTCGGAGAAACACCAGGTCTCTCTCTCTTAATTTTCGGTTTTCTATGGACTTTTCTCATCTTCGCATTTAGATTCTTACCTCCTAAGTACCTTTGCCTTTTTGACACTTCACTCCCTGCGCTGCTATTTCCGTTCCCCTTGCTGTTCTCTACTCCTGTACTCCCTTCCTAGGGAAGTATGAAAATCCCGGTGTTAATACTGGAGTGATTTTTAGTGCTCTTTTTCGTCTCTTAAACTTGCAGCTTTCCCCTGGTCGATGAAATCTTCTGTGTGGGAGCAGTGGGGTTGATCACCTTCTTTAACATAAGAACAGTGCAAGGGGGTCTTAATTTTTTTCATGGCTCTAAGTCGTAACTGAAGTGGACACGGTGCTGAGCAGCTGACTCTAGTTGACCCTTGATCTTGCACTGGAGATCTCCGGAGGTTCCTTCCAGCCTCAGTTATGCAGTGATTTTGTGGCGATCTACTTGTACGCCCAGCGGACGGGGAGAAGGTGGAATAAGTGAAGCTTTTCAACCAACTAAGAGACTTCCCACTTGAGAAAAGTGAGACTAAAACCCAGACTTCTTTGCCACGGACCTCCCCAGAAGTCAGGATCTGATGCAAGCTTTTTTCTTCCGGATACAGCCCTCCTTGGCCAAGCCTTTCACGATTTATTGCCGGTCAAACACTGGGTCAGATTCTTCCCTGTGCTAGATGCAGAGTGAAATCCGCAGTCGTCTCATTTCAGCCCAGCTCCCCAGCACGGGGAAGCGTCCAGCTGAAGGAGATGGTGCTTTGACGGGACGTCAAAGAAATCTTCGTTAGGACAACGCTCGCCCTTCTTCACTTGTTCTCTTTTTCACTCTATCGGGACAGGGTTTTCAGCTTGTTCTTTTAACAAATGCTCATTTTTTCTGAAGGCTAATGAGGTTTCTGTATGGCGCGTTTACTGAGAGTATTTTAAGAGGTAAGATGTAGGGATCCAGCTTGAGCCTCATTAAAAGAACTTGGCCAAAACCGGAGAGCCTTCAGAGGCCCGTTACGGTGAATTACAGTCCTTAGAAGCATGAATTCTAACGGCTCCGACTGCTTCAGTTGGTCTGGAGTCCTTCCCGAGACCTGCAGGAATGTAAGGAGCAGCACCTGTCCAGATAAAACACGCTGTCTTGGCTGAGCCATCGACACTCGACGCGCACTGTGGTTTCGGGCTCTTCAGGCACCTCCGGCGGCGGCAGCAGCACCGTCGGGTTGGCCCAACGCTGCCGAGGCTTCTGTAGATCCGCTGATCGTAGCACAGACTTTGAGTTGTTCTGAATATGCCCTTAAATTCCAATCTGTTTCCTACAGGAGGAACCTACAGGCAACCGGCCGGTTAGAAGGTGGTTCTGTTTAATCTGGTCGTTCAAGAGGACGGCGTCAAGAGAAGAATTTCATGCTACGCTTGGGTGGCAAGAGATTAATTTCCTCTTCGTGCACGGGTGGAAGCAGACTCAGCTTTGTGCCGCTGGTTTTCTGGCACGTCCTGTTAGATTTTTCTAAGGAATTTGCAGCAGCGTTTTCAAAGACTCAGCAACCACCGTTGGGAAGAGAGTTCTGGAGGCACTGTGGGCAAAGCCGGGCTTTTCTGGCCTCCTCTGCAGGTATGGCCCTCACTGTGTTACTGACTTCCTCCAAATGCAGTTCTCAAGTGTCACAGACTCGCTCTGGTTGGAACAGACCTTTAAGGTCATCAAGTCCAGCGTACGCTCAAGTGTTGCTTGCAGAGCAGAAGTCTCTCTGCGTCGGGCGTTTTGGTCACCCTGCGGACGTGCTCCGTCCCCTTGGCTGTACTGGGGCGTCCGCCCAGCGCTGGGCAGTGCGGTAACGGAGCTGAAATCCCGAGGGATTAAAAGGGACCTTTGCAAACGCAGTTGTCTCCAGGCCATAACCAGCATCCTGGAGAAGCTCGGTGCAGTTTCCCTCTTGTTAAGTCAGACAAGCAGCACGAAATGCTGGATGGTTTCCGTTTCGTCTCTGTGAGTCCAGGTTTTATTTTGAGGCCGTTTCCTCCAACAAAATGTCTTTCTGTGTTCTCTGAAACGTGTGGGGGTTTTAAAAGAATGTCCTCAGCTCCTTGCAGGTGGGGCGAGGGGCTGTTCTCCTCCCCAGAGCTTTGCAGTGACGGGCCCCCACGTCGCCGTTCCTCTGGCCGTTGCTGTGCTTGCACGAGGAGCAGGAACGCACCAGAGGTTCCTTCCCTGCGAGGCTCTGGGGGCGTCGAATCACGTACGCAACCGGGGTGACCTCTTAAGGGCGCGATGCTGGATAGATGTGGAACGTCAGCCAGGGCTGCCTGCACCGTCCAGGCCCTCAGTTCTTCCCGAGACCCGCGTTGTCAGCGAGTCTTCAAGTGACACCAACATGTCGCTTCGGCTGGATGCGGGTGGCTTTTACTCAGCGGCCTGTGTGCGTGAGCTGCCAGTGACTGTTCTCTTCTGGAAAAAAAACCTAACTTAAGAAAACATCAAATAATTGTTTTCCCTGCTGATGAGACAGCTTTCTGGAGGAACAGGAATTGGAACAGCAGAGAGACGTGGCGTGAGATCTGGGCTGCTGTGCAGACTGCCTGGCGCTGCGCGACGCACGTAAATCCTCTGCACCTCTAATGCCATTTTCTTTCTTTTCACCTATTTTAGATACTTTTAAGACTCTTAGTAGCCCAGTGTCTTTCCGTGTTACTTGCAAGGTGCGTAGCACTAGCAAACCAACCTTGTTAGGGATGTCCGCTCTACGCGTGGACTTCTGGTTTGCCTAAGTCAGCGGCCGTCCCCGTAAGTTCTCCCCCATCCCTTCATAAGGCAGAAAGCCTTGGTCTGGCGTCAGGTTCTCCTGAAGGATCCCTGCCTTGACTCAGGGAAAGGGTCTTGCTGTGACCAACATAAGACCTGACCGAGACTCCCTCATTCAGCTGCCACAACCACTAGGTACTTGTCCAAGACCAGTCTTTGCAGCTCGAGATTTCCCCAGGTCACGGTCTTGGCACCAAACACTTTGTGGTAAATGTCGTTCCGTAGATTGGACTTCACCCAGCGCTGGGATTATACCTGGAGTAGCTGACACGTCCCGGTCCTTTATAAAAGTCATCTGATCAATTTAGAGCCCCGGCTTAATTAGGAAGTCTCGAGGACTTGCCTCGTGTGATGACACAGCTTCAGAAAAACCTAAGCACGTGGCTTAAATTGTGGCATAGATGCGCCGAGCCTGTCTCCCAAGATTCTCAAAAGTCACTGCTGGTTTTAGGTGCCTGTTTTGAAACACAGTCCGTGGTCGAGAGCTCGGTTTTAAGCTTTCTTTCTAGCATCCCCAGCCGTAGCGATGAATATTCCTTTTACTTTATCCCTCCGGAAGGGGCCCCTGTACGTGTCCCGTTAGGGAACACGCCATCTTGTCATCGTTTGAACCTCAGCTCAGGTTCTTCCAGCCAGAGTTCTCAAGAGTGGAATTCCCGTTGTTGTGGGAGGCTCCAAAGCAATGCCAGCTCAGCGCTTCAGTCACGCGGTGAGCGTGAATTAGGGCAAAGTCCAGGACTGACAAGTCCTCAAGTCCTAAAAACGCAGGTATTCCATGCAAGCTAGCGTCTTTTCTTGGAAGATAAATCAATTTGATTTAGACAAGCGAGGTTCAGGGTTTTCTAAAGTCCCAGGACACGCAGGGAGGGGGGGATGTAATCCGTAAAAACTAAAGCGTGTCTAAAATGAGCAGTGTGAGCACCAACAGCCCAGTTTTCTAGCAGATTTGGGTCTCAGTGATGACTGGTTTGGGAGGCCAAGAAGAGAACGCTTGAGCTGGCGCGTTCTCAGTGTATATGGCACTTCCAGGACTCCTCTCCCTGATGTTGCAGCTCCTTTTAGGACACGGGGACAATCTGCTCCTTCGCCTTAGCGCCTGTATTGCAGATTTCACAGGAACTTGGTTACCTTGGAGATCTCCACCCATCTGCCAAGTGGCGTTAAAATCGGACAGCAAGGCCAAAACTTAGTAAGGAAGCACAGTGATAAAGGAAGTCATGTTTCTGTAGTAAATTAGCTTGTGCTTTTCAACCATTTAGCTTCCACGTAATGAATTTTTGAGTAGCTTATATGTTGATTTCTTATAACGGATTGCAGCGGTCAAGATGAACTTTGAGATTTAAACCATCGCGACAGCTCTTCCCGACCTCGAGCCTTAGAGAGAAGCGTGCTTTCGGTAAGATCCTCAGAGGAAAACGCGCTGTGGAACCTGCCCCGGATAACTCCAGCCAAACAGGAGGAAAAAATACCTGGAGAACCCTTCTGGCGTCTGTTTTGTCCAGGTTGAATGCCCCTACGAGCGCCCACGTGGATGGGAAATATGGCGGGAAAGGAATGAAGAACTGATGCTGGCAATGTGGTACGGAAAGGGATGGCTAGGAAAAATATTTTCCTAGATATTAATATTGTCTGTGTTGTAAAATACATTCCTAGGGCCGAGTATTCCTTTTAGAGGGCTCGAGCATGTCTGCGTTTTTATGAAAAAGCCACACAAACAAAGAGCTTTTTGCTGTTAAGGGCAGATGGTAGGAAAAACGGGAAGCTGCAGGAACGCGAGGGGCCCAGGCTCTGCTCTCCTAGCGTCAGGAAAACCTGCCTTGGGTTCCGTTCCAGCTAAAGCATCATACTTTAAAAAGAGTTTCTTTTAAATAGTAAGTGAAAGGTTGCTCATGCTACCGGTCAGGCCATAAGGAGCTGCACCGGTCAGCAGGAGGTTTTGCAGATGGGTTGGCTTGGGCTCTGTCTTCTCTCAGAAGAAGTCATCTTTCCTCCCATAGTTCTTCAGACTTGGCAGCGTTGGGTTAGCGATGGGACTCGATGAACTTAAAGCTCTTTTCCAATCTAGTCAGTTCGGGGATTCTTTTCGCTTGGTGCCTCTTCCCTTTGGTTTCTTCCTGCTGCAACAACATCCTTGCTTCATCGTTCTTCCCGGGAGCTGAAGACCCGTTATCCCTTGGATCTGCCAACCCCTCGGTGAGGTCAGCGACTCATCTGGTAGCAAGCCGCGGTTTCCTGAGGAACTACAGGAGTTTCCTCGCGGAGGCTCTGTCCTTCTCCTGAATCATTGCGTAAAAACCGCGACCGCTTTGCTATAGGTAGGGTGGAATTAATCTAAATAACTCGGCTGCTGTTTGGAAAAGCAATCTGGAGTAGAGCGGCGTGTAAGTGCCGAGCTGCTGACTCACGCCGGGTGGGCAGCGGCGGCGATCACCGGCCAGCTGGACGCAAACAAACGCGCAGATGGAGAACATCAGGGAAAGCTGAGAAGAAAAAGAGGCGAGGACGCTGGGCTGGGGCGAGAGAAGGGCTCTGAGTGGTATTGCAGCCCGAATCAAAAGGAGAATCAAACATCCCTGCGCTGTCAGCACTGAAAAGCGATCAGGAGAGCGAAGTCGAAGGCCAGGGGAGTTAACGGCCTCCCGGTGCCTGCTGTGGTCTTTGGGCCGGGCCCACCGAGTAGGCTCCATTGTGCTTCCAGCGACTAGGGATAAAGGCGGCTCTTCCCCGTCAGCTATTTTAGAGGCTATTCTGGGCAAAAAGACAACTATTTTATTGGGCAAATGGGATTGTCGGTGCCGAATATTTCAGGATACTTTCAGCGCTGGTTTCTTTCTTTTTTACTGCGTCTGGTTGAAAGTTTTTGAGCGCTCACCACTGACCTTGATGCCAAACCATAACGTTGCTTCTTTGGGGTTTGGAGCGGCAGCCGAGCAATTCCCTGCAGCGGAACGGAGGAACTCTGTGAAATCCAGGTGGAGACTGCACACGTCAAAGCAAGCCCCACAGTCAGGTCCTCGGTACGAGGAGAGAACCACCGGGCTCTCTGCTGAACCATCCAGGTATAGCGGCCTACTGGAAGACGTGAGCAGGGAGAGGAAAATCAGTGCTCGGCCAGGGGATTCCTGACCTCGAGCAGCTCCTGCTGGGCCGGCTGGAAGGAGTAACTGTTTGTGGCTTCCCACCCTGCCCCTTATCGGAGGAGGACAGCTCACTCCTGGCAAGGACCGCTGAGGAACCTTCCTCCTCAGTCATCCCCGCGTGCCTTGCCAGAGCTCGTGAGCTAGAGCTTCTGAGCCGGGTGGTACATCCAAACCAAAACGCCAAGACTCAGTAACCGAGACGTTAAGATTCAGATCACCACCAGAACTTGGTTTTGCAGGACTTCTGCACGTCGTAGGGGCTGGTTAGTGGCGTATTTCCTTGGTCTGGTCTAAGAAGAAATCCCTCGTGCGTCTGCTGTGCTCACGCGACCGACTGCGAGGTGCTGCAGGGATTCCTGAGCTGGCTGTAAGCTGGGCAGCTGTGAGCAGTCGAGGCACTGCGGTCCAACCTCAGCTCAGACTCCTTTATCTGGGTTTTCTGTGGCCGCAGCTGGACTCCCAGCTAAAGCGGAGTTCTCACCCAGCCACCTTGGGTGCCGTGCTGCATTGCGTTCATTCCTGGGCCTTGGGAAGAGGAGGCACCTCCCCGGCTGAGGAAGGGTGTTTTGATAAAGGTCGTTGTACCGTAGCTCAGGGTCCGAGGAGGGAAAGCCTGGTGAACAGTGATTGCAGTTGAGTGAAACAAACGGGTGGCAGCAGTTGCTGAGCGTTTAAATTTGGCTTGAATTTCCTTAGGTGATGAACTTCCTTGAATCCGAACGCCCCGCTTGAGTTTTGGAGCTCCTCCTGTAGCTTGTCCTGAGGTCAGAGCCTGCTCCGCTGAGTGGGAGGCTGAGGGGAAGCTGAAGAAGGACACCGGGGAAGCTAAGATTTCAAATTCAAGTTGGAAGCTAAGGTAAGGGGTACGCTTTAATCACACTTGCTTTGTTATCGCTTGAAGCTCATTACAAACAGCAGAACGCTTGTGCCCCAGCGACCAACAGGCAGAAAGGAAGCAATAAGCTGGTTTCTAAGCTAGGCAGTGTGCTTTGCCCATGAGCTGCCTGCTCCTGCCTGTGTCCGAGCCCGGCATTCCCACCAGAGAAGGGGGTTCTTACCGGTGGGCTTGTGAGATGCCGTAGCAAAGGCTCTTCTGAAGTCACTCCTCTTTTTGCCCCGCCGTCCAGCCTTTCCTCGGCCTGGCAGCTGGGAAGGCGTTCTCAAGACTCGCTCTGTTCTCGAAGTTAAAAAATGTTCCGTGGATGGAGGTTTGAAAGCAGAAGGCCGAGCAGAAGGAAGAGGTTTGTCTTCTGAAAAGCTGCTTCCCCGTCTCGCTTGAGTGTTTCCTCGGTCTAAATGCCAGTAGGGACAGCGCAAGTTCTCTGCCTTAAACCTGTTCGCCCCTGGCTTATGAGACACTCAATCCCTGCATGGTCCTCGTTGGATTTACTCTCCCCTCTACTCTTTCCTCTCTCCATGTAAAATCATCAGAAGCTGTGATAGTTTCCTCTCTTCAGCAGTACCCAAGTCATTGTTCCCTCTCGCCAAACCCTTTTTTTCCTTTTCCCCGAAGCAGCAGCTACGTTGAATGGGTTTCTCTCCAAGGTCAGGAGGTTAGCGTACTTTTGTCTTCTTACTTCAGCTGTTCCAGGAGAAATCCTCTGTGCGTTCTCCTGAATTGTAAAGGCTGGTAAGAACGAGGAGCCTGAAATCATCCATTAATCCCCAGGCCAAGTACTATTCAGGCAGCCGCAGTGAAAGCTCTCACGTGCTGCCCTGGAAATAACCCCGGCCTTGACGTGGTAAGATGACCCTCGGTAAGGTCAGAAGCTCAGTTCTCATTTTCTTTTAAGCTGCCGGTTTTTGAAAGGTGTTTGGAGTTGTCTCTCGCGGTTACGCTGATCTCTGAAAGCAGGTGGATCCTCAGAGAGACACAGTGGAGAAGCGGAGTCCAGAGAGGCAGAGGTTATCTACTGAACGGTGCTGCTCTCATCTCAACTTCTTGTTGTTTTGGCTTAAATATGTAATGACCGTGACCCCACGTGAGAGCAGGAAGCGGTATCAGGACTTGAGCTTAAGCTGCTTGGCGGAGACAAAGCACCTGTTTTAATGCCTTCTGGAAATGGAAGTGATTTGGAACCGTCCCAGCAGATTCAAGTCGAAGCGGCAGCACTTGCCCGCTCGGGTACTTCCCCATCAGCTGTGTGCGTTTGAAGGATCCGTGTCAGGGACTGAAGCTCCTGGCTGAGATTTTCCAAGTAAGGACCCGGTGCCTTGGGTCGCGGAAGCGACAGTGGTGCAAAAAATGCACAAGCAGCAATTCCTTTCCCTGTTTCAAGGGAGCAAGTCTTCTGCTGGCTGGTCCAGGCGAGGGGAGGGTCGGCCGTGCGTTCAGCATGGTTGTTTCAGCTGACCACAAACTTCTTCCAAGAAATCAGTATTTGAAGGATTTGTCTGCTGAGAGTCTCTTGAGCGGAAGGGGATGTTAAATCCTGCGGTGTAGCTCTGCTCTGTGGCGCTAGAACCCCAACATTTCCCACTGTCATTTTCCTCTCGATGAGGATGGCGCCGCTGCCCAGGGCAGTGGGGGAGTCACCATCCCTGGAGGGGTTCAGAACACCTAGATGTGGCACTCTGGGACATGGTCTGGGGGTCAGGGAGATGCTGGCGTGAAGGTTGGGCTTGATGATCCTAGAGGTCTTCTCCAACCAAAATGATTCTGTGGTTCACAGCAGAATTCTCTCACAGGGGACTTCAGACCTTCTGCTGCCTCCCTCTTCTCTGTCTCCTCCCTCCTTAGGACCGGCTTAACTTTGCCTGCTGCTACACTGAGAATCCATTCCATATGCTTTCTAATAATTACGTGCTGGGTTTGAAAAACGTGGCCGATCACCTTTGCTGAAGAATCCCGGTCTCCTGGCACGTTCAGGGGCGTCTGGTTGGGCGGTGCCTGGCCACAGCAGGAGTAAATGTTTGTGCCTAGACGGTTATCTTGGGACATTTGTCATACTTCCATTACTTATGCCCTGCATTGGTGAGGAAGTCCTGGGAATTAAACGCTGCTGAAACCCAGATCCCCCGGCCTGGTTGGCTGCCCTACCAGAAAGGTTTGCTTTGGCAGCTCCAGAAACTCACGCTCCAGCTTGCAGGACAAAAGAGCGGCCGCTCTGTGGTCACAGTAGTTAGAGCATCTCTCCCGTTCTGCTTCACCAGGAAGAGGTTTCCATTTCCAAGAGAGCACCGGGCAGTGTCTTCTGCCTGACTGAAGTCCTCGGACGGAGGGTTTCCCAGCGGAAGGTGCTGTTCTGGAATAGAAGAGGACAGTAAAAAAATAAAACCCCCCGGCAAACATAATCCCCGTTTAAGACCTCTGAGCGTGAACTCCCAGAAGCCAACATTTGTCCTTTCCCTTATCAGCGGGAGCGTGTGAGCAGCCATGTCTCTGTGTCCAGGACAGGTCCGATTCTGACGAGCGCGGCCCTCCCTAGAGACGATTCTGCAGGATTCCAAGGCAGAGCACACACACACGCGCCCCACGCGCTGGCCGTGCAGGGCGCGAAAGACGTTCTCCATCCTTTTTGGGGTAAGCACAAGCACTGCAGCGGGCCTTCGGTGCTGTCAGAGTCCTGGCACTGCCTCAGCAGTTCCAGGAACCTCTTGCGACACCAGAACCGCCGATTTCCCTGTCGGTACCGCTGGCCGGGTAAAGCTCGGTCTGAGCGGGTCTTATTTTGTCTCTTCATTTCTTTGGAGGATTCGAGGTGGTTTCAGTTGCATTTTATTTGGCACGCATCGCTTCGGAATTAGCCGCCTTAACATAGGAGCAGTTCTGTGGAATCTGTCTGTTATACGAAACGCTCACGAGCTCTGCCGCTGCTTTTTATTTTTCATAACCTATTTTACAACCCTCGTTTCCACGTCTCACCTTCTCCTCCCCACTTCCCTATGTCCCATGGTTAAGTCTTGACCAGAAATCCCAAACCCTGCTGTGTTAAAAAGAATAGGTCTGCTGTGTTCCTTCATCTGACAATCCCCTGGACGAATAGTGTCTTTAAAACAATCAAATACGGCCGCGTGCTTTAGCCTTTTAACGCACCACGAAGGAGAAACCCGTTCTGGTTTCGAGAGCGCTGGCGTTGCACGTGCTGTCCGGCGGTTCTTCTCCGACGCCTTGCTGCTGAAATCCCTTTCTCAAGCTGCTGTAGTGGAAGACACACGGGAAGGATAATACCAAAAAAAAGCTTCCTGGGCAGGTTTGGAGATCAAATGGCAGAAATTGAAGGTGGTGTCTCAGGTAAGAAGGCTTTTGCAGGTTGGGAATGCGCGGCTCGAGCTGGCGGACAGCGGAGCTGGAGAGGAGGTTGTCTTCTCACTTGCGGTGGCAATATCGACACATCTACGTGGTGCTAGCGACAAGGTCTGGGGCCGCCGGCGGCACCTTCGTCAGGCGCGGTGGTGACTGATGGCCTGGAGAGCAGAAGAGAGCTGCACAAGTAACCGTGCAAGCACGCACGGAGGGGTGGGGTTCCACTTCAGAACTTAAAATTTGCTTCCCGTCTATCCAGGCGTTTGGGATTTGGGTGCTTTGGGTTTGTTTTTTTTTTCTCGCGGTAGTATGACTGCGGCCCTGCAGGAAGGTCTTTGTGTGTGGCCGTGTCATTGTGTGCGCTCACAATGCCCGCTGCAGTGGGGCTGCAGCCCGTGGATGGGACCTCAGGCATCGCTGAAATGCAGATCGCAACAAATTTTACAATTCCCTTCAGACGCGTCCTGTGCTAAGAAACTGGAGTGTACGGGCATGGGTTTAACGACCGCACTCCTGCGTCTCTCATTACTCGGAAAAAAAGTGTTTCTCCTCTTCATTAAGGCATCGGTTAACAGGCTGGAAACCTGACCAGGTCGTGGACACGGGCTCTGGTCTCACAGCAACAAGCTCCGCGTCTCCAGCCTCCCCGTCTCCTGGCTATGTTTAGATGGGGGCACGCTTCACGGAGGAGAACCTGAGGCCCGGTGGATTGGTCGCTAAAGGAAGGCCTTGAGACCAAAGCCAACTTTCAGCAGAGGGGAATTTTTATCCCTAGATGCCATAGTTATGTTTGTTAGGGGCTAAAAAAACCCCAATATTTGGAAGTTTGTCGTAAAGAGCGTTGCAGAACCTCCTGTTCCCTTATTTCTCTTGTCTCCACAGAGGGAATACTCTCCTTTGACGTGTCTCCGTCGGAATTCTTGTTCCCATTAAAACTCCCTTTGAAATCGGTTTGTGTTGCAGGCACCTCTGCTGGGGGAGAACGTGGGATTTCATCGAGCCCGTGTTCCAGAGCCTTCCCCACCAGGTAACGCGGCGTGTTCCTCACAGCATCGAGCGCTGACTCCCACGAGTATTCTTCTTGCCGTGCAGATCCCGCTTCTTGCCATCTTCACACCCCAGAATCTGTCCCCGTGCAAAACCTTTTAGCCCTCGGGGCCTCTTTGCTTCAGGGCTGAACCTCCGGCTCCTAAAATACTTGTAGCTGCGGGGCTGGGGCATCAACCGAAGGCACTCGGCTGCGAAGCCCATCTGAGGCAGCGTTAGCAGGGATAACGTTGGAATTGCAAATTCCTGACAGATTTTTAACAGACACCCACGTATATCTGCGCGTGCACGCGTAAGGACGGATGTAGATGCATCAGGCTGGAAATACGCACACGAAAATCGAAGATTTCATTTACAGTACGTCCAAACTTGGCTGTCAGGGGTGAGAAATGTCTTTAAGTGACCTTCCAAATGCTGCCTGGGTTTACGTTTTTTTGCAGCTACAATAATCTTGGTTTTTATTAGAAATACCTGGTGGGGCCTCTTAATTTTAACACCTCAGTTTTGCTCTCTTGCAGTTCCGCCAAACCTCGGTTCTTCGCTCCCAAAGGCCGCGACACAGAGTATCCGCCCTGGCCTCCAGGTCTGTCTTTTGCTTTATTTGATGTCGAGAAGCTTTTTTTAGCTGATCCGGAAAAGTTCGAGCACCCTAGAGTGTGACACACGCAACTTCACCGGAAAGCCTGACCTTGTGTGTTTGTAAAGTCGTGGAGTTAAGTCAGAAAGAGCATGGCTTGGACCTTAGCTAGATGAAATGGATGAAAGCCCCTCAGGTACAATTACGTAGCCGGCGATTTACAGGACCTCAGTCTTCCTGATTTCTGTCTTTCCAAAACGCGGCTCTGTGGCCTCGAGGTGTGCCAGGGGAGGTTTCGACTGGGTATTAGGAAAAATGTCTTTCCTGAAAGAGTGATTAAGCCCTGGAACAGGCTGCCCAGGGCAGCGGAGGAGTCCCCATCCCTGGAGGGGTTCAAAAAACGCGTAGACGTGGCACTTCAGGTCTAGGGGTCATGGCAGTGTTGGGTTGATGGTTGGACTTGGTGATCTTAGAGGGCTTTTCCAACCTTAATGGCTCTATGATTCTATGATTTTTGGCTCCTGAGAAGTCATCTCCGTAGCTTTCGCTGCACTGCCTTGGGTCCACAAAGGTCTGCAGTGATAGGACGAGGGGTAATGGCTTTAAACTGGCAGAGGGGAGATTTAGATGGGAAATTAGAAGGAAATTCTTTACCCTGAGGGTGGTGAGACACTGGCACAGGTTGCCCAGGGCGGTTGTGGATCCTCCATCCCTGGAGATGTGCAAGGCCAGGTTGGATATGGGGCCTTGAGCAACCTGCTCCAGCGGGAGGTGTCCCTGCCATGGCCGGGGGGTCAGAACTAGATGATCTTTGAGGTCCTTCTAATGCAAACCATCCTGTGACATGGCCCAGGCTGCCCAGAGAGGTTGTGGAGTCTCCTTCTCTGGAGACGTTCCAAATCAACCTGACCCTGGGCCCCCAGCTCTGGAGCAGGGGGCCTGGATGGGAGGACCTCCAGGGAGATGTCACCATTCTGCCATAGGAATTACGGAACCTGACCTATATTGGCACAAGCTGGGGAGGTCTTGAACCTTCCGAAAGCGACCTCGCCGTCCAGCCTGCTGCTGGCTGGTGGGATGAGGGGTAACCTGCAGATTGCACTAGCTGGCCTTTAAAGGTCCCTTCTGCCACTCGAGGCCCCCGGCCCACAAGCGGGGCAGGGCGGGGGGGCCCGGAGCGTTTAGCCACGGCTCCGTGGGTGAACTTCCGAGGCGTCACCTCGGATCCCGGCTCCGGGTTTGGGCCCGTCCCTCCCAGCAGGACAGCGAGGGGCTGCCGCTCCCAGCACCCCCGCCCTTCTCCCACCGGGCCGGGCCGAAGGCGGGGCCGGGGCCGGGGCCGGGGCCGCCGCCCGGCGCTGCCCACGCGAGGCGAGAAGAGCAAGAGGAGCGAGAGCGCTTACCCATTCGGAGGGGTGAAGGAAGCTGGCCTGCAGA
>VZZY01022323.1:422298-485489 GCA_013400335.1 Eurystomus gularis
ACACCTTCGGGCTGGGACCGGCCGGGGATGCCGGTGGGCTCCGAGGGACCGGGAGCCCCCCCGAGCCTCCTCCTTCCCCCCCACGCCAGCTCCGCATTCGCCTGGCACCGAGCTCGGAGCAGGCACCGGGCGTGCAGCATCCCCGGTGTGAGCCCCATCCCGTAGCATCCCCGGTGCTGAGCCCCGTCCTGCAGCATCCCCGGCGTGAGCCCCATCCCGTAACATCCCCGGTGCCGAGCCCCGTCCTGCAGCATTCCCAGTGCCGAGCCCCATCCCGCGGCATCCCCGGTGTGAGCCCCGTCCCGGTGCCGAGCCCCGTCCCGCAGCATCCCCGGTGCCCCGTCCGCAGCCCTGGCAAGAGCCGGTGATGGGCTGGCACGGGCGTCAGGCAGTCCCCGAAGTCCGGTTGATTTTCCCGTCCCACGGCACGGATGAAGAGGGGGAGCTATCAACGCACAACACCTCATCACCGCCCCGCGCTTCGCAAAACTCAGTTTCGTGGCCATTCTCCAGCCACCGAACTCCTTTTTTGGCACAGAGTCACGATAGGTGGAACGGGTCGTTCAGAACGGGGGTCCTCGGACGCTCCGGTAACGCTGAGCGTGCTCGGTTAGCGTCCTGGGGGGAACAGCTGTGGATGCAGTTAAGGGAAAATGCCACCCCTGGAAACCAAAAGAAGGGATGTGGAAGATGGTGCAATCCAGAACCCAAGTGGATTTTCAGCCTTCTGCTGTCGCCCGTCGCATAGTAATTACACTAACGACTTTGTGCGTGTGTTTCTTTTCTCTCCCGCAGGCCGGTAGAGAACAACAGATCCAAATAGGTAAGTCTTTTTAACTATTGCTGCCGCTAGCGAAGCGGAAATAAAAGAAATAAGCTCAACTAAACAGTTGGTTTTCTGGACAAGCGATCTGTCTGCAGGCCAGCGTTCCCCTGTGTACCCCCACCCCGGTGCCACCCAGCAGCGTTTGTAGTTTCCCGCTTGATGTGGCGTGACGTGAATTCGATGAGTTTTTTGCATCCCGCCGCGCCTGTGCTTCCCTTCTGAAGCGTAAAACAAACCAAAAAAAAAAGCTTAAGAATTGCAGCGTGCTTAACCCAGCCCTCTGAATGTGACAGCAGCTCAGCTCTGGGTCAGACGCTGTGTCTTCATTTCGGAATGGTGGAGGAGATGCCTCCTCCGTCGGGCAAGGTCTCCGTAGGGAGCGCGTTCTGGAGGAGTCGGTCAGCGAGAGCATCGGCAGCGGTGGGAATGGACCCCGGGCAGCCCTGCTTCCATCAGACCTCCAGGTCTGAGGTTTTGCTTCAGGTTCTGGTGGGAGGTTTTGTTCAGCAAAGAATTTGGAGTGTTTCTCTTAAGTTTTGGAGGCCTCGTCTCTATTTCAGTTCTGGCACCGCGTTCTTCTGGGCTTAGGTTGATTTCCACCGTGATCAGTGAATAGCGGGAATTGAGACAGGGAGGTACATTTAAACCTGCCTGGCAAACGGGCTCTTTTTCCAGTGCTGGGTTTTATTTCTCGCCGTTTCCATGAGAAATGGGTTGTATTTGAATTTCAGAAACCAGAAGCTACACAGGAATGCGCCTTTTAAATTACACACTACATCAGGCAGGACTCCTTGATCTGGAAAAGAACTTTTTGTCCGTTAACTTTTTCCTTCCTTTCACGGTTCCCAGTCAGGAGCGTCTTGAGGAGCAGCAGGAGAGCGGTGCCCTGGCGTGGCAGAGGGGGGGTGGACACCCCACGCAGAGCCCCCCGCGCTGGTGGGTGTGGGACAGGCTCTCGTGGCATCTCAGCAGCTTTGGCTTGGGAAAGGGGAAGGTGGGAGATGAAGAGGAGGTCGGCTGGTAGGCTTGTCCGCTCGCGGATCACCGTGAATCCGTGATGCCGAACGTCCCGTCCCGTCGGGTGGTGGGACAGCTCAGGACGGTCGCGGTGGGTCTGGGGTCCGGCCGGCGGGACGGAGAGCCTGCTGGCTTACCCAGCCCGGGCTGGTGGGGAGGAGCTGTGGCTTTCAGAGATCGATGGTGTCGCGTGGAGGGGAAATCTATATTTTCAAAGCACAGGCAGCTCGTTAACACTTGGAGCCATCGGGACGTGCCCTACGCTTTGTGCTTTTGAGCTGTTCATATCGAAAGCAGTATTTGACCCCGTGAATTGTCACTCGGAAAGTATGGCTTACTCAGTGTAGAGTTTCACCGAGGACGGTAAAGCCCGCGTTAGGATTGCCTCCAAATGGGCTGCCCTACTTTTAAGGCCCTATTAAGTGTCACTCTGCATTGGTGTTGTATATTTTGATTTGGCCCAGGGCTGGCTGCTGGCAGCGGCTAATCTTTCCTCGTAGCCTGCAAAGTCACTTAGGACAAATTAAAGCAGATCGGATTCGGTTGGGTTTTTTCAAATATCGGTGTGGAGCGTGTTGGAAGTGCAGGGAGGAGACCGCACCGTTGTCGCTCGCGATGGTGCCGCTTCTTCTCTTGTCCCGCCTCAGCACGAGGAATTCCTTGGGCTGTCTGTCCCTGGGAGAAGCTGGCGGCGAAGGAGCGAGGACGCTAGATCAGGGCGCACCGTGGGAGCCTCTCTTCTTGCCGCCCCTCGCTCTGATGCATGCGGGGCTCAAGAAATCCACCCCCCTTTTCCATCTCTTCTCTCTGGGTGTTTCTGCCACCTAAAGGCAGCCAAATACCGAGTGAGCGGTAGCTTTGCAGGAAGAGGACGACCAAAACAGCTTCTGCGTTTCTGGAAACCGATGAAGGCATAAAAGAGCGATGACAAGCCCCCTGCCAGGTGCTCTGCTTGTCACCACGCCTTCTTCTTCCGTGTCGAGGTGCCGTCCTCTGCGTTCCCACAGCAGCGGGTGATTCTTTTTGTCCGCGGCGCTTCCGCCGCCGAGCTGGACGTCTGCCGCCCAGCAAGCCCGGCGTATCGTCGCTTGTGAATGCCGTTCAGAAGATGCGGGCCCAGCGGTGCTCTGGAGGTGTTTACGTCAGGTCCAGTCCTTCTGCAACGCAGAAGGCTGGAAAAAAGGGCGTCCCGTCACCAGAATTTATTTACGTGCAGTGTGAGGCAAAAAAAAAATCAGAATAATGGACACGATAAATGAGGCTTAAATATTTCTTTTAAGGCAGGGGCAAAAATAGCGTCTTCAAACTCGGTTTAGACGTAGAAACAATTGGAACTTTTAGAAGTGCCTCCTTTTCCACCGATTCCGCCGACTTCAGTGTAGACCCTGCTCTTGAGATCTCTTTGAAGCGGATGATTGTACGTTTGGAATTCTGCTGTGGGCAACCGCACGAGCGGCGTCTCTCACAGAACCTCGCGTCTAAAGAAAGAAACCTCTTCCAAAAGCAGGTGATTTTAAAAAAAAAAACCCAGCAAAAGTCGAGGACTTCTGTCCGCAGAGACAACCGTTGAGAGGCAGCCGTGTTCATTCTGCGGTTTCGTCTCTGTTTGAGGGGGGGAGAAAAGCCCGGCCAGCCCTCTTCAGAGGCATTCTCTAGCTAATTATGTTTTGGCACACAATGAAAGAATGGGATGTTCTTTCTTAAGTGCTTCCTTTCAATTTAAACGTGGTGCAACTGGAGCGGCAGCTTAAAGCCAGATTTAAAAAAAAAAAAAAAAAAAGATCAAAATGTGTATTGCTCCCGCTCCGGGATGGCTCCTGCAAGCTTTGGGTGAGCAGAAGGGATCAAGGCTGAAATGTCAGCGTAGGAAAGGGAACACCTCGAGCTGGAATAGCAGCTCCTGAGCGCCTGCAGCCTGTGGAAAAAGGGTAACATCAGCCAGCGGAGGAGCTGGGATGGCTCCGGTCGTGTCACATCCAATCTTAATTGCCTTTGAACAAAAGGCATTTCCTCTTCTAGCTCAGCACTCGGAGACTCTGGAAAAGACTTTCGCTGACTCAAAAACTCGGCAGCTCGTATTTTCCACTCTTTGTTCCTACCTTCTTGTGGCTAGCTGGCTAGCGACAGGCCTTCTTTGGGGTTTGGTTGGGGGTTTTTTTCTGCCCCCGCAAGTGGAACTCTGGGAATTCTGCTGCAGGCCGTGACGGTTGTGTGGCGGACACAGAGCTGGATCACCGGGCTGCGGGCGCTGGCACTGAGCATCCCGCTTCAAAGAAAGTTAAAAACCAAACCCAAAAAGCCACCAAGGCTCTCCGTGGGGTAGAAAGAGGAAAGATGAAGCACGGGGAGCACGAGGCTCTAGATTTTCACGGTGACCCACTTAGGATGTACAACCCGGCAGCTCTGGCTCCTGCTGGTGGCCCGGTGGCCAATTAATAAAAATGAGTTTAGAGTATTAATTTAGTCGCTTCTCTAAGGAGAGAGGGATTAGCAGCCCAGGCTTGGAATTCCCAGTGTTTTAGACGGGAATTATCCCGAGGATAATGTCCTAATTAGGATAGTAGCTTTGGAGGCTGGTCTTGTAGGTTGGGCTGGCTGCTGCCGTGGGACGTGGAGCGGGTTTTCAGAGCCGTGGACTTGGAAGGGAACCTGCCACCTGCCTGGGATAGAGTATTTGTGCGTTACGGAGAGATGTTTATAGTGCAAGAATTTAAATGCTCGTGTATGTCCATACGTTGTTTTCCGGTCAAATCCCTCTGTGACCGGCGTAAGAGAAAACTGGAGAAAAACCACCGTTCTATGAAGCCGTTAGGAATATTTTCCTACTAAAGTTACTCCGTGAATCCTCGAGCCTCTTAAAATGAGCAGCCACCGCTGCCGGGAGAGAGAATTCCCTCTGTGAATTCTCAGTTCAGGCGTGATTCACTCTGGGGGCGGGTAACATTTAGCTCATTTAATTAAGTGTATTTATTTGAGGAATTCTCAGTGGCGCTTCGCGGTAGCGTCCGAGCTACCCAGTCGTGGAGGCTGGTAAATGAGCAGTGCCAGGAATACCCCTCAGGTGCCGCTTTAGCCCGTTCCCTCGGGAGGAGGAGAGCTGGGGAATCATTATTTTGGTGCTGAGTGTCTCCTTAACTCTCACGTCGCCTAATTCAGAGGTCTAAGATGTGGGCTTCGGTCCAGTTCTCAGGAGCAGCTTGGCCCACGGCTTGACCTGGCCCGGGAATGTCTCTCCTTCTCCTTTCGGGGGATGAAGCGTCAAATATCCTGATTGCTTCCAGGTTACAAAGGTCCTCACGGACGAGGTGGATTTTTTTGAGGGACTTGTTTTACAGCGCTGTGAAATTGCTTTAAGGCAGCAGGAAACACGCGTGTGTCCCCTGACGGGGGGCTCGGAGTGGTGACAGGAGAAGACCTTGCTCTGAGCAAGAGAGAAGGTTCTCTCCTCATCACTGCCGAGAGGGGAAAAATCACTCTTTTAGGCTAATAATGCTATTTTGAGGGTACAGTTAGGGGACTGTGTGGAAGGAGGCGTTCATTAGTGCTGTCAACAGAGCGTGGCTTTGCAGGTTGGACAGCTTCGACGTGCCGCGGCACAGCGCAGGATTTAGGGACCAATTTGCAGAATTCTGTGTTGTTTTTTTTTTTAATAATCAGCTTCTTGGTTGTTTTGGAGCTGTGGGACCCAAGTTAGGCGCAGGGGAAGGGCGAGGGTGAGTTGCTGGGCAAGGGGATCTGTTAGAGGAGCTGTGCAGAGGGAGGAGTCGCTGCTCCCACCGCTGCTGACACGGAGGTGGTGAGAGCCTGGCCCAGGCTGCCCAGAGAGGTGGTCAATGCCTCGTGGAATCATAGAATGTTTCGGGCTGGAAGGGACCTCTAGAGGTCATCTAGTCCAGCCTCCCTACACAAGTAGGGGCATCTGCCTAGGTCAGGTTACCTCATCGAGCCTGACCTTGAATGTCTCCAGGGATGGGGCCTCCACCACCTCTGTGGGCAGCCCCTTCCAGTGCTCTATGACCCTCATGCTAAAGAATTTTTTTCTAATGTCCAACCTAAATCCATCTTTTCCTAGCTTAAAACCATTGCTCCTTGTCCTATCACTACAAACCCTTGTGAACAGACCTTCCCCTGCCTTCCTGTAGGCCCTTCAGGTATTGGAAGGTCAGTATAAGGTCCCCCCGGAGCCTTCTCTTCTCCAGGCTGAACAGCCCCAGCTCCCTCAGCCTGTCCTCATATGAGAGATGCTCCATTCTCCTGATCATTCTGGTGGCTCTCCTCTGGACACGCTCCGATACGTCCACATCTTTCTTGTGCTGGGGGCTCCAGAACTGGACCCCATCCCTGGAACCATCGCAGGTGAGGTTGGCCAGGGCTCTGAGCAACCTGCTCTAGCTGCAGATGTCCCTCCTCCCTGCAGAGGGGTTGGACGAGATGACCTGGAACGGTGCCTTCCAGTTGAAAACATTCCGTGATTCCATGATTCTGTGAAATGAACTGCCCCTGCAGCGCTCTCCGGAGGAGCGCAGCCCGTAGCAGTCAAGGCAACAGCCTGTTGTGTCCTGGCATTTCCCTTTTCTTCTGGTGCCGTGCCCCTCTGCAGCTGCACAGCTGGTCTTGAGGCTCCTTCCACGCTCTTGCTCTAATTTTTGTTTGTTTTGGGGTGTTTCTCTTGGCAGAACTGCGGAAAAGCAGACCGCGACCCTACGGGTTAGTGATCCCAATTAGCACCGATGCGGACGGAAGCTACGTCTCCAATATCCTCTCTGCAAGTCACCAAAGAAGATCAACGCGGGAGGTATCGCAGAGCCCCAGGCGGCTGTATTTTAACGTCACTGCCTTTGGAAGGGAATTCCATCTCCGGCTGAAACCCAACACCCGTTTAGTGGCTCCCGAGGCCGTAGTGGAGTGGTACGAAGACTCTGTGGAAGGCGGGAACGATGCTGGGAACGGGAGCCGGGCGAGAACTGCTACCGAGAGGTTGTGGAAGAGGGAACCTCTGTGGAGCAACTGCGCCTACGTGGGAGACATAACGGACATCCCCGGAGCTTCCGTCGCTATTAGCAATTGCGATGGTCTGGTAAGGCTCGTTAATGGCGTTAACGTCCGGTGTTTTACCACTTTGTACCCGTCTGTCGTTGCTTTTAACTGCGCCTTAAATTTGAATTGGAACTTAAGAGAACTTCATTTCTTAATTCCCTTGGAAAAGACCTCGGTACGTAGCGATGTGGACAGTCTGGATGCTTCAGTACGTAGTGATCTGGATAGTCTCAGTACGTAATGATGTCCTATAAATGGAAATGAACGGTCCTGCTGCTTTACTCTGGGATAATTTCTGTGTTTGAGGAGCAAAATCCTTAATATCACTGCTGTGAGAGAGAGAAACCAAACCTACGCTTTGTCGCTTTTCCCTTTTACTCCCGTGAGGTGTTAGAAATGGGAAAATTAATAATAATAATGATTCATAATTAAGCAATTTTAAGGCTTAATAGGTGAGCGAATGTGGGATTTGGCATCCACGTCGTCACCGTGTACTTCTCGGGTAGCAACATCGCAGGCTGCCCTGGAGTCCAAGAATAGCCACAGACCGAAGTTTTCCGAGGGTTTATTTCTAAAACAGGCGTGCTTTTTGTTTCCTGAGGTGCAGTTCTGTTTTGTCAGAAGGTGCCGTCTGAGGGCGCAGCGGCTCCCATCTCCGAGGGTTCGTTCTGCAGACCCCGTGGGCTGGGAACGGGGGATGCTTCCTTGCGTGGGTGATGCCGTCAGCATCTCAGAGCCTCGAGGCACCGCGGAGGGCTGGGCGCAGCCAGAGCTCCACGACTCGCCTGGCTCCAGGGAAGGAAATCCCGGTGGTGTGTACCTCGGAGGTGACGGACGGGTGTCGCTTCGGTGTGTTTTGCTTGGTTTTTGGTGGTTTTTTAGGAGAACCCCTCGGCAGCGCGCTGCGTCTACGCAGCCCGGACAGACAGAGCCGCTTCGGATGTGCTTCTGGGAATGAATGAGGCCCTCGGGTCGAGAGCCGTGTTTTAGCGGTAATCCTGGGTGAAGTTCTTGTGTAAGTGAGACAGCACGTGAAGACAGTAAACCGGATTAGCCGGGATGAGCTTGAGGAGCGCAGCAGCTTCGGCAGAGGTTGCCGCGTGGCTGACAAGCTGCGGGCGTCGCGTTTGCCGTTACCTGAAATGAAGGAGTTGCCGTCTTCACCAGCCTAAGAAGGCAGCAGATACCAGAGGGGTCCTAAGTGAAGACCAGGACGTTTCTCAGCTCTGGGGCTTATTGCCACTCTTTTTCCCGTCGCACCCAGGAGAAGCCCTTCATGTGCGTTCCATGGCTGTAGGGACTGGACTAGGAGAAGGTGAGATTTTTGTTAGAGGAGGAGAGTGTGTAAACGCTCATGAGTCGCCATCGCCTTTGTTCACCTCCACCCAAGCTGTCTGGTGGAGTCTTCTTCAAGCCCTGCTTGGAAACCACCTTTCTGAGCGCTTTTGCTTGCTTCCTACGCTTAGCCGTTGTCACTTTCCGGGCTCTAGGCAAGCGGGTGCCAAATAAATAATCCCAAAGGTGGATGGGATTGCAGATTTATTTTGCTTTTCCCTCCCGCCAGCTCTGAGGTTGGCAGAAGTAACTCGGAGTTGGCATTTCTGGCGTCTCTGTGGCTGGACTACGGGTCTCTCCACCGAGCTAGAATATTTGATCCTCGGCGTATCCTCGAGATGCGAGGAGGGAGATAACAGGGCTTAACAGAAACTGGAACACGAGTGAGAAATTCTAGGGCCGTGTGTCTGCTGGAAGGATTTATTTTGGGCTTCAAAGGGACTTTGATGCTCTCCAGCGTAGGCCGCTGGGTTCTTATCTTTGGGGAGAGACTCAAGGGAATCTCTGCCGTGGCAGTTCCCTCCACGTATGGCTTACAAAAGAAGTTTGATAAGTAACAGAAAAAGAGCACTTGGCCTGGCGCGACTTAGCGAAAGACCTCGCAAATTTTTTTAGTTTAGTGCATAAGGAGATTTTTAGTCGTGGCTCGTCAGACACTTGCTGATCGTGGGGCAAAATTGTGCCAGCTTCAGACATTGCTGACCTTCGCATTGCTGGGTGCTCTCAGCACCGGGTGATGAGGAGCATAAAGCTGCCACACTCTGATTGTTCGGTTGTAAATACCTGGAATAATCAGCATTGGCTCTAGTAATGTGCCCGTGGTCTCCTCCTGAATCTAAACTTTGGTTTAAAACCCCAAGTAGCTGAACGTTTTTGTTTTGAAATAGTTCACATATCTACTGGTGCGGGGAAAGGCCTCTGCCGGCCATCGGCTGTGCGAATTCCTGTCTTCACATCTGCTCAGTATCGCTGGAAAATAACCCTGCTTGCTCAGGAAGCCGCGCGCGCTTGTCGTAGGGAAGGAACACGGAGTTACTCCCGTAGCAGCTGCTCCTCGTTGTTACTCCTGTGTTGCAGAAAGCGGGTTTCTCTTGCCTGTTTCTGCTGTTGTTTTGGTCCAAGTAGCACTACCTGTTGTCATAACACTGATAAAGTTCACCAAATATTTGGACAAGCTTTTGTCCTCCATGTAAAGAGCAGATGTTCAGTCACCAAGAACTTAATCTATGTGATCCTAACACAGATGGTGTTAGTGGTGCCTTCTCTTCTGGGTAATTGGAGTGTGTTCTGCGCGTCCCCGCTCTAAATGAAGCGTTGGATCTAATGTAGGTTCCTGGGTGAGGTGGATCGTCTTCTCCCGGGTGAGCGTGTCTGGTACGGGACGGTATTGTTGTGCCTGACTCGTGGTAGGCTCGCCATGCTGACATCCCAGGAGACGCTGCAGGAGGTTTCATGGCTTAACTCTGCAAAAGTTACTGAAGATCACCATCAGGTTACTATCTGACCTTGTAATTTGGTGCTCAGAAAGTATTGGTGGGCACCTAGAGGAGCATATGGGTTAGAAAAGTGGGAAAATAACAGCAAGGTGTTCCAGGAGGTGGAACTAAGCTCAGAGCAGACCAAGTAAAACGTGACTTGTTGTGTTTGTTGGAAAACCGGGGTCTTCGAGTCCAGGGCTCTCTCGTTGGAGAGCGCAGCCATTGGCAAATGGCAGATCTGCAGTTGTCTACCTGCCGTCAAACGCGGGCTGGAGTCTCTCGGGCTGGAGACACTTGCACGGAGACTTCAGCCATGGTTTAGGAAAAGCCTTAAGACTATGCCTATTAAGTTCAGGCACGTGGTTAAGCACATAGCGGGAGCTGAGCAGTTTCGGGGCGTTTTGGTCTGTTTCAAATGCTTTTTGATTGCCGTTGTTCCATGGAGACTGGAGGATTAAGGCTTATTTCTTAGTGGACTGTTTCAACGCGACTTCCCCCAAGCTGGCAAGACGATGTCACTAAATGGAGAAGCAGCTTTCTAGGAGCTGGTGGCACGTTATCCTCAGACTTTCAGAGGCAAACGCTTGAACTGCTGCTGAGCATCTGGTTGTAGCACATGGGGAACTCTCGATGAGGTTAATTCCAGTGTCCTACAGAGGAAGATTGGCCGGGCGGCGCGCTGCTCTGTGCAGACAGCAGCAGTGCCTTGGACTGACGGAACCTCCTCCTGTTCGTGCCACCCTGTGCTTCCCACAGTAATTACATCCTTGCCGTACTTGGCAGCCCTGCGGACTCATTAACCGGGCTTGATGGGTTGCAGCTGCCTCTTGGGATAGACGGAGCCCATCTGGGAACCTCGGCCCGTCCTCCCCGCTTGACTCCAGCAGCCTTTGGTCACCGTCGGGCGGGGCTTGGATTTCATCCCTGTCACCTCTCTGGTACGGAGCGCTTCCTAGAGGCTGGTATAGACCTTCAGGTGTAGTAATCCAGAGGAAAGAGGGCTTCTCAGAGTGCAGGAGCTCCAGAAACTTGGAAGAGTTTCCTCAAAGGAGGTTGGAGCCAAGTGGGGTTGGTCTCTTCTCCAAAGGAACAAGAGAACCTCAGGTTGCACCAGGACGGGTTGAGGTTGGACATGAGGAACAATTTCTTCCCTGCAGGGGTTGTGAAGGGCTGTGCCAGGCTGCCCAAGGCAGTGGTGGAGTCTCCATCCCTGGAGGGGTTTCCAAGCTGTGGAGATGTGGTGCTGAGGGACACAGGTTAGCGGAGCCCTGGCAGCGCTGGGCTAACGGTTGGACTCGATCTTCAAGGTCTCTTCCAAACAAAATGATTCTGTGATTCTAAAAGTGCAGTGTCATCGTGTCGCTTATTGAGGACTTGAGGCTTCTGGCATAAAACACGGACGGAAGGAGCATTGGGACGGGAGGTGGTGCTGACCGGAGTCGGCTGTCGACGCAGCGTAAAATAACACAGACAAGTTTATCCGTCTAGTTTGCTTCTCCTTGAAGCTGTCGCTCGAAACAAGCGGGTGCTTCGTCCTTACTTTGTGTAGTGCAAAGTTCATGCAGATGGTTGCTCAAGCTCCAGTTATTTCTTCTTGTTTGTTTTTAGAAGCTTTTTTTAATGATAGGTTTGCCTCGCTTCTTAGCCCGTGCGTCTCCTTCTCTCCTCCCGCCTCGCACTTCTCCCGTTCTCGCTTAGAGCAAATTGCCCTTTCCCATGGAAAACCTCCTTTTTCTTCCCAAAGCTTCTCATCCCAACTTACTTCTGTGAAGCCGTCTCTCTCCCAGTAAAACGCCAAAGAACATGAGCCTGCGGGACAGCCACTGTAGGGAGATGCATGAATAATTTGGAGAGCATTTGCAATAGATGATGTGAGCAGGGAGGAGAAGGGAGACCTTCCAAGCTCCAGCTCAGCTCCTGCCCCTCTCTGCCTCGTGCCCTGTTCCTCGGGGAACCTGACCCATGACCAAAGCAAGACTAAACCAAGTCGAACAACAGCCTTTCGTTTAGAGGTCCAGAGAGAATCTCTACTTCAGCAGACACCTTGAGGAACCTGTTCTTCATCCCACCTTCTGGCTGCTGGTTCAAGGGTGGTGAACGGGGGAAGCCTCCGTGCTTGGTACTTGGCGTACAGAGCGGTGAGAGGGGTTCTGCTCAGAGTTTCCACTTGGTTGTAGGCTTTACGTCTGCAAGGCTGATTGAACCGCCGAGTCCTCCCGAATGATAATTTTCCTACGGGCTTCAGCTCCTCTCCCTTTGTTCCAGGGCTTGCGTGGTCTTAGGAAAAACTGAGTAGGTGCACAGTAGTACTGCTGTGGGCTCAGCGTAGGCCAAACGGGGCCAAAATACAAGGAGCCGCACAAATATCTTCCATAGCACGGAAAGACGCGATCGGTTCGGGTAATTGGTTTTCCACATGGGAAGAGATGCCGTGTGTTTTGGAAGTGGAGCACGAAAGGCCCGGAGAGATCCCTCCTGCAAGAGCTGTTCTCCTCCTGAGAACGTTCCTTTGTTCGTGCCTTCTTCATTTACGCCGTGGTGCAAGTGATGCTCGATCAGGAAAAAAGGAGGGGAAAAACCCTTTTCTGCTCACTTTACAGCCGCCAACTTAGACAGTGATACCTATTGTAATGGTGTGAGTAGTTACTTCAGCTTGAGAACTGAGGTTTTTCTTACTTACCAACCCATCCGTTCAAAGATCAGTGTATTTACGGATTTTTCCACAGGTAAAACGTGTCTGAACGCGTCGCTTCACGCCGCATTTGGCTTCAGAGCAGTCCATTTAGCAGCACAGACAAATTCCGGGTAGCACGGATTTAAATCAGGTCTAAACCCGCTGGATAATCACTCTGTGTGTGGCTCTCTGAAATCCAGAGGTTTGGTTAAGACAACCACGGCACCTGAGGTGAAGATCCTGGGATTAAAGCTGACACGTTTTCAGATGAGAGCAGCATCTCTGGGGCCTCCGTCGCGGGGGAGAACTTTTGCACCCCTCACTTTGTCGAAAAAGAAGGTATTTGAAGGACAAACCTGCTGAGCGGTGTTTTTCTGGTGCTTTAATGGCTCTTGAATATTTTATTTGGGGAGGAACCTGCTCCTTCAGGGGTAGCGTAGCAGTTAAACTTGAAAACAGCATTTATTTATGTTTTAGTTTATTTAAAATTATTTTTCACGTACATCTGTGTTCCAGCAGCGTGTCCCTACGGAACAGTTGTGGTTTGACGGCCCTTCTTGAGCTGATCCGAAAGGAAAATGAGTTTTGCAAAGCTGCTCTTTCGCCCTTGTGTGTAGAGCACGCCCGTGCTGGCCCCTCCGAGCTGCAGGTGCTAAGTTGCCCCATTTCTGTACAATCCAACAAAATCATCGTCCCTTCGTGCTGTGCGGAAGGTTGGGTGGTGCACCAGCAGCCGATGGGCGGGAGCAGTGAGAAAACGAGATCGGAGACTAGGGCTGCTCGTGAAACAGCTTTGGGGATCTGGGGGAGAGGAAAGCAAGGGAAGCGGACGGGAAAAACAGGCGTGAGGCTTCCTTCGTTGCATTAAATCATAGGATCATGGACTGGTTTGGGTGGGAAGGGGCCTTTCAAGGTCATCTAGTCCAACCCCCCTGCACTGAGCAGGGACATCGGCAACTAGAGCAGGTTGCTCAGGGCCCTGGCCAACCTCACCTGCAATGGTTGGGAGCCAGGAGATGCCTCAAGTGGTCTGTCGAGGGGTTGCAAGGAGAAGAGGAGAGGAAGCCAGTTCAGTCTGGCCTCCAAAGTGATGAATCCGAGTTGCCGATGAACTCTTTAGAAGAGGAGAACTTCACTCTGGGGTCTTGAAGGGGTCCCTCTGGGACGTCGAACGGGAATAGCCCACAACGCTTGATTGGGAACTTCAGCACTGCCCCAGGTTTCCCAAAATGTCCGTGTGCTACGTGGCCACACGTGGAAAATACGATGCTGAGAAGGCTTAACGCCGTTACTAGCCTCTTGCCTTCTCTCTAGAAGGCTGGACAAGGTGATCTCCAGAGGTCCCTTCCACTCCTGCTATTCTGTGCTTCTTTCTAGATTGGAGAGACTGTTTGAAGGTTAATTGAGACACCTCACACTAGGTTGCGAGTTAGGTGGGGATGAGAAGAACAACCTGAACTGTAAGGTGCGCTGGTTACGCCGGCGCTCAGCATGGAAGTGTCCTAATCGGGTCATCTTCTCTAGAAAGAGATTTAGGAACAGGCATCTAGAAAGTCTGCATGAAAAAGCTCCGACTCCTCATAAAACCAGAATGTCTCCGCTGTGATGGCCATGACTTCCAGACTTTTCTTTATGGTTTATTTCTGGAAAATCATTCTTTACGAGAGAGCGTGGTTTTGGGCGTGCAGACCCGCTCCAAAGCTGGCGAGGGGGTTGTCCGGGGCGGCTGTTTTGTTCCCAGAGTAGCACGCGCTTCTTGAATTTATTTATTCCTGGAGGCTCGCAGCTGTAAAATAGCCCCAGCTTATTAAAACGACTACGTACGAGCCCTTTTTACAGTCCTCGGAATAAAAAGCAGGTTGTGTGATCTGCGGGCCCTTGGTAACGCACGGGGCGCGGATGAATCGGGCTCTCATTCCTGCTCTGCCTTCACGTATCTCATGTGGTGAGGCGCGTCTCTCAGGCAAAGAAGGTAAATAGCTACTGAAATAGTCCATGTTCTCCAAACTCAATCCTTGCAGCCGCTCTCAAAAGTTCTCATTGACGGTGGAGCCCGTGCTGGGTTGGAAGCGGTCGTTTGTAGGGTAGAGGTACAGAAGCCATATTCAGCAGTGGCTTTTTTTTGATGGTCCGCGGTTATTCAGCGCGCCGCTTGCTTGTATCTGGAATTTGACCTCGGAGCCGCGTGGTCTGAGGTTGGCAACGGGGGTGAGGAACAAGGCTGGGCAGAAAAAAACCCTGCTGGGCTACGGAGAAGAAAGGGAAGAGCGGAAGGCGGACAGGATGGGTCTGTCTGCTGTAGGAACCCAGCCTCTACGTCCCAGTTGTTAGCTTTTTTCTTTTTGGAGGGTCACGCCACAACTCCGTCATCGCCCTCAGAGTCAGGCTCTAAAGAGTTCTGGAAAGAAAGGTCAGTCCGTTCGACCTCCTGGCCTCACGTTCCCTCAGGAGGTTCTTGCACGGATGGGTAGAGCTGCAGCGCTTCGGTGCTGTTAACGGGATGAAATATTCGCTGTTACTTCCATTTTAAACTGATACTCAGCTTTCATAGACCCCTCCTGCGACTTGGCTGAGGACTTTAATGAACAACCAAAAATGATCTGGGGACTGTTTCCTTGGTCGTTGCGGAGCGTTCCTCACTTGCCGTCCTTGTTCTCCTCTGAAGGCTCTCCGGTGCCCTTGCTTCTTGCTTCCCTTTCCCCTTTCTTCAGGGAAGCTCAGGAAATGTTTCTGCAGAGCTGCGCGGGGCTCGGGGCGACCCTGCCTGCGCTGGGCCCGTTCCCTGCATACTTTGCAGCTCTTCGGCGCTGATCTTTTCAACCCGCAGCTCCTTCTTTAAGGACAAAGCGTTTTCCCTGCCAGTTTTGCGCGGCGCTTCGCCCTGACACTCGGCCTGGGCAGGTTTTCCAAGAACAAAAAGCAGAGACGCGTTTTTCCACATAAAGCCGGAGTTTGTTTTTTCTTTTCGCTTTCCTGTAACTCTTAAGGGGTTCCATTGATCTTTTATTTTTTTCCTTCTGCAAGGGGAAAAAAGAAACCTCTTTAATTTGGATTAAAACCAAGCATGAGAAGTTGCAGCGTAAAGGAGGTTTCTTAGGTGTGTTTATGGAGGCTAAAAGGCTTAATTTTGATCCTGCGCAGCAATAGAAAAGCCGTTTGCCTTGCTACACTTGAAATTCAGCAGAACACGGGTTAGTTGGGTGGCTCTTTGGCTCCTTGAAGCAGAGCGTTGTGTTGAGAGGGCTTTGATTCCTCGCGGGAGCGAGCAGGGATAGCGGGAACGGACTCTGCTCCCACGCGGGATGCAGAGGTTGATGAGGAGTTGTCATTTGGAGTATTACAGGTCATATAATTTTAAGTGGGGCTGCGGATTTCTACGTGGCTTTCGACAAATTAGGTGTGGGGTCTCACAGCAACTATTTTAAAATTATTATTATTATTCAGATTACACCAAGTATGCTAAATGTGCTTAAAGTGAAGGGCAGGCTTGTACTGAAAAGGAGCTTTTTAGCCCCAGGAAGAGCTCTCCTTGGTTGCGGGAGCGAGCGTATTGTCTCTGGTCAGCTTGAAATCTGGTATTTTAGCTTGAGCCTATCTTAGCTTCTCACGCCTAAGTCGCGTCCGTCGGATATTAAATGTTCCAATGCTGTCATCCTGTTTCTGCATCTCCATCCTGGTGTTCGCCTGAACAAATAATCTTTTTCCTTGTGCCTGCAGCGGGGTTTTTTGGGGTTTAAAAACCCGGTATTAGGTGGTTAGTCACCGTGCGACTCTTTCGGCTGGCTGCGGGGCCTGGGCAGTGTGCGTCTGGATATTGGGTTCGATTTGAAATCGGTTTTGATGTTGGTTAATAAATGCTGTCTCGCTCTCAGCGCTCAGTAAGAGACCCTCAGCACTGCTCTGTGCCGGCTGTGTTTCATAGCCTCCAAGAACGTGGGCTGAAGTGGTTCAGGAGCTCTTGCTTTCTTCCTGAAATGCGTTGCCGGGAGTTCTGCAACAGGTGAAACCTCGGCTGGGACGTGGATTTGGTGTCACGTCCACCTTCCAAGGAGGAAAGAGGAGCTGCAGGCTTCCTGCCGGCTCTGCTGGGAGTAGCTCGGAGGGTGCCGGTGCTGGAGGAGCCGGCCGGTGCCGATGTTCCACCTCGAAGCCGGTGCCTGCCCGCAGCCCGGGAAGCCTCAGAAGGTCCGTGGGGCTGGAGGTCCATCCGTGAGGGAGGATGGGTTTTATCTGCAAACCTCCTCTCTCCTTCTGCTAGGCACCCAGCAACTCTATCGCTAACATCTGTTTCTCCAAATGGGCCACATTACTTTTTTTTCCAGCATTCTTCTGATGTGTAGTATTTTTTTATAGGCCAAGTATGTCGAGGCCATAAATACTTTAACATTCAGGAGATGTGCAGCGGGAGAAGTATGTCCTTTTGGACGGCTTTCCCCCTTCCCTGCCAGCCCTGCGAGACGGAGCTCGGCGGTGGGGGCCCGGAGCCCCTTACGTGGTGGAGAAGCCGGCTCTGCCAGAGGTGCGAGGCCCCGAGCGACGTGCCACCCACCCAGGTGGGTCACAGGGCTTGGACACCCTCCCTGGTTCATGGTGCCGTCTCCCACCTTCCTTCCCAGGCGGCTTTAAGGGCGCACCGCGCTCTGCTCGTGGCTTCACCTGGTGGCAACGGATCTAGATCCGCGTCATCAAAATCCTGGTACATCTCCACGCGATATTAGTGAGGTTAAGAGAAAAACGGTGATTTTAAGTACTGGCTTGGAGTTTGAAATCACTGCCATTTGTGGTCGCTTTGGTAAGCTGTCTGTGTCCGTACCAAGTCTCCTCCGTACTTTACGTAAGGATTAAATTACGTGTAGCTCCTTTTATCGGGTCAGTAGCCTATGTTGTACGCAACGGTGGGATGAAACAGTGCGGATCCATGAGTCTGAAGGACTCGTTGTGACGTCATGACTATGAAGTGTCATAAATAGACAAAACCGTGTGATACTGGGTTGCTTATTTTGAAGAATCAATCGTTATATACGTCGACCTGTCCAGGTTAAGCAAGCAATAACTACACGAAGTAGAAGAACCCTTTTAAATTACTGCTGCTGTTCCGTTCACGTGATCAGTTCTTTGCTAAAATTTGACCTCCTGTTTCCAATGTGTGTCGTTGGCTGCCCTGGGCAGCCTGTTCCAAAATTCTGTCAAAATTCTGCAGAATTAACACGCTGCTTGAGGGTCTCAGAGTGAAGAGAGAAGCACCATGGCGCTAACTCAACAACTTCAGAAGTTTCTAGAATATTTTGGAATAAGAAACCTGGAGAATCAGTCGATTCTTGACGAGATATGGATCCCACATGGCATGAGAAATAACCCCCGCCCAGCAAACTGAAGTATAACTGTGGAGCTCCTCATGTAGGAACCTTCTTTCCGCCCACCATAGCTGTGCGCTGGTGGAGGCGGACAGAGGGAAACGTGCTGCAGGCCAAGCACCCTTCTCAGCTCTTCTTTTTCTTCCAATAAATCAAGCAGTGTTCATCTTGGTCATGGCCTTGGGATGGGAGGAGCGAGCGGCAGGTAGCGGTGACGCAGGTTTTGCTCCGTCGCGGAGCTGCACACACCTTAGACTAACAGAGAGCCTGAACGGTGGCTGTGTTTTTTGCAGCACCTTTCGCTATAAAAGCATGTTTATAGCGACTCCTGAAGAAGTTTAGACTGGAGGGCTGTCTCCAGAAGCTGCCCCCCACCTTTGGCCGAGCCCCAAGTGTTTGTCTTGGCAGGGTGCGGTGTCTGCTTGGCTGCTGCTGGGATGTTAAATGGAGGGAACACAGAGCTCTTGGTGCTTTTCAATAGGGCTTCTATTGAGTATGAGCCACCTGTGATTGTCCAGCGGGGAAAAGGGAGAAGTTCGAGGGCTGCAAGGAGAGCCCTGGCTGTTGGGAGTCCCTCCTGGGCACTCCTAGAAAAAGCTGGTGGAAGGTGAAACTAGACTCAGCGTACGCGGTGTCCCTCTTTCTACATAGCGTCTCTCTTGGTCTTCATCAGCGAGAACGGTACTGAGCTGCTCTCGGGCAGATGAAGCCCTCTCCTGCCCCCACCCCAGGAAGCATGGAAGGAAAGTAACCCGAGCTTTGGAGAAACCTCCAGGAGGAAGGGAGTAATCCCTTGGTTTTACAAGCTTGGACAATATGACACTGTTTGTGTCGATTCTTTCTCTGACCTGCTGCCGCCTGTGTCCTCCTCCTCTGCCTTCCGCTCAGCAAGAGCGCGCCTAAGGACGTGTTGGCGGTGCGGTTCCGCCTGCTCTCCTGACCTGGCGTGGCTGCAGTCCCTTTGCTCGCACGATCTGGGCTCGGGAAGTCTTCTTGCAGACAGCACTTGTCCCCGGGTTGGCCTGCCTTGGTTGCAGGTTCACACACATCTCCTTCCACTTGTCCTCTGGTGAGAGCCGTTACCTTCTCATCTCTACGTCCCTCCTGGGTAGAATCCAACGACGGAGCCCCTTTTTATTACCCCCTGTTGGCACCTCTGTGCTGCCGCAGGGTCCCAAGTTGGCCCTTGCTTGTAGAGGGAAGGTGATTTTGGCGTCCCCGGATCCCTGCGCTTGTCGTTGTTTTTTTCCTTGACGTAGCTTGCTCGTTTCTTACCAAGGACTATCACTGCGGCCCAGCTTCATTCAGTATTCTCAGTATTCTACTTCTGACTCAGTTCTCCCACCATTCAAAGCTGGCTTAGGAGAAATAGCTGCTAATTAACCCCTTCGTTCCCCAGGGCATCGCATCAGCGTTGTAAAAACTCTCTCTTCGTAGCACAAGGGCACCGAGGACGATTTAAAAACTCGATTTGCGTCATTACCTTCTCCGTGGTAGATCCATTCCGCCTTACACATCTGCAGGGGTCTCAGGATGCAGACGCCAGCCCAAACGTGGTACGGTGAAGATAAGCGCAGGCAGAGATGAAGATAACAGCGGAGCCGCCAGAGCATTGGGCTGAAAGCATTTTTCACTGGAAATCATTATTAGATTGTGCGCTCGCTGCCTGTAAGTTGTTGGAGAATAGTTGAAGCTGGCGGTATGTAGCCATAACTCACTGTAATTCTAAATATAAACATCTTTAGAGATGCGGAAACGGGCAGCACAGAAACCCTTATGGATCATGGAGACACGGAACGCCAGGTTGGGAGGGACCTCCAGGGTCACCTGTGCTCACGGTGCTTGTGTCCTCCTCACTGGTGGGGCAGGGAGGGTTCTCGGCCTGACTGGCTGCAGTGTCAACTAGTTGCTCATGCCACAGGCTGTCCAGGGAAGTTCTGGATGCCCATTCCTGGAGAGATTCAAGGCCAGGCTGGGCGGGGCTTTGAGCAAAGGGATCTAGTGGAAGCTGTCCCTGCCCATGGCGGGGGGTTGGACTGGATTATCTTTAAGGTCCTTTCCAAACCAAACGATTCTATGGTTCTCTCAAGTAGCATCGAGGAAATGCACCCTGAACCTTTAAAGGCCAGCCTGAAGAACAGGGGCCTGCTCCTGCTGGTGTCCTTTAAGATTCCCTGTGTTTCCCCACCACAACCAGCTTTGACCCCTTCTGATGGGGACTCCTTGCCAGTTTGTGTCCCTCAGGCATCAGCCACCCCTGAGCATTGCTTGGAAGAAATGCAGCTGACGGAGTTCACTGAGAGACGGGAGGGAACAGCAACAGACAGGACAGGAGGCGGAAAGAGTAAGACATGGGGTCTAGGGCATCAGGGAGATGTCGGACGAAGGTTGAGCTTGATGATCCTAGAGGTCTTTTCCAGCCTAAACGATTCTATGGTTGATAAGCATGGCAGGTCAAGGTCTCGGCGTTTCAGAAACCTAACTTTTGTCAAGCTTTTTTCAGGTTGCATGAGAAAAAAGCAGCTTTCGTGTTTGGGGGCACCACGTCCAGTCTATCAGAGGACAGTAAGAAGGATACTGGGCTAGAGAGGAATGGAACAGAACTTGGGACAGAGGTGGGCAGTGGGGACGGGCATCAAAGAACGAGAGCAGTTACTGACCGCGCTGCATGGAACGTGGGATGATAGGTAGGATGGGGATGTTCCGGCGCAGGTTTGGTTTGTGAAATGAACACACTGGAGGCTTGAACAGCCCAAAGCATTTCCTGCTCTCCGGTGAAAGTCGGTGGCAAGTGTTCTCAGCACTTGATAATGGCCACCAGTGTGACTGCTGCCGTGCTAAACAAGCCCTTTCACTCTCTGACGTTTGAGGGTGGGCTTTTCAAAACACACCTGGGAATTAAATGACTTGCCCCTTCTTGCAAACCGCGAGGAGTGGGACCTTGAACTTCCTAAAAGACTTTTGAAAATCCCACCCATAAGGTTGGCTCTCAACGGTGGAGTTCAATGCACCCATTCTCGGTGGTGGCTCCACAGTTGGCTGTTGTGCTCTCTGAATGAACGGTTCTTTCCCCTCCCGCAGCTCGTGCCCCGCGCGTGTTTATACGGAGTCACGTTCCCCCTTAAACGCTGTTGATTTTGGCTCGGGAGGTGGTTCCTGAAGTGTAACCTCCCCTTGTAGGTTGTTTTCTCAAGGCTTTAGATTGTCTGTAATTCCCTTATTATTGTCTGCGTCGTCTTAGGTTTATAAAAAAAAAACCAAACCACATTTTCCCGGGTTTTGCTTCATCAGAAGAAGCGGGTTTGTTTCCAGCCGCTGTGCCACAAGGGTTTCTGATAGCTCTGGGTCATCTCCTGGCGTTCCCGTGCGAGTATCAGCACGGGGACGGATCGAGATCAGCTCCGTTTCAAACCGCGTCCTTCAGTTCCTGGAAATTTTCAACTAATTTCTAAGGAAAAGCAGTAAAATTAATAGCATTCCAAGATTTCAGACTGCGCTTTCCTGTGTTGCTCCATAAATACGCTTTTGTGGAAAAAAAAAAAAAAGAAAGAAAGAAATTCCACGACCTACTTCTTTCTTGAAAATCCGCCGCAGTCTGGGCTCCAAGTGAGCCTGGAGGAATCTGTGCTCCCGGCACCTGCTTTGCTCGGTGGCTGCTGGGGAGGGACACGCTGCTTTGAGAGGTTCGCAGGGAAAATGCAATCCCTGCCTCTGCCCCTCCTGCCCCGCGCATCCGGAAAATCGCAGGCTCTTCTTCGTTTTGGTCTTTTGGTGGAGGAACGGTGCCAGGTTTGCTGGTGGTGTTGAGCACGGATCCCCTCAGCGCGGTTCAGATCCACCGAAACGGCTGAATGGCCGTGCAGGTGAACAGAAGGTTCCTGCTGTCCGTATAAATAAGCGTCCGTGAAAGCTGTTTTAGAGTAAAGGTGGGTGTGAGGTACGGGCTGAACGCTGGGGTTGTGCGGCCTGGAGAGGAGGAGGCTCCGGGGAGACCTTCTCGTGGCCTTTCAGGACGTGAGGGAGGTCTGCAGGAAAGATGGGGACAGACCTTTTAGCAGGGCCTGTTGGATGATGGTTTTAAACTAGAAGAGGGAGATTTAGACCAGAGAGAAGGAAGAGCTTTTGACGCTGAGGGTGGTGAGAGCCTGGCGCACGCTGCCCAGAGAGGTGGTGGCTGCCCCATCCCTGGCACCATTGCAGGTGAGGTTGGCCGGGGCTCTGAGCAACCTGCTCTAGCTGCAGATGTCCCTGCTCCCTGCAGGGGGTTGGATGAGATGACCTTGAAAGGTCCCTTCCCACCCAAACGAGTCTGCGATTCTATGGTTCTAAGGCAGATCCAGCTTGGAAGAGATGGACAGGACCGGACCCTCTGTGTGATTCCAGGTGCGTGTGGGGCAATTGCTCTGGGTACTGTTCCTCTTAATGGAAATAGCAGCTCTCTTTTTTGGAGAGCTGCTGTGAAAGTGGAACCTGTGCTCGATGCTTGGAGGTGCTTCTTCTGTTCCTGTCACAGCAGGGCACGCCCACGCTCCAGAACACCATCGTGGCTCTTTCTTTGTAGAAGTAACGCAGTCAAGAGCAAGCTCCACTCACGGTGAGGCTGGGAAGTGAAGCCAAGCTTCGCTTCCGCACCAAGCACTGCGTTCAACTCACAGGCAACAGCTCCATAGAAAAAAAACGGGTTATTTACCAAAAAATCTTGGTGCTAAGACAAGGTCTGGACCAGTAGCAAGCGTAGGTGCGAAGCTTGGTTGTGCTCAGCAGATGGCAAGCCAAGAAGCAGTTGGCTGTACAAAAAATACCTGTAGGTAAGGTGCAAATGGCACCGTCCTGTATGACTTTGGTCTTAGCTGTGCCTTTGAAGGGGTGGAATGTGCCTCCGAGGTGTACAAGATCTTCTCCTAACGCTTCTGAGCGGTGGCCTCGGTCAGAAGAACATCCAGAGGGATGTCGCCTCTGCCGAGAAGTCCACGCAAAGGAAACCCAGCGGTGGTTTGAGCCTTGCAGTGCAGTAGTATGCCGAGTGTTTTGTGCTTCACCCCTCTCGATACTTGTTTTTAAAGCATCAGGCCAGGTCTTCAGGCCCTCAAATGACGTGCCTTGTCTCTTCCTCCCCAGGCTGGAATGATAAGGACTGATAAGGATGAATACTTCATTGAGCCTTTGGAAAGAGGAAAGCAGATGGAAGAGGAAAAGGGAAGGATCCACATGGTGTACAGGCGATCGGCCGCAGTGCAGCACCCCACCGATACGCTCCCTGATGTCCACAGAGAAGGTACAGTACCCCTGGGTCCATCCTTGGCCCATCTAGCCCAGGTAGCTGGAAGCTGGTCAGATACCGTGGGACGTGAGACGTCAGTAGAAATATTCACACGACTTTAATGTTCTACGTCGTTATCAAGGCTCACCTGTGCCTACAGCTTCTGTTTGAAGTTTGGGTCCTGTTTCTTCCCGAGTAACAGCTCAGTTGTGCCCACGACCGATGGCGTTTCCCTCCCCTGGTTGCAACGAACGCAGCCGGAAGGCAGTTGCCTCGATCGGGTCGATTTTGACATATCCAGGGATTGCCCTCGGTGTTGAAGAGAATGTGGTAGATCCACCTGTGAATAATTCCCTTATAGTTTAATCCTACTTGTACGTTTTTCCCCCCCTTTTTTAACATTGCACAAATCCTTCCGAGCCAACGCGCTGCGTAGTGAGCGGCGAGGGATTGGACGCTACGGGCTGAGGACGGAAGAGCAGCTCCGCTCCCCGTCAGCGCTCTGCCTTTCTTCCAGCATCGCTCAGCTTCTCCGGTTCCTACTTGGTGTTCACGTGTTCTTGGAACTTAAAAGGGTTTGAGAAGAACCACTGCATGCAGGGCACGGAACTAGAATTAGGTACGAATAGGAAGCGGAGGGGAGTCTGTGTTGAAACCCCTTTGTTGGCTGGGCTGGCAGGTCAGACCGTGCTTGGACGCACCGCACGTGGCGATGGACCTTCTGGGTGCTGTCTTCTGCATCTTCCCATCTTCTTTTCTTTGGTCAGAGGGAGCACTGAGAACAGCAGCTACCTTTTTGTAACGCAGAGCCGTCTTCTTAGTTACATCGGAGCCACGTGTCTGTAGCTCAGAACACTTGGCAGAAGACGGGAAGAAATGTGAGGTAGCCTTCGAAGTGGTGGGCCTCTGTTCTTCGTGTGTGCACACCCAGTTTGGGCTCCTTGCAGGAGCCCTTCGCTAATTGCTGCCTTTTTATGCACTCGCTCTGCGTTAAAACCGTTTTAAAACCCAAAACTTAACTGGTACCTGCGGTCTCACTGTTTAAGCCCATTCTCTGGTTGGAAGTGCTGAGCCTGGGTTAGTTCTTCTGGACAGAGGAAGCTCTTCCTCTTTCTTCTGCAGGATGGTAGCCAAGACCTCCCCCGGGAAGTCCCAGCTATTGAAAACCACTTAGACGTAGTAGGATGCGACACAGCGTCAACAAACGTCAAGTGGGCTTCTCCCCCGGGAACAGAAGAGGCTCTTGATTATTTTTCCTTGTGAAGAACTGGGTCAGGCAGGAGTCACACAGAAAAGCGTGTGAAAACCGCTCAGCTCCTCACGTTTCATGTACTCAGGACCTGGAACGGGAACGCTCGGGCCACAGTTTCAGGAAGCATCATACTGTCCTGGGTTTATGTCTAAATTTGAGAAAATGATTGAGAATGGATGCAAGCTGGAGCGCAAGAAGTTCCACCTCAACGTGAGGAGGAACTTCTTGACTGTGAGGGTTCCAGAGCACTGGAAGGGGCTCCCCAGAGAGGTTGTGGAGTCTCCTTCTCTGGAGACTTTCAAGACCTGTCTGGATGCGTTCCTGTGTGACCTGCCCTAGATACTCTGGTCCTGCTTGGCAGGGGGGTTGGACTCGATGATCTCCAGAGGTCCCTTCCAACCCCTCACATTCTGTGATTCTATGATTCTATGAATTGATGTTTGTGCGCAGAATCGAGGTGGAATCAACCGTTGTGCTTTCGATTGACTTGTGCTGGAGCAGAAACACAACGCAGAATCGCGTTTATTGACAGCGGGCGCTGAGCAGCCCGGCAGTCCCCACGGTCAGCTTCAGAAGAGGCGACAGACGCACAGAGGGGGGTATTGTTTCCACCGCCGGCAGCCTCTGACCACCCGTTAATCCAGCAGGATGAAAAGGGGGCATGTCCTAGTTGAGCTGTGAAGGGTGGCCACGTTTAACCTACCAGAGACCGAAGTGGGTGGGAACAACCCTGTTCTGAAGCGTTACTGCTTCAGCACCGTCTGGATCTGGCGCCGTCTCACGAAGGCAATCTATGCAGGACCCTCCACTGCTTCTGAAGATCCTTGTTGTGGTTGCTCTACCAGGGCAGCCGTCTGAAAAGCTCTGCGACTTGGTATTCCCTCTCAGTGCGGACATGCCTTGTAGGGCAGGGCTTTGCAGGATGCCGCCAAGCACAAGCTTGGAAGGTTCCTCCTCTGGGGAGCAGAAGGTGCTCCGCTTGCCGGGTGAGCGGCGATGCTCGGTGAGAAGATCCGTGCCGGGGAGGAAGCAGTACCGCTTCTCAGAGGTGTCTTTTTAAAGCCACTGCTTGTTTGGAAACATCTGGGATGAGCATCTGGTTAGGTGTAGTCTGGGATTCCTAGCACAGAGCAGGGCGATCTCTAGGCTTCTTCACCGGTGTAAATATGCAGCGATTGTCTCCTACCGGCTTTTCCATGGCAGGTTGCCCTGGGATGACATTTTGCGAGCTCAGCTTCCCCCGATATTAAAATCTTGGGTCCTAAAGACACCGAGCGTCTGTGCTTCTCCTTCCCGTTGAGCGCTGCAGGTATCATGAGCAGCGTTCACGTCGTGATGCTCCCAAATCACGTCTGTTAAGGAAAAAATAGTTAGTCTGAAGGGCAGGAAGAAACAAAGATCAGAAGACTCCGTGCTGGGGGTGAAGGGTCTGGGGGACAGAGAGAGAACTTGGGAAGGGAAGGCAATGCTCTCCAGCCGAGGCTGCGTTGGAAGGGTTTGAAAGTGTCGTGATGGTATCACTGTGTCTGGACGGGCGGAAAAGGATCCGTTCTCCTTTGTTCATCAGCCAGACATGTGGTCATGGACCTTTATCCTCGAAAGCTTTCAAGGAACAATGGAAGCAGGCAAAGAAGTTCCGAATCCACTTTGCGGCCGGGAGGGCTTCTGTGCAAGTCCTACTCAATGAGGCTCGGGAGCGTGGTAAAATAAAGGCCGAGCTGTATTTCTCAGGAGCACCAGAGCCTGCGCCAAGTCCACCGGCGCCTGCGGGAAGGCTCAGATGGGTGGCTGATGAGGCAGATCTTGGATCACGCTCTGCTTGAGCTGATCGCAGAGAGCCCGATTTATCTTTCCTCCTCCTCATTGATTGATTTATTTTTTTCCCCTGCACTTTCTTTTCGTATGGTGCAGTGATGACAACGAACCTCAAGCTTGGAGGTTATTCGTACGCTCAAAAGTTTTCCCGTTTTCGCATCATGATATATTTTTTTTTTTAATGAAAAACTAATCACCCGAAGAGCACCTCAAATTAAATATTTTTGTAATTACTTCTCAGCGGTGGGAAACAAGGAACAGGAGCCTTCATCTCCCAGCCTCCTTTCCGAATTGTCATTTTTCCTCCAGAACCAAAGCGCTTGTGTGGCTGGTGGGGTTGCCATGGCGCTGGCCCCGAGCCTCTTTGTCCCAGGTGGGAAACATGTAGGAGGAAGAAATGATTTGGGAATTGCTCCTGGTTGCCTGGGAATGAAACCCTGGAACAGAAGGTGGAAGAATGGGAAGACTATTGCCTGCTTCGGAGACCTCCCTCAGCACTTCCCCAGGCACGTTAGAGTTTCTTAGAGACGTTGGCGTGCCGGAAGGTGTCTGAACTCTTTCTCAGCAGAGTTTCTCATGACCTGTGTTCTGCTGAAGGACGTTGTAGATACGGCACAGCACGCCACACAGGGGAGTCAACAGAAGTCCACAGCTTGTCCAACAGGAGCGGCACAGCGTGGCACAAAGGAGGAGGAGTGGTGGTGATGGATGTGTTTGCAGTACGGGGGGGAAAAGAGAAGGGCTCCAAGGAAGAGGAGAAGTGGGAGGAAAAATAAGGAGAAAACCATCGAGCACTTCTAGAAGTGGAAGGGGGTGAGTGATATCTTTGAGCACGGTGGAATGAAGGCTTCCAAGGGTTGGCTGTGTGTTTGCACAGGTGCAACCTGCACTAGATCTGTCCTCCCTCACTTAGATGTTGGTATCAGCCAGTACAACTGTGGAATCAGCTGGTTACTGCAGAACGTCACCGAGAAGGCTCCGTGTGTCGCTGGGTTCTACAGAGTCACTACCGCTTTGGTCTCTACCCAGAAGGTTCCCCGGTGAACGTAGCCCAGGATGCGTCATCTCCAGTTCCTTTCGTACGGAGGACTGGCCCATGATTGGGTTTCAGATCTGCTTTCTTTGCCCTCAAAGTTCACAGCTGGGCTTGGCCCACTTGTCCTGGGGTGGAGATTTGGGATTCATCTTGTCCTTGGAAAGTGTCTTTGATTTAGTGTTTCCCGTCTCTCCTCTTTTTTTAATGATACCTGCCACCATCCAGCATCAAAACATGAAACCAATCCGATTCTTCCCTTAGGTGAGCATCCAAAATTTGTGACGTGAGTGGAGGAATACTAAGGTGCTTGTCTGTAGACCGTCTCCGTGCTCTACATCCCGTCTTCAGGGACATCTCTCCATTCGCTTTGTGCCTCAGTTTCCCCTGCTTGGCCTCTGCAGCCCAACATTTCATAGAATCAAAGAATTCCGGCAACTCAGTCGCTGCGTTTTCAGTATTTCCAAGGATGGAGGTCCCACAGACCTTTCTGGGCCCCTGTTCCAGTGTTTGATTACCCCCATTATGGTTTCTTTTTTTCCCCTCTCCTATCTAATTGGAGTTTCCTTTCTTCCAACGCACGTCCGTTACCTCTCACCTGCTAAAAACTTTCTGAACAGGACCGAGCGCAGTGCCCAGAGCGACGCAGCGCCTGGGGAAAGAGTCCCTTCGTGGTGGCCAGGTCATTATGAAATTCAACACAAGTACACGGTCCACAGTCTCTGCGGCACAGGCCTCGTGCTGTTCGCTCTGAAATGTGCATGAGCAAAAGAAAATCCAGGCTTCGTAGCTGAGAAAAAAAAAGCCCGTAAAAAGTTTCAGGAGAAAGAAACTTGAGCAGGAATGGACCAAAAAGTGCTAGAAAGTGACTCTGGGTCGGGGAGGTTGCGCTCACCTCCCGAGGATGGGAGTAGGGACATCCATCTGTTTAAGTCGTCTTCAGTTCTTGGCAATAACAAAGGGAAAATGATTCTTAAATAAAACCCAGGGTAAAGGCTTGATTCCAATGCCAGAGTAGTAAAACACACAGAAATGAAGGGAAAATTGAAAAAAGGGAGGAAGATGGGTACATGCAGCTTGCAGCCATCCCAAGGCTGCCCAGCAAAACCTCCTCACGCCCCTGAGTGACACAGGAAGAAGAAGACTTTCAACGAACAGTCGGTGGGAGCGGACAGCAGAGATTTGTAAATGTCCTGTGAGAATCCGCTGCCCTGGGAAGGGGGAGCCTGTGTCGTTTATGGGTCGTGTTCTCAAAGGAACCTCCTGAGAGGTGAAGATACGCCGAGGTCAGGACCACCCTTTCAACGTGTGTCTGGTGTAACGGACAATTGTGGTGTCATGTCAGAGAGGAGCATCACTCGGGACCTGCCGTTGCCTCTGATGTGCAAGGAGATGTTAAACCCTGCACGTGGTACTTTGTCTGTTACAGTGAACACCGGCCAGCACTCTGAGTCTTCTCCTTAGCAAAGTGGTCACCAGAGCTGCTTTGGGGAGGCATGTCAGCTCTGAGTAGCTTACTAACCGGAGGCAGTAGCACAGAATCGTTTTGGTGGGAAGAGACCAAAGATCGTCAGGTCCAACCCTTCCCCCAGCACTGCCAGGTCACCGCTAACCCATGTCCCTCAGCACCACATCTCCACGGCTTGGAAACCCCTCCAGGGATGGGGACTCCACCACTGCCCTGGGCAGCCTGGGCCAGCCCTTAACAATGCTTTAGGGGAAGAGCTTTTCCTCATGTCCAACCTAAACCTCCCCGGCCCAATTTGAAGCCATTTCCTCTTGTCCTGTCACTTGTTCCTTGGGAGAAGAGCCCGACCCCACCTGGCTCCAACCTCCTGTCAGGGAGCTGTGGAGAGCCAGAAGGTCTCCCCCGAGCCTCCTTTTTTCCAGGCTCAACACCCCCAGGTCCCTCAGCTGCTCCTCACCACACTCGTGCTCTAGATGCATTGCCATTTTCTGGACACGCTCCAGCCCCTCAACGTCCTTCTAGGAGGGGCCCGAAACTTTTCAGAAGAGTCTCATTCCCAAAATGAGATTCATAGTGAGAAGCAGCTCATTACTACTACTGAGTTTGGTAAGAAAGACGCATCTGAGATGGTTAAAAATGCTTTTAAGTTGGCTGGGCAAGGTAGCGGTGAAAGCAGAAGGACCAGGTTGGCGGTGCCCTGCAGCGCGTCCAGGGGTGATCCTTCTGCAAGCTTTGGCCGGCCATGGTCTCCCGCTGCAGACCAGAGTAGGTACGGGGGAAACACGCTCATTGGAAGCAGGAGAGCTGCCTTGTCGAGCTGAATTTATGCAATTAGAGGTCAGGAACCGGAGGAAGTGAGTCCTCCTACGGCTTGCGGGGGCCGATCCTGGTTTGTGTGTTTTACATGCTTGTCGTACAAACGTAGTTCGGAAACAGGGTTCTCTGAAAGCACCAAGAGATGCTCTTTCACCTCAAAAAAAGACAGTTTGTATCTGTGGAAATTCCTGGATACAATGGTATCCCTGGTTTGTGGTGGAGAAGGCGGCACATTGATGTCGTGGGTGCATGCAGAGAGTTGCCAGCAGGCCGTGGTCCTCTCGTGGTGGGACGTTTCTTCTGCAAGGGCCGTTCTCTTTGCTCCCAGTAGATCGAGCTTCTTCGGACCCATGTCTGGGTTACAGCAGTGCGTAAATCTCTCTGAAACGCAATAGGAAAATGCCGCGGAGTAACAGCATGACCCAGCTGCTGTTTGCTGTGAAACCAGTGGGGTTTGGTGCCAGAAGGCCTTGCCTAATAGTTCTTGCCACTATTCTAATAACGCGGGATAAGATCGTCAAGATCCTGGAGGTCATGAAAAGACACGCGAGTCTGAGCCTGCCGTTTGGGTCGGAAAAGAGGGAATTGGGGTGTGAGGGGAGCTGGCTCCTGCACCGTGACCTGTGGGGAAGCCGCGTTAGATGCTGTCAGACACCCTGTGGTTTGGGAAGGAGACCCAGCGGGTGGTGAGGAGCTCTGCTGCCTTCTACCCTCAGGAGCAGCCAAGGGAAGCGCCTCTCTTCCTTTGCAGCGCCGTTTTATTTATTAAATTTAATTTGATCGGTGGCGAAAAGCTGTTTGGAAAATCCCTGAAAAAACAGCAACAGGAACCCAGTTCACAACATGATTTATCCTTTTTTTTTTTTTTAAATGCCTCGTTTTAACCAACACTGACTGAGTATCTAGGAACCGTATCGTTCATCTTGATACCCGTCGTAAATAGTTTGTCCTCAGCAGTCCTGGGCACCGCCCTCTCCTCTACCCGGGGTCTCCTCGTGTTCTTCCACAGCCGGGCAAGCAGGTTTTGTGTCACGAGTGGGTTTGCTTTCAAGTCTGTGCTTGGGTATTTGAGTGGTATTGCTCAATTTGCTTTCACGGGGTTGACTCTTGATTTATTTCGAGTCCTGCAGAGCTTCCCCTGCCAAGAATAAGTAACGCTATATTTTCATGACTTCCAGCGTTTCAAAGCTTCCAAGTTCCTGATGCCCAGAACATTTACTACTAGGAGAAAGAAGCAGCCTTCCTTTAGTTAACTCTTTGATAGGGAGCGCGAGGTGAGATCCATCAGTAGAAGGATCCGGTAGGTGAGGGACCAGCCCAAGTCCCGACCTCCGCAGATCTGCTTCGTTTGCCTTTTTTTTTGCCAAACACGCTCTTTCTTTTCGCTGGCGAGGCAGGCTCGCCTTTCATACTTTTTTTTTTGCATCTGACGTTTGTCAAGCCGCTTGGAAAAACACGACGATGAAAGACATCTGGGCATCCCATCCGCTCCCGATTTGGAAACATCCGCGTCGTTCTTAGGAGCTTCTTCCTCGCGCCGCCGCCGCGAGCAGATGCGCTCTCTTGCCGTCTCCGGGCTGACTGACAGCCGCTGGTGGCAAAAGAAATCCGAGGGGCACTAAAGCCCCAGCCCTGCCACTCGGCCGGGCTTTTGGGGTGTTAACCCCAGATTTAGGGTGCCGTAGCGTTTGCTCCTGCGTAAGGAGGGAAATCGTGGCGCTTGTGGAAGCCGTGGAGAAAAGCCAGCGGGGTCTGCTTCGGGTTGTTCCTCGTCTGTAGGACGTCAAAAGCTGAGCTCTTGTGTTCTTTCTCCGTTTTTAAAGCCTAAAGGGATCTGCGTTAGTAGGAAGAAAAAAAATCCCCCATTTTACGTTCCGTGGTTTAAGTGGGAGAGCTGTGGGTTGTAGGATCCGTGCTGGAGAGCTGTTAATGACGCGCGTGCTGCTTGCAAGCTCTCTGCCTCTTGGGGAATCCCTTCGTTGGCCTGTACATCATTTCCCTTCAAAGCATTTTCTTTCCTAGGAGGTTTTCCAGCGCGCGTTTGACAGCCTGCGACCCGGTCGTAGCGTTTGGGACAGCGTTGGTCACCACCTTAACACGTGAGCAGCTTTGTTAAAATCCAAGGTGGACGAATCGGGCTTCAAAATACCAACTCTTTGGTTATGTCTAAAAAATGAGGAGCTTTGAGGCAGCGCATAGATAGTGTGGTTGGTGGACAGCATCCCTTTGGCCTAGAATGACCTCACTTCGCTCTGTAATGTCGCATCGAGAGAGTATCTCAAGTCAACGCTGGGCTTAAATATACAAGTGGTGAGCGGCTAACTGGGAGAATGAGCTGGTTTGGAGGTAAAATGGGCATAAACCAGAGTTTCTTTGTAGATTTATTATTTTTTTTCCCCCAAAAGACCGTTATTTCCGTTTCATTTGGTAAGTGTAGACCACAATAATCTAATCTGGAAGAACCAAGTGACGGGTGTGCTGGAGAAGGTGGCACCCACGAGCGTTGCACCGACCAGGAAACAAAGGGATGCTTTGAAACGGGTGAAGTTTTCAAATCTCTGCTGCTCGAGGGTAGCTTGTGCCTCATTTTTTTGTTACCTCCTTCCTTTAATAACCTTGCCAAGCGAAACGACCTATTGATTTATAGAATTCTTTCATTGCTTGAAGGTTAATCCTGGATTTGTTGGATGTACTAATAATGTTTGGGCTGGGATTCTCCCCAAAGAGGGAAGATCAATAAGCAATTACATTCCAAATTAAATTTGTTCTGAGGGCTGGGAGACGGGCAAGCTGGTGCCCAGGGTTAGGAAGAGGCTGCGCCGCAGTCGGTGGCAGAGCTTAAAACCACAAGTCCCGAGCAGATGCTGCTTCTCACTAAGGGCTGCGTTGGATTTCCGCCGGCGTGACGGAGAGCTGGCTTGGATGTCAATTAATTTTTCAGCTCAGAAATAGAACGACCGCTTTGCTGTCGTGGTTTTACTGAAGCTTTTTCTTGTCCTGTTTAAACGCAAGACCTCACTTGTGCAGCTCAGCGTGTTCCGCCGGTGCTCTCAGCCCCCTTCCTCTTTTCCTGTGGCGGTGGAGGAGAGCGGCTCCGGGCGTATTTTTGCCATTATCTTGGCCGGTACGGCGGGCCATGTGCTGCTTGGAAAGAGCTCGGGTCTGGAGACGTTTGTTGGGCTTGGAATGCTGACTTGCAGCGTATTCATGGAAAAAGAGCAGGAGCCCGGCTTCAGCAGCGTTCTTGGAGCGTTTCCTTCCGATTTATGCCAGTGGAATTTTGAAAAAATGGCTGAAATTCCATGTGGCAAGAAAGAAGGGCCAATTATCTGTGACTGACGCTTCGGCGCCTTTCTAAAAATCGGGTTGATTTGCTCTTGTGCCGCTTCTGCTGCGTCGGTGGCTTCCGAGGCTTTTCTCCTCCTGTGCGTGTCGAGCGGGGAGGGAGGGATGGAACAGCACTTGGATGGTGATGAATCAGGTCTGCAGATCCACAGAGGGCCTTTTTGTGTGTCCAAACCTGTGAAAGGGCAGACTGGAAACCCTGCAAGAAATGTGACCGTAAAGTGCGGTCTCATCTGGACCTCGGGGTTCTGGAGGTCAGAGGGAGCCCTGGATTCTTGCCAGGCTGCTTGATAAAGTGCCCCTGGCTCTGTACTCAGGCTTGAGGAACTTTAAAACGGTTCTTGTCGGATCCCGGCCACTTTTCTCCCCCTTCTTCATCCTTGCCCGCCCCACCACAGCGTGCACCTCAGGGGCTGTTTTCCTTCTAGCCTTGAAACCTCCCTTTTGAGGAGGACCGTCTCTTCTTGTCGTATTTATAGTCAGGCCCGTTGTATATTCCATGGAAAACCCTCCCTAAATCTTCTCCTGTCTCAGGTTATTCTTTTATTATTATTATTATTATTATTCTTTTTCTCGCCACCTCTGTTAGCTTTCCACCAGACTGAAGGGCTCATTAAAGCATCCTGTAGAGGAAATGGAGAGAGGCGCAAGAATGGGACCCTGCTCGCCAAATAGGGGAAGCTGGCAAGTTCTCCTCTAACGGGGAAATTCCTTGGCTTCCAGGAGCAGCTTCGTAGAGAGAACGTGCTATTGAAGAGGCGCACGGGGCCCGAGGCGCCGTCCCACCAGCAAATGGCATTTGGGCCCTTCACGCCTTACGGTGAGGTTCTCACAGTGATGCTCAGAGATGGTACTCGAGTTAATTGGAGTGTAAAAGCTGGAAATCTACGGTCGCGTCGCTCTGGAGATCAAAATGTGGGTGTCAGGAGGGAGGAGATCAGCTCGGGGCGTGAAGAAGTTCACAGCGTGCGTAGTGATCTCCTACGGAAGGGGTTTCCACCTCCCGCGTCCGGCAGAGCAGGAGTGAACCTCTCTGAAAAAAAAACCCTTTTCAGGCAAACGTCAACGGCCAGCAAGAGATGGAGGTCGGCGTGGGAGAATTTATGACTCTGTGCTGTTTTGGATGGGACTGGGATGGGGAGGAGGAGAGGGGAACGGTCAAAATATCCTGTGTGGAAACAGTGCGAGTTATATTCATAACACATCTGTGCGAGGTGCAGTCGAGGTTGGCTCGCTGACAGGAATCTGGGGCGGTGGAAGGGAAAAAAAAGTGCTGCTTGGTGTAAGAGCCCGTATGAAGAAAGGGAAGTGTCGCCGGGTGGTGAATCCGCGATGAAAGAGCTTCTGGTGCAGTCACTGAGGGGCCTGGGGCCTTGCAGAAGACTTTTTCCCCCCCGCCCTGAAAGGAAACCGGGAAGCCATGTGGGATTCTCCTGTTCGTAAACCAGGGTGGTGGCAGGACAGCCACAATGAAAACTCGTAAGCTGGTTCTGCAGGTGTTTTTCACTGAAAATACCGTGATGTTGGCACACGTGTCACGTCAGCCTGTGCGGTTTCAACAGTTACATCCCACGTGGGTCTTGCTTTCTGTAACTGCCGGTGGGAGAGGTTCTGCTTCGTAAGGAGTTGTGGGATTGGAGGTCTGGCTTTCAGTTCAGGACTGCCCTGTTAGCCCTTCCGGTTGTAAAACTCTCTCTTGCAGAAAATACGTGAACCCGGGAGACAGGAGGGGCTTTGACCGACCTGCTGGGATTGCACAGTATCCGCAGTAGCGCGCGTGTGTGACGTGGAATATTAGTCCCCGACTTCCAGTGTTCTTGTCCAAAAACATGATTCCGTCTTCATTGCTCCAGCCAGTGCTTGTGTAGGGGTTAGTTAAAAAAAAATGAAGCGTTTCATCTTGAGAAGGGTTGACGGCCAAGTGAGGATGCTCTTTAAGGAGGATAACTCTGTGTGTCTCTCATTTCCTTCTTGACGTGCAGGGCGTTCTGGAGGGTGAGGTGTTGGCGGTTTGGGTGTTGAGTTGCATCACTCGATATCTTAGGTAACCCGTGCACCTTGCCTTGACCCAAGCACAGCAAGAGGTTTGAGTTGAAGTCGACGAGCTTGCCCAAACCGGCGTTTGTTGGGGCCCTTCCAATCAAAATTGCCACGCTCCAGACCAAACATCTGAGGAGCTGGTTTTCAGCAGCCAGGAGAACCTGGCCAAGCTTGTCCTCGTTGCCATCTGCTGGGGTACAGGCCCAGAGCTGACAGCTTGGCGTCCTTTGGTAGGTAGCCTGTCACGCGTGCAGGCTTTTGAACCCAGCTCCTGCTGCTGCCTGGCAGTTGGTTGCTAGCGGTGGAGGAACCACGCCTTGGGCTTGGGTCGCTGTGGCTGCAGGTGCACGGGCTCGTCGAAAGGCCAGGCTCCACAAAACAGCTGTTGGGCTTTGTCGTGTCAGAAGGTTGGAATCCCCTTAGTGACAACTGAGCAATTAAGGACAATTCCACTTTCAGCCACATTAAGGAGGAGCTCGGTAGTAGGACATTGGAAGGAGGTGCCCCATTGTTGAGCACCCGCGTAATTCGTGACTCACGGCGCCATTGGAAGGGTGTTTGAAGTTCTCTTTGTTTGGGTAATAGGGACCGCATAAATATTTTCCCACATTTTTGCCCGGTTTTACACACTCGGTTGTTCCTTTTATCTGAGCGAGTGCCGTGAATTCCATTCTTCGGCTCCTTTAAATGTTTATCTCTGCCTAAGCCACCCGAGAGCTGAGTCTGCCCGTCACCTCCACCGCCATGGCTTTGCTCTGCGCTGGTGGCCACAGGAGGAGAGCACGCTTGGAGTCACGGAGCCCTTCCCTGAAACCTCCTCTGCTTGTTAAGGTGCCAGCGTTAAATACCTCTTCTGAAACAAAAGCCGGTGTCAGTAACGCACAGAGACGCTCTTCCGTTGTGACCATGCCTTACGCATCTGACCTCATCCACCAAAGCTCGCAGACCCATCGGCCTTCCTGGACAGGAGGAAGACGAGCGAGACCAGGTCAGTCACAGCTGATACCTGGACGTCTTGAAAAACCCAACAAACCCAGCCCTGTGTCTGTTGCCACCGCATCGAGGACAGGCTGAAGGGGTCAAAGAGTAATGGTGCCTTCAAGTCCTGATAGATTCAGAGATCTTTGTTCGTTTCTTCATACGCAAAGCTTCTAGCTCTGGCGTTTTGACAGAGCTTCATCTCTTCCCTCCTCCTCTTCTCATTTGTCCTTTTAGCCTTAAGATGTTTTCTTGTCTCGGGCCAAATATCTGCTCTGGCCAGTGTCCGACAGCTCTATGGTCCAGTTTCCAGAGCTCCATCGATGCAGTTGGTGGCTCATCAGAGGAAGGCTACCTTCACTCATCTCTCTCAGGGTTAACCCATCGTTATCTGGTCATTAGCAGGCTGCTCAGGCTCTTGGAGGTTCAGGAGGACTCGGAGCAGCGAGAAGCGTCCGTTTCCTTTCGCAGAAAAAAAGCCTCAAGGACCCTTTTGGGTTTTCCAGCACGTTGCCATCAAAACGCTCTCGCCCGTCGGCATTTTTCAAGTAGCCGGTTACTGTGCCCCACCTCTTCACGAGGAACATTTTTTCCTTGGATTTTTACGACGTGTTTTCACCGTTGGTAATTACACTGGTGGAAAAGCTGAGCTGCTCCAGCTTTTCACAGCTCTGCTCTCCAGCTGGACGGCCGCGTGGCCTCGGGCTGCGTCGGTAACGCGTAGCCCTGTGGCTTGAGGCTCTTCAGCAAGGGAGCCCTTCCTTCGGCTTCGCCGTGGGCAAAAGCTGTCCTGGAGAAGGGCAGAGACCTTGTCCTGAGCTCCTGAGAGAGCTTTCCCCTCGCGCCAGCCTCCACGGCGAGGGTTTTACGTCACCTGCGGAGCTGATCCACACCTCAGATTTGAAGAGACTTTATTTTTAGGTGAACCATTGAGTTGCACGTTGGTGGCATGGAGAAATCTTGCCCCGGTAGCTACCAAGCTCCACACCTTTCATCAGCAGGAGCTGGGAGAGTCGTTTCTTTCCTGCTTTTAGCGACGCTGCCCCTCTCCAAATCATCCCGTACCAAGCGGAGCGGTCCTACCGCTCTGTCTGGGCAGGGTAGGAGGCTTTGCAGACTCTGAGAGGCTTAAGGCAGATAAAGCCACCATCGGAGTGTAATTGTTGTTGACAGTAGACAGCAAGCTGCTCAGGAGAGCCCTTTACGATGAAGAAACTGTTCTTCTGCTGATCTTTGCTCCTCTTTTCCGTGCCACCTATGGCTAAATACAATTTCCTGGCTTTATGACCTGTAGGAAAATTTTCTCTTCTTGTTGGCTCCTGTCACACCAGGGTTTAGTGCCTCCGCTGCCAATATGTGCTCTGAGAGCAGGGGTAGGTCTAGAGGTAGTCAGCCCCGACACGACTACCCCTGGTCTTTGCGTGGATGTGCTCTCAGGTGAGCTTAGAAAGCTTACCAGAAAGTTCAGCGTTTCCAAGCTGAAAAAAAAACAGAAGAAGACATCATTTTGTCTAACACAGGTAGCATCAAACCATCCATAGCCAGCTGGTGCTGCGTCAAGGAGGTGGAGGTGCACCCAGGAAGTCTCTCTGTTGGGGAGACGTCGCTAAAAGCCTGGATCATAGAATCATGGAATGTTAGGGGTTGGAAGGGACCTCTGGAGATCATTGAGTCCAATCATGGATGCAGAGAAGTCTCTAAACAACAAAGGCTGACCATCCAGGAACACGTGAGCTAATTGCTGCCGGCGTTGAGGACCGCATCTCAGAAACTGATTTACCTTCTCTGTGGTGGGAGGATGGCTGGTGGTGACCTGGAGCTTAGCAGAACCTCTCAGAAATGAGAAACGTGGTTAAAGAGGGAACTTGTGGCACGTGTCTGTCCAGGGTTGTGAAAGCAGGAGGTGTGGTCCGTTCTAAACGTTCAAGGGTCCTAAGGACGTTTCTGGAGCTAGAAAAGACAAGCTTTTGGTGTAAGTTCTGTGGTGTTCGATGGGTTTCTAGAGCAGCCTACGGACGCGTCCTGCTGGCCTGCCTGCTCTCGAGGTGTGAGGTGAGGACATAGTCTTCCTCTAAGGCAAGGACTTTTAGTCCTGTCTGAAGCTTGTTGTGAAGAGCTCTCCGTTCTCTGGTGCCCAGTGGATGTTTCCTGGGACTCTTGGGCTCCTTTGCGAAATACAAGTTCTGTATAAACGCACAGCTCTGGTCTTGGACCTGCTTGGGCCGTACGGGTAGCACATGAAGCCCTGTTGGTTGTCTGTGACTGTTGCCTGAGCTGTGACGCTAATTAATACACTGATTTTTAATTGAAGAGCTTAGTGTTGTGTGAAGGAAAAGATTAATTGGTTTGGTTGATGTATGCGTATTTAATTACGTGACCCACAAATTTCTGCTCCGCAGCCTGTCTTTGCACAGAAGATACCAGGCAGGTCTCCTAAAGAGCCAGGCCCATGTCCTCTTCTTCACGTAGGGGAACAAATCATGGTCCTTGTCTGATCTCCAGAAGCAGCCTGTTCCGTAGCTGCCGAGCTTCTGTGCCCAGGCACCACCTTTGTGCTTCTCCTTCAGGTTATCGCGACGGCAGGCAGGAGAAAACCCTTCCCGCGTGGATCCGAAACCACGGACATTTATCGCTGGTCTCTCTCATGTGAGTGGGCAGCTGTCGCCTGTCCGTGGGTGATGCCTTGCTACAGCTAAAACCGAGCTCAAAATAAGGTCAAGAGCAGATGAGCCAGGGCACGGCCGGCCAAGTCCCGAGGCCCGTGTTAAGCTAGCGCTGAGCCGTGATCTGGAATTAGTGGTGGCAAGGCAAGGTGTTTGTGTGTTCCTGTGCACAGAGTAGGCTGTGGGTTGTTGCTCTCCGTTACTTCTCCTCTTTGCCAGAGCCATGGATGTGGAGAACATCCTTCCTGCGCTCTTAACCTTCTGATGGTCAAAGTAGAAGCCAAGAGTCTCTGAGCAAAGAGCGGCGGCATGTTCAGAATGAGGTCGGTTTGATCCCGGTGAGGATGCTGGTAAGTCCCGATGACTTCTTCGTCATCTTTTTGCCAGTCCTCCACTAAAGCTGTCTGAGATAACGGGTGTGTTGAACTTCACCGCGCCCGTGGTGCTTTCTGCGAGTCCGTCGGAGAACCCGACCAGTGCCTCCTGTGAGTCTTCACCGTATTTCCTGCAGCAGAGCGGTGACAGCTGGTTTCACCTAAAGCTATAAAACCTGTCACAGGAGTTTCCAGCACGTGTAAGTAGCAAACCAGTTCATATGACGTCAGGGCTGTGGAAGGCAGGTTTTTAGAGCAGTGATCTCATTGGTGTGGAGCTGACCCATCCCGTGGGCCTCGGGATGGGCCCCGTGGGCCTTCCTGAAACAGCTCCTGTCTTTGAAAGCTGGCGTGCGTCAGACGTGCACCTCCTGCCTGCTTGACATTAACCAGGCTCCCTCTGGAAGTCAGCGGCTACAGATTTACTCGGTAACGTTGATATCCAGTTATTTCCAGCAGCGCTGTGCCTGCCGACACCCCTCACCCAGGTATGGTTTCTGGCCGTTCTTATCTCAGCGTGGTCGTATGATCGTACGTGTTGGAACCTCACAGCGGCATTTCCACTTCCAGCAGCATTTCTCACGTGCTTTCCAAGACCTCCAGCATGGCAAGGTCATAGACTAATCTAAAAGCGCTTTCACCGTGAAGCAGAACCGTTGCAACGGGAACTAACCGTCCTCTTAGTAGGTCAGGTGTGAGCTCCTGTTGTCCATAGTGAGAGCTCCGGAACTGGCCAAAGTTCCTCCTTGCATTTTTGTATCGCTGCTTTCTGGTCACGGGATGGGAAAAGAGCAGTTCATCGTTGGCTCAAGTTACGTTATAGTTTCACCTCGGGAGGGTGAAAGATAGCCGGCCTGCCTGGGAAGTCACCAGGATTTGTTTCTCTCTTTTCTTAATTCCTCAGTGTGGCTAAGCTACTGTGAAAGTGGAGTCATGTCTGGACCTGCTGCTTTTATTGCCCAGGATAATATTTCATCAGCTCGGAGGCAGCATCCCCTTGCCAGCGCAGGCTGGGAGGTCCTCCTTCCTCCAGTTGGGTGGTGCTCCTGCTAGAAGGTCCTTCTGAGGCATCTGGAGTGGAAGGCCGTTGCGTGCAATTCTTCAAGAAAAGATAAGGGGGAACGCTGAACTTCACAGGGCTGGGTTTTTGGTTTTGGAGGACATCATAAAAGCACACCAGTTTCAGCATACCCCAGAACCTAATGAGAACATCCTGCCGTAATATTTTCCGCTTGACGACCTGGGTGGTTTCTTTCGCAAGCAGTGATCTCTCCTAATTAAACAGCACCAGCAGCATCACAAGAACTCTGCGTAGACACGGTTCCTGGGGCAGTCAGTGAGGGTGCTGTTGGAACTGCTTGGAATCAGCGTTTGGACCTGGATGGTTCTTCTCTCGTTCCCTGGCTTTTCCAAAGGCACACTTGAAAATAAGCTTAACTGGGCAAAAAATGAGGGGCTTTCACAGGTTTGTGGAGGTGCGTACATTGACCTTTGGTATAATTAAGCAACCTGTAGTACTTGAAGCTCTTCTAAATCCGTCTTGGGTTCTGGGGGTGCGTTTAAATGGTAGATATTGGATCCAAGTTATTAATCCAACACCAAGGCCAGGCGGGACGGGGCTTTGGGCAGCTTGGTCTAGTGGGAGGCGCTGGAACGAGGTGATCTCGAAGGTCCCTTCCAACCCAAACCGTTCTGGGATTCTTTGAGCTTTGGTACGGAGCAGGTTGCCAAGGAGCTTCGACAACCTGAGCTGCATCGAGCGTTGATGAAACCGGTCTTTGGCTTGAATAGGCTTGAAGCTACAGATGACTTGTTCGTGTCTTGCTGCGCAGAAGTTCGGCACGATGAGTAGGCAAAGCTTTGTAGCAGGCTGAAAGATCAGAGGGAAAAGGGCACGCCGGTTGAGGAGGGACGTGCACCGATGGCAATTTGTTCCAAACCGATTTCTCATTCTTCTCGTGCCGAGTTAGGGCCGTTGCGGAGCCTCCCTCGACGCCGTTGCCGGCTGTATTTTCAGGAAAAGGCTAAATTGGGCAATTGAAGGCTTGCTTCTCCTGCATTTCTCAGCGGGTCGTAATCTCATGCCAAGAAGAAACTCGAGCCTGGGTGACATCATCGTGCTCCTGGAGAGCCTGACTGTGTGGCCGGCATCCCTGCTGTGCAGCAGCCGGTCGGCGCGGGGATGCAGCCCTCGCTCTCCCCGCTTCCTGAAGTCCTTCTCCCTTTGGTCTTCTTCTCAGGAGACAGCACGACTCCGTTCCTGTGAAGAACCGCTCTTCATACTAGGCACCAAACCTCTGCCTAACTGATGTAGGTCACCACAAGTCAGGACAGCCCTGCCCGCTGAATCTGTTGCTTTCCAGCTCTGCAGGTGCAGGAATGGACTCAATCTTACAGGTCTTTTCCAACTTAAAATGACCCTGCGAGTGTGGCTGCAGGAGTAAGGTGAGCCAGGCTCCTCTGCGGAGTGCGTGCAGCGTTTAGGAACAGAGCCTGAGTCACATTTGGAGGCGTTTTCCCTTTTTTTGTGCGCCGGTGAATCTGAAGCGCTTATCTGCTTGCTCGGACGTCTGTGGAGAAAAGCTCCTCCAGAAGAGACCCGGGAAAAGGGTCTCCGCTGAAGGACACCACTGAGGTCTCCAAGGCTCCCCGGCACCAGCTCCAAAGGAGCGAGGCGTCGGTGTGTCACACTCAGCTCGGTTAGACTGAAGGAACACCTCAGGAACGTGTCTGAAGAAAGGATGCACCATCCAGATTTATCCCCTTACTCCTTAAGCAAGGAAGCACGTGAGGAACATACAGAGAGGGATGTATCTAAGGGGTGCTGCTGATACCAGTGGCGTTGTATTGCAGAACTCAGCCCACGCTGTAAAAGATTATAAGAATTTTCCATGTGAGAAACGCTTAGGAGTTCTCTTTAGGCGTCCAGAGGTTTGACCGATGGCGGGATGAGACGTGGGCAGATCTTTTACGGACTAGGAGGGAGATCTTTACGGACTAGGAGGGAGAAAACTGTCGTTTATTACGTGCCGTAACCCAGAATATCTTTTTTTTAACACAGGGAAGCGTTGAGGAGGGGTGCGGCTAGGCCCAGCTTTTGACGTAGGTGGCGATGTGACAAGCTCGGCGTTGCTGAAGCAGGGTTTACAAGGGAGTCAGACTTCGTGCAGGTGACCAGGGAGATAAAAAAGGAAGAGATAATGAACCGGCTAACTCCAGAGCGCGATTAGGGAGGATTAGTCTGTCTCGCACAAATCCCCAAGCCAACAGGCTGGTTTCCTCTGTGCCGAGCGGGAACGTCGGCCACGGCCCGCCCTCCTCGCCGCGGCAGACAATGCGCTCAGAGCTGCCGGGTGGCCTTTGTAGATCAGCTTCCAAAGAACCTTTGTCTTCAGATGATGAATGTCAAGCGCTGGCTGCGGTCGGCGTGGCTGCGGTCTCCTCCCGCTCATTAGAAGGGGGCTGTTCCTCCGGCTTTTGCTTGTGTCCGAATTAACTTGCTCTGTGCTCTAGAGAACTGGATTGATTTCTCCATCACCTGGTGACAGCAGCTCCAACATGTGGATAAGGGGGTGTCCAGAGGCGCTCCTGGGGCATTCAGATCAAAAATCTATAAATGGTTCATCTCACTGCTGAAACCACCCCTGGATCCGAGTATTTCCAGACAATACGCTCCCGGCAGTGCTGCTCCTCCAGGGCCTTGCACCAGCGTGGAGCACCTCAGGTCTTCTGGAGCCTTGGATGAACGTGCAAGGATGATGATTTTAATTTGATTGCTGGGGTTTTTTTACAGTCCGTTACACACAAAGCCTGTAATCGTGCCCAGGGCAGGTCACAGCACACGTGTTTCTGAACCAGAGAGAGAAATTCTTACCGACCACAGCCAGAGGTCTTAATTCTGCAGTAACACGAGATTTTGTGCGAGGAGCATACAGACTGAGTTCTGCCCTTGTGTTGTATCTCCTGAATGAACTGAGGGGAGAACGCTGATGTCTTCACTGGCTGTCGCCTTGTACTGCAGTAGATAGCTCTCCTCTAAGATCTTTCCCTAATTTCTCTCCTCCTGCAGCAGCATCCCTACACTTTTGGAAGAACTCTGAATTGTAGAGGTTGTGGCGTCCTGAAAAGCTCACCCTTCCAGAGCCGGTCAGCTCGCAGCGCAGAAAGGAGACAGAAGATGGTTTTCACTGCGCCTTCTCGGTGAACGTGGTGGTCCGCTTCGTGATCAGTCCCTTGACGCCTAGACCAGCGGGTTGCGTTTCGGGAGGTGGGAGGCTCAGTGCCTCAGGTCTGCAGCCATCACGAGCTGGTCCATCGATGGGATGAGCTCGGCAGCGGGGCCGGCTGCAGCAGGTTTAGAACTGGAGCTTGTCTCGAATTTCCCACTGGCGTGCGATCATGGGGCTCGCATTCCTGAGAGCGAGAGGGCTTGCGGTTGCCTTGTGGAGCCGTTTGCAGAGCTGGTCTCTCGCCCACGGTGGTGGGCTCAGCTTCTGCAAACAACCGGGGACAACCTCGCCGCTTGATGTGGGCTCTGGGAGAGTGATTTCTGTGTGGCCGCTGTGATGCTTAGGAGGGAGAGGCTTCCCAGCTAATCCGCCCGGGAGCTGGATCTGCTCAAGATGAGTTACAGCGTGGCCATCCAGCACGTTTTGCACCACTGGCCCTGGTCCTGCTGTCCTTCAACCAGCAAAATTTACACCCGGTTTACCGTGAGTCTTGCCTGAAAACATCTCCAGGGCTGGTTTGTGCACTTGCAGCCTCGGCTTTCATCAACTCCAGCGTAGAGAAAAAGGGGTTGAACATTGTGCCATCGTTTAGGGAGACTCCCCGTTACAATAGGAGTCAACACGAGTGGGAGGCAGGACCATCCTCTCCTTTGTGTCCATTGGACACCGGTTGCTTGTGCTGGGTGCATGGAGCATGGAGATCCCTGTGGCTTTAAGGGCTGTGTCATCTCTTTCTCCTGGATGGAGGAGTGGGAGAATGGGGATGCTCCATGACTGTCGCAGAGCCCCAGGAACATCCCAGATCCTAGTGAGGCCTGCAGTACGTAGATCGTGGTTTGCACCGTAAGATGTTCCAAACAGGCCCCTTCGCTGTTGGTCATTGCTCGGAGCTCGTTGATGTGCTGGCTTTTATGCTTGAGATAAGAACCACGTGATACTTGATAGTACCATGTGGTTGGATGGATTGTTGTCGTTGGGTGTCTGGTGGTTTCCCCCAGCCCTAGACCACTAGAATAATCTCTTCAGAGCTCCTGGTTTATTCTGTCCAAAGAAGCGGTGGCTCTGCCGGTGCCGGTGTTGTGCGGGAGGATGTTTCTGAAACGGAATGGTGGTAGATGTTGTCTTGCTGTTTCTCGTAGAGTCTCTTCTCGGTGGCCTGGGAGAGCTGAGCTCCCTGTACGGCGGCGTGGAGCAGCAAGTGAACGAGACCCTGAGGAGACGCAGGCACGCCGGAGATGACGACTACAACATCGAGGTGCTGCTGGGCGTGGACGACTCCGTCGTCCGGTTCCACGGCAAAGAACACGTCCAAAACTACCTCCTCACCCTCATGAACATAGTGAGTATCCCCTGTAGTGCTGCATGGCTCGTTTCGGAACGTGAAAGGCTTTTGCAAGCCCTCATGGGAGTATCTAGGAGACCACGCTTGATAAGAATGTCAGTATGATCCTTTTGTTTGCTGTTGAGTAGGGTTCTCTCTTTGCGAGACATTCATTTGCAAGAGCCTAATGGTTCTTTGAAAGAAAGCAAACCTTCTAGTGGTGTCTTCTCCTCCATTCACGCGGCCCTATCCCTATAGCTCTAGAAACCGCAGAGGAACGCACTCAGAGCTGCTTTATCATAGCGTGGCTCGCTGAAGAAACGCCTGAGATGCTTCCCTGTGCTCCCCATTCGTACGTACTCTTGGCTTAAGTAGCAGGCTGGAGAGCCCGGTATCAGCGAGGCGTCGTTCCTTCTCAGACTGCACCTTGCTTTTGAGAGAACTCCTCCTTTGGTGATCCCTGTCCACTCAGCATCGTCGTTCCGTGGGCATCTCCTTCTTTCTGAACAACAGGTCCAGTCTGTTGTCTGTGTGCTGAAGCCAGTGAGAGCTCTGTGATAAGCTCCGATAAGAACAGACGGCGCCAGGAAAAAGTTCTGCCGCAGGTCTCTGGGCACAGCCACTACCTGCAGCTCTTTATCTCTCCATCACTTGCTGTCGTGTTTTCGTCCACGCTGTCTTGAAGTGCGTAGCAGGGCCTGAATCCAGAGATCTCCTCACTTGTTTCTAGTCTCGCACCCAACCACTCGCCTGATGGACTTAGAGAGAGGAGAGCAGTCGGGCCGACGCTCATTCTTTTCTGTGCAGTTCTACCATACTTGCAGGGAATCATTTTCTTCTCACCACCATGGAACATCAACGATAGACCTTCGTTAAAGGTGATTTCAGAACATTGTCTTTCTGCCTTTAAAACCACTTAACGTTGTGACCAGCAAAGCTGATGGACCATCCCCAAACTCTTCCATCTTCTCTTCCGTGGCTGCGGCTCCATCTGCTGGGCGCAGATGCCGGTACAGAGCCTGGGCACGCTGGAGCACCCCAGGAAACCACAGGAAAGACGCTTACCCGTAAACCACGTTTTCTATCCGTTCAGCAACCTGGTATTTCCCTGCTTCGGATGTTTCCCCGCTTCATCCGTGGACTCCCACGGTTGTCATCACTGTCCCTGGAAGAAGACTTGAATCTTTAGGTCAGGCCCGGGATCCTTTTCGTCTCCAGGAGAGTCACTCCTGGACATTTCTCGCCTTCCCAGACGCAAGGAAGGGCCTCAACAAGAGCAGTTTTGGACCCACCTGCGTAATTCTGCTTTTTGAACTTCCCTTCCACAAATACTCTTTTTAGTACAGCAGCGGCCACGTCATTCCAATTTAACTCAGGCAGCAGTATCAGTTGCTTCTAAAAAAACCCTATTCTTCAAATATTACTTCTAATCCCCACTTATTTTCACAAGCCTGCGGAACACTTCATTTCTTCAAGGTCTTTCTGTCTCTGGCAACGCCGCTGACCTGAAAACCTTGGCATGAAAATTCCCAGAGCGTTTCTGGGATTTGGAAACGCTTGGCCCGTTGATTCCGAGACGGATTTAGAATTGAGAGTACCCCTCGGAGCCGAGCGCGTGCTGACATGCCTGCGGAAACGGAGCCTCGTCGTTCATGACGTCGTCCGGCTCTTCTGCCCTCCCAACCGAGAGCTTCAGAACGCCGACAAAACGGCTCTAAGTCCAAGTGGCCACGTGGGGTGGATGGTGGTGGGTTTATCTGTGGTTAAAGCAAACTCTCCTTGCTTTCAGATCTCTCGGGGAGCCCGAGCACGCTGCACTAACCTTGCCTTCAGGAGTAACCTCCTTTCCCTCGTCATGTTTGTCAAATGAGTGAAGTTAAGTGCTCCAAGAAGTACTTGCAGGGCTTGAACTCCAAGTCTTTTTACTCCCCGGTCACTGTTTCTGCTGGCCCCGATCCAAGGGCCCTTAAACTCGAGAGGAACCTTGACACGTGCCTCAGAAAGTTCTGCCTGAGGGGCATGTGATGACGGGAGGTTTGGTCTGCGTTTCTCACCGCGTGGAAGCGATCTGAGACTCTTTGGAGAAGACCGTCGTGGTGTAAGCGCTTGAGATAACGTAGACGTGGCCTTGGAAGGCCCCTTTTCAATTTTTCCCTTTTTTTCCTCAGGTGAATGAAATCTACCACGACGAGTCCCTGGGTGTTCACATAAACGTTGTGCTGGTCCGGATGATCATGTTGGGGTATGCGAAGGTAAGCGAGGCTTGGAACCACTTCTCCACCTTCATCTCCATGGTGGTTATGATCCACGTGAGTTGCGTGAAGGTCTGTGGAAACAGAGGTCGGGAGGCTGCCATGACTTACAGTGGCAGGGCTTTAGGAAGAGAGAAATGGGAACCTGCTTGGTGCTCCGAGCAAATCACAGCTTGCCTGAATTTCCTGCCTTTGGGAGCTCCCGGGTCTAAAGTGTTGCTCTTTCAGTCCATTAGCTTGATTGAAAGGGGGAACCCCTCGAGAAGCCTGGAGAACGTTTGCCGCTGGGCCTATCAGCAGCAGAAGTCGGACCCCAGTCACTCCGAGCACCACGATCATGCCATCTTCTTAACCAGGCAAGATTTTGGGCCTGCTGGTATGCAAGGTAATGCAGCTGACCTGGAGCAGAACTGTCTGGACTTGGTGTTTCTGGGCTGGCGTCTGCCAGGAGAGAGGAAAATGGGATTGTTCTGTGCTCCTGGGACAATAAGCAACGCAGGGCTCGACTCAGCAAGTGCTCGAGGTCCCATTTTAAAGATGCGTTGGAACGTGGCCCTCCTGAGGCTCGTCCCAGCTTTCAGCTCCCTGTCCTGGCTTCAGAAAAGGTCCATGTGGACACCCTGAGCTGTTGTGGAGAGAAAGTCCTTCCTCCCGTTCATTTTACCTACTTTTTAAAAAGCAGGGAGGCCTCTGCCAGGGTAGTCCTTGCCATTTATATCCGGCTGTAGCGGAGTCGGTTTCTTACCTGAGGGACATAGGGAGATAGCTCTTTAACTCCTTCAAAGGCCGGGCGATGGTGTGTGCGGGGGTCACTAGGCACGCTCCGTGCACCTCGCCTCTGTTGTACTGCGTCACTGGCGGTGGATTTCTCCTTCTAGCCAGCACACCGGCCACGTGGACACCCGCGGGAATCTGTACGACTCAGGGGAGCGGGGATAACGAGAAGGAAACTCGCAGTGTGGTTTACGTCAGCGCAGATAAAGATGGGTCTGGTGCGACCGTGTTTTGGCCGCCCAGCCGGAGATGTCTTAGAGGTTTGCGTTCAGTGCCTCCACCGTCCCTCCACCTTCCAGGGGGAGGTGAAGGGCTGAGTTCCTCTCCGGGTTAGGGTGAGATGGTAGGCAGGCTTTCCCAGGCAGTGTGTGGATGAAGGTACTAACAGGAGCACATGCAGAGGATCCCGGCCGGGAGCTCCACCTTTGAACAGGAATCTCGTGCGGGTTTGACGTCTGGAGTAACACAGCCGTCTGTGGAATCCACCCCAGGATCTCAGAGCCCTTTGCTCTGTTTGACAGCTATTGCAAAGACAGAGAAAAAAATGGCTGTGAAAAGAAAATAGTCCTAGATTCTTCTCAGGTATTGGGGGGGGTGGACTCGTTTGAAATCAACATAGCGGCTAAAAGCATGATTTCTCTCCCTAGGATATGCTCCTGTTACGGGCATGTGTCACCCGGTCCGAAGCTGTACTCTCAACCATGAGGACGGGTTCTCATCAGCTTTTGTGGTTGCTCATGAAACCGGTCACGTGTAAGTCCAACTTGAACGATCAGATGTCCGACAAAGTCTGGTGCTGCGTCTCCTGCTTGCTTCCAGCGGTTGCATTTTGATGGCTGCATGAAAGCTCTCCTGATTCTATTTCCGTCCCGCTGGAATGCATCAGTGCTTTAAGCAATGAAGAGAGAAGTGGGGGAAGGGGGGAAGGGGAACAGAGAGGGAGAACTTGTTTTCTCTAGGGTGAGGAAGAGGTCAGTGAGAAACCCGGAAGGCCCAGGCAGTGGAGACAACAGCTTCTCAAGCATCCTTAGCTCCTTTCTCCTCATTGACTCAACGTGTCGACTTGTTAGATTTGGCACCTCTTCAAGAAGGATAAAACACTCGGTTGGGGGTAACTGATGCAGCCAGGATCTCTGCTGAGATCTTGACCTTGGTGCATTAACATCAAGCCCAAGGATCTCATTTTTGCCTTCCTTACGTGGTGCGGGCTGCTTGTCCAACTCACTGGGAAGAGTTCGGCCCAGCTGGAGATGACCGGGTCGCTTGTGCGTGTGTGAAGCTGTACCAGGTGCGCGGTTGGAGATGTGACGTGCTAACCATGTTGGCTCTTTGGGGATGCAGCAGGGTTAGCTCTGCGCTTCAACAGGTGCTTTTGATAAGTGAGCATCCAAACATGAACAGTTCGACGTCCGGATGAACGGAGTCATCGTTTTCCTTTATCCAAATCGTAAGAAGTCGCCATCATCTAGTGACTTCATTCCTGGTGTTAACAAAGGAAAAACATGAGTGAAGGAGCAGTCAGAGAGCCCTTATGTTTTGGCGTCAGAGAAGACCGGTTGGAAACGCAGGGGGAACCCAAGGAACAATGGGGTTTTTCGCAGTTAGATGAGAAACTGTTTTCTTTCCGGTCGTTTTGGCAGCCGAAGAGCGGGAGCTGCCTGGGCTCTGATCCCGATTCTCTGTTGCAGGCTGGGAATGGAGCACGACGGGCAAGGGAACCGGTGTGGGGACGAGACGGCGATGGGGAGCGTTATGGCTCCCTTGGTGCAGGCCGCCTTCCACCGCTACCACTGGTCCAGGTGCAGCGGCCAGGAGCTCAAAAGATACATACAGTAAGGACCCGTCAGCGCTCGGCGGTCGTTGGTTTGCTGAAGGACAGAAGTTGCTCGCTGGCCTCCTCCGGTGGAGCGGTTTTCTCATCACCTTCTGGGCCATACGCTTTTTTCCCTTCAAGTCTAGATTAGCAAATGGAATGAGGAACCGTGCTTCCTCACGTAGGGCTGTACTCTGGCAGACGTGCTGTCAGGTAGCTGGTGTTTTGACCCACGTCTCCTACAGAAGAAGCCCTGTTCGTAACCTAAAGCACAAAGTAGTAATCAATGGAGACCTTAGAGCTTGAAGTATCCCAGCGCAGGAGGAGCAGCCCACCAGTATCGCTGTTGTAGGACATCAGAGTTAAATAGAAAGGAGAAACCAAACCCTTAACCCTGCCCTTCAGCCCCGCAAAGACAGCAGATGTCAGGTGAGAGGGCCTCTTCTCAGCCTGCTGTCCTGTTGCAGAGCACCACAAAGTCAGTGGAAGGACCTCCTGTGACTACAGCGGGCTCCACGGTAGGCTTTATGTCATGAGCAGGTCAAAGCAGCTGCCCTTTGGCAGAGGACAGGCAACAACAGGCTGGAGAAGAGGAGCATTGCCTTCCTAAGAAGAAGTTCTTGGATCTTGCTGACCCAAAAGAATTACTGCATCTTCTCATGATCTGGTTGTTTCTGCCTTATCTTTCCGCAGCTCTTACGACTGTCTTCTCGACGACCCTTTCGACCACGATTGGCCCAAGCTTCCTGAACTGCCAGGCATCAATTATTCCATGGACGAACAGTGCCGCTTCGATTTTGGCGTCGGCTATAAAATGTGCACGGCGGTACGTCCCGGGCGGTCGTCGCGAAGACGAGAGATGTCCGTGGGTGGAACCCCCTCGTCTGGGTCGTGTGGGTTGATGGTCAAGTGGGTGGCAAGCACGTGACGCTGACTTGTGGTAGCGATCTCATGGGAGGAGGGGAAAAAAGTCCGTTTTCTCCCACTTCTGGGTGTCTCTGTTCCTCTGCTCGCCAGCTCAGGACTGAGGGAATAAGCACTGCCCTTTTCTTTCCGAAGACACTTTTGCCCTCTTCTTTCTGAAGATACCGTAGCTTTTGGTAACGGTGTGTGCGATGAATTGACTGGGGGGGCTATCTGAGAAGTACTAAGAGCCTAACGTTGAGTTTCATCTCAGAAACGTTCTGCATTTTAGTTCCGAACCTTTGACCCGTGCAAGCAGTTGTGGTGTAGCCATCCAGATAACCCGTATTTCTGTAAGACTAAGAAAGGACCTCCCCTCGATGGGACAGAGTGTGCCCCTGGAAAAGTGAGTATTGGGTTTTCGCTATGTTTGTGTTGAAAAAAAATCCCCACGGGCTGCGTTCGGTTGGGTTGAAGGGCGTGGAGGGCAACGAGGAATTGCCCGGCATCTTCTGGGTGGAGCAAGAGGAAGGGAAGAGAAGGAGCTGTGCTTTGCCACCATGGTATTCTGGATAAAGTTTGCTGTAATAACGAAGTAAATGTTGGACGTAGGAACCCCAGCTGAGGCGTAACCCCTTCTCAGCCTCTCCTGTGGCCTTCCTCTTATGTTTTTTGGATTCCCCTCTCATCTGCAAAGCGTCCATGAAGTATCTTTAGGAATCCACGGTAGCGGATAAGGCCCTTACTGTAGGACCCCCTCTAAGTGCTTGTGGTCCAGCCGTGCTGTGGCTAAATGTTTGTGTAGGCTTTGGGTCAGCTCTTTGTTTGCACCCCAGTAGCGGGTGTCCTGCTGCCAAGTCGTTTTAACTGCAAAATTATACTCAAATAAGTATTTGGTTGGTAAATTCCCCGTATTTTGAGATACAGGAGAACCACTCAGACCAGCTGAGTATGCCGTAGCCAGCAACAAACCCCTTGCCCAGTGCCTAGCCCTCTGTTCCAGCCTGCCTCCGTAACTGTGATATTTGGCCAGTAAGAGGGAGAAAAAAGGAAAAAAACCCAACTAATCCTCAGCTAAAACTTCCTCCTGCTAATATTCAGAACATCAAATGCCTTCAAAAGTAGTGGCTAAGACCGGAATGAAACAAAGACTTAAACGGAGGGTGGAACGTGTTGAGTTTCACAAGGTTTCTGTTGCCGGTCCGTTCTCCAACATGTCCCTTCTCAGCGCGTGAGCTCTTTGCATTTTACTGCGAGTTCTACATTTGCTTTGGGTTTTGTTTCTGTCCTCATCCGTTCTCCTTGCCCCGTTTCTCCCAGTGGTGCTACAAAGGTCACTGCATGTGGAAGAACGTGAACCAGCTGAAGCAGGACGGCAACTGGGGACCCTGGACAAAATTTGGCTCCTGCTCACGGACCTGTGGAACTGGAGTCCGCTTTCGAACGCGCCAGTGCAACAACCCAATGTAGGTCTCGTGGTAGCTCCCATCCAACTGGGGATCGCTGTCGGTGTCGGTTTAAACGGCGTTTATGTTTTGGATGGAGTCTGCCAAAAGGGACGTTCTGTCCAAGCCCCTTGAGATGCGGCTCCTGGCAGGGAGGCAGGATGGTTTGTGGAGAATCCAGGAGTTTCCAGAGGAAAGCCTGCGGAGAACCGTCCCGAGGATCTAGCTGATGTGTAAGAGAGTGAGGAGTACGTGGTGCGTGGGCTCAGCAAGCTGCAGGACGCCCTTAGATAGTCTCTGATTGTAAATCGACTGCTGGCGGCACGCTTTTGCGCACGCATGAGTTCTGCGTTTCAGCACGGGCCTCGGGGCTGTACCACAAGTGTGGGTCTGCAGCGTGACTGCTCCAGTTCTGTTCCTGCCACAGAGAGTGTGACGTCTCACCTGAGGCAGCAGGAACATCCCCCGAGCTCACGTGCCGAGGCGTTCGGAACCTCTCGAATGTTTTCTCTTCGCAGGCCCATCAACGGAGGTGAAGATTGTGCCGGGGTCAATTTTGAGTTTCAGCTGTGCAACCCGGAGGAGTGTCCGAAGCACTTTGAGGACTTCAGGGCGCAGCAGTGTCAGCAGCGCAACTCCCACTTCGAGTATCAGAGCAGCAAGCACCACTGGCTGCCCTACGAGCACCCTGACCGTAAGTGCTGTGCTTGGCCTTCGCTCCAGGGCAGTCCCGGAGGCTCCCAGAGCTTGAGGAGCTCCCGTTCATGGTTCTGTCGGCGTTGGCTGCTGTCGATCTAACCTGGTCACGACCCTGAGTGACAAGGGGGGCTCCTTTAGTGGGATGTGTTTCTGGAGCACGTCTGGATCGCTGTTGGTTTCTGCAGTGACTTCTCTTTCCTTGCTACACAGCTAATAAGAGATGTCACCTGTACTGCCAGTCCAAGGAGACCGGCGATGTAGCTTACGTGAAGCAGCTGGCACACGATGGGACTCGCTGCTCCTACAAAGATCCCTACAGCATTTGCGTCCGTGGAGAATGCGTGGTGAGTGACGGCTTCCCAAGGTCGGCACGGAGTGGGAGCTGTGCCGTGTTACAGAGCAACCCCGGTTAGAATCAGAGTCGTTTTAGGTTGGAAGATCATCGAGTCCAAGTGCTCACCCAGCGCTGCCAGGGCAGCGCGGAACCGTGTCCCTCAGCACCACGTCTCCACGGCTTGGAAACCCCTCCAGGGACGGGGACTCCACCGCTGCCCTGGGCAGCCCGAGACAACGCTTGACGATGCTTTAGGGGAAGAATTTTTCCTCATGTCCAACCTCAACCTCCCTGGCCCAACTTTAGGCCATTTCCTTTTGTCCTACCGCTTGATCCTTGCGAGAAGAGCCCGACCCCACCTCAGTCAGAACCACTCGGTCAAGAGTGCAGAGGTGACGTTGCAGATGTTTCTAAATTAAACGTTTGCAGCATCATGTTCCTCAGAATGCTTTGACATTTAAATGAAATTAGATCAGTGGCACGGCCCCGTTCCGTGGAGGTTCTCTCCGACTGGTTGTTTCATTTGCCTTGTTGGCACTTGGTTTCACGTCTGAAAAGAACTGTGTCTATTTTTCTGTCTTTCCCATCTTTGTCTTGAAGTACGGGGAACATAAGGCAAGAACCACTTCCCCTTTTTCACGTGAAAACCATTAACCCAGCACCAGCTTTGCAAGTGATTTGTGTTTAAATAGAACAGATCGGTGTTGAGGGGTAATTTCCTCTCTGCGTTCATTTTGTGGTGGCTTCCCACCGTAACTAAAATGACAAAACCTTCTCGTTTTGGTTTTTTTTTCTGCTCTTCCCTCTGCAGAAAGTGGGTTGCGACAAGGAAATTGGCTCCAACAAGGTTGAAGATAAGTGTGGGGTCTGCGGCGGGGATAACTCGCACTGCCGGACGGTGAAGAGGACCTTTACCCGCACGCCCAAAAAGCTTGGTAGGAAGAGAGTTTTCATGCCTCTGGGTCTAGTTTCTGTCGGCCCCGGTTGTCTTTAAGGTTTCAAAACTCAAGGTTTCAGCTGATGGGCAAAAGCAGCTTAGTCACAGAACCCACACAGAATGGTTTGGGTTGGAAGAGACCTTTAAAGGGCATCCAGTCCCACCCCCGACTCTATTTCTGTCCTTCAGGGGACTTCTTAGACACACGCTTTGGGAGTAACGGACGTAAGACTGTCGCTCGAGCCTCGTGTACAGTGACATGTCTGTTGTTTTACCGTGACCTGGCCGGTCTAGCTGTTAGAAAGACTAACGGACCTCTTCCAACAGGAAGACATTTAAGCAAGAGGTGCCAGAAAGAATGCAAGTTTCTGGACAGGGAAACCTGCAAGTGTCCAACGTACAACCACCCCCCTGCGTTCTCACGGGCCTGGCTTTCATTGGCTGTTAACGTTTGCTAGATGGGCCTGACGCTGCCTTAGATGCCTTGGAACACCAAGTGATTTATACTCTACGCTTGTAAAGAGCATCTGGCTGACAAACGTGGTCAATGAAACAGCAGGAGGTGGCTCCCGTAGCGCTAACGACAGCCCTTCTGTTTAAGGGGAGACCCGAGGAGCGTTTACGTTGTCTAAAAACACGCTGGGTAAGTCTCTGGAGCTTGTAGCAAGAGAGGCATCCACGGCAAGGCGAGAGCCCTCGCGTCTCCCCTCAGACGTCCATAGGTGACGCCGGGTCGGGCAAAAACCTGAATGTTTCGTATGCTCAGAGAGGATCAAAGGTGGGCAGATGCTGTTTGCGCGCTCCCTCGCCAGCTGAGAAGTCCCCGGGGTGACAACGGAATGACCTAAAAGTCACTTAAATCTGGCGTGTGCTCCCGGTGCAGGGCCGGGCTCCTCGGGAGGTGGCACCACGCAGGAGCGTGCTCGGAAAAGGGATCTGCAGGGATCGATCGAGGTTCGATCCGCAGCTGTTAAAGAGGAAATAATAGAAATACGAAAACGGAGCGCTCTCAGTTAGACGTTGGTGTAGAAGAACCTGCTGACGGGTCCCGAGGAGGGATTTCCGTCTTCCTCATGCCGGTGCTGACTTAACGTCACGCGAATTTCCCGTGTTTTGGACCGCTAAGTACTTGAAATTTAAAACCGCTGTCGTTTCCTTTGGGAACGGCTTTTAACCTGCAGCTGTAGGCTTGAATTCAGCCCCGTCACTTCAGCAGCAGCCACTTAACTGATGAGTTTTAGGTTCCGAGTTGGACATAGCGGGGGCTGACTTCCCACGCGGGCGAGGTGTTTGATGCGTGGCGACGACACGCTCCGTGCTGCAGCCACCTTCCCCGAGTCCCCGGTGTCTCGGAGGTCAGCAGACACGCCTCAGACATCAGCGTCTAGCGTGGCAATAAAAAACCCTCCCGTCCTACAGCCGGGCTGATGAGGGATTTGGCAAAAATAACCAGGGAGGCTCCTGTGCTGAGGAGCATCCGAAACGTGGTTTTTGCCCGAGTGGTTGCTGGATATGGGCTGTAGCTCGTCAGGGGGCAAGTAGATTTGTGGCCGGTTTCTCCTCTCTCTCTGGAAGAGAAGGAACACGAGGAGGCCCCGTCAAAGACGGTGCAAACCTATTTGCTGCGTTGCTTTCCGACGCTGCTGCTCGGTTGGTGGTGGATGCCCTCTTCTGCAAGTGGAAGCTGGACCGCGTAGCGCTCTGCTAACCGTGGCTGTTCCTTTTTCTTCCCATCTCTGCTGGCTCGGTTGGCTACTGCACATGCCAAAGGGTACCTGAAGATGTTCGATATCCCTCCTGGTGCTCGGCACGTGTTCATCCAAGAAGACGAGGCTTCTCCTCACTTTCTTGGTAAGTGTTTCTCTCCTCAGCTTTGCCTTTGAGGCACGGTGAGAAGCACGGGGCGGGCGTGCAGAAGAACCTGAGAAACGAGATAACCAAACTAAGGCCTTCCGGGTAAATACCCGCCTTCCAAAAGTGCACCTTAAGGGCCGAGTCCTGCAGCGTAAGCTCAGCAAACAAACATTTGCTTCTCATTTGAGTTCTTACCAATACTCAAGTGATCCCAGTTTGCACGTTTACCAACCAGAAATCGTCATCGCTCACACCTGAACGGGGGTAAAAACGGGGTAAAAACTGCGCCTTCTATTACGTGCTTCAAATTCGGTGCCTTCATTTCTTGCTGGAGCAACAGAAAGAAGGCGGGGGAGCCTGTGATATGGTTGCAGCCAGTTCCATTGCAGATGTTCCTCACGTAGGACAGCTCCTGCCGTTGTCAATCAGTTTGTATCTTACTGTTTTCTAACGTTGAAGGGATTTTGAGCTCACGGGAGAGAGGTGAGATCTTCCAGGGCTTTTAAGCAGCTCCTCATGAGCTGAGTTGTAAAGCCTGTGGACAGAGTTGGGTTAGTTACTGAGAACAGGTCGGAATAGAAAATTTAAAAAAAAAAAAAAGAGGAAAGAGGAAATTATTTCAACTGCGATACTATCAGATGGAGAAACTTGGCTTTTGAGGGCCAAGAGCTTCACTGTGGACCAGGCTTAGCCTGGTAGTAGCTTTCAGGGGAGCTGACATCAGAAGAGGTGCTTCAGTCTAGTTCTAGATCTAATTCGGGTGGATAAGGAGGTACCAAATAGGAAGCAAACATGAGAACTGGGCTGGAACTGGGAGGCTGCATGAGGTGGCCTCGGAGGGCCTCTCTGTGAGCCTGCAGCAGGATTCTTCGGGTGCGACCGGCGCTGTTCTCAACCCTTTCAGCAATTAAGAACCAGGCCACGGGACACTACATCCTGAATGGGAAAGGGGAGGAGGCCAGATCCCGCTCGTTCATCGACCTGGGTGTGGAGTGGGAGTACAACATCGAGGACGACATAGAAACGCTCCACACGGACGGGCCCCTGCACGACGCGGTGGTTGTGCTGGTAGGTTACGCGTCGGGCTGCTCGCGCCGCGGCGATGGTGTCGGTCGGGAGCCAACTGCGGCCTCGTTGGACGCTTTGAGCGAGCCAGACAAGGGCGTCACCGCGTGTCAAACCGTGTCTGAGGCCAGGCCTACTCGTGAGCCGTGGAAACCGTGTGGCCGCCCCATCCTTTCATCCTCGGTGATGGTGTCCTGCTTGGCTAGCCTGGGGACATGTCTCCTTTTAAATGGCTCTGTGTCGACCTTACTACTGTTAGTCCTAACTGCGAGGACAAACCCGCTGATTTTTGTCCCCGAAGAGGCGACCAGCGGCGGCCGCGTTTCCCCTAAGAGCCAGGCCTTGGCTTCTTTGCTTTGCAAAGCAATAAAGAGCAGCTCTGGCTTCACGGCACCGTTTCCTTCTGGTTACGAGCAGATCATTCCTCGGGAGAATGACACAAGATCCAGCCTGACCTACAAATACATCATTCACGAGGACTCGGTGCCAACCATCAACAGCAACAACGTGCTGCAGGAAGAAGTAGATACTTTCGAGTGGGCGCTGAAGAGTTGGTCGCAGTGCTCCAAGCCCTGCGGTGGAGGTGAGCAGATGACGCGAAGGACGCGGTGCCCGAGGTGGAGCAGGAGAAGGTGGGGGAAGCGGATGCTTTAGAAGTCGTGCCCTTCCTTTTTTTAAAAGCAGTTGCTTCTTTTGGGGGCCCGAGATTAAAACGTCTGAAGTGCCTGGTGCTTCAGAGGTGCCTAGAAGGACAAAGTCCTTTTTTTTTTTTTTTTCTCCTTCCTTACTTCCTAAATACCTGTCCCACCAAACCCATTTCTTAGGCTGTAAAACTTGAAACCGAAAATGTGACAAGGAGCTGTTTTCCCCGATCCCTTCCGAAATATTTCCAGGGTTCCAGTACACCAAATACGGGTGCCGCCGGAAAAGCGATAACAAAATGGTTCACCGCAGCTTCTGCGAAGCCAGCAAAAAGCCGAAGCCCATTCGTAGGATGTGCAACCTCCAGGAGTGCACGCAGCCCCTGTAAGTACCTCGTGCGCGACAGAAGCGAGCGCTCCTGGTCCTCGGTGTGGAATTTCCCCCGCGCCGCAGTCGGTGGGATGCGGACGGCTCCCTGGGCTGGAGGTCCTGTGTCGGGGACGGACGTTTTCCTGGTGGTTCCTGCTCTCGTTGAGCGGTTCCGTCACGCCGGCGTTGCATGCTGAGGGCTGCCTGACCTGGCAGCCGTGTGGATAACAGCTCCTGGCATCTCCTTCCTCTTTCCTTCCCAGCTGGGCGGCCGATGAGTGGGAATACTGCACCAAAACCTGCGGGAATTCCGGCTTCCAGATCCGCACGGTGCGCTGCATCCAGCCCCTCCACGACGGCGCGAACCGCTCCGTGCATTTCAAGTACTGCGGCGGAGATCGCCCCGAGAGCCGCCGGCCCTGCAACCGAGTGCCGTGCCCGGCGCCGTGGAAAGCCGGACCCTGGTCTGAGGTGGGCGAGCAGCCGTCGGGAGCGAGTAACCCACCTTTGGGAACATCCCGCGCGTCCCAAGTCAGGTCCTCCTCCTTGGCCGAAGCCCCCTTTCCAAAGAAATGGCCGGGACGTGTAGCCTTGGCCCAAAAGCCAGCCCGGGGCCGCCGCGGTCGCGTTCGTTTTGGCACGTTCCCGCGCAAGCCGAATGTCCTGAACTCTCTGGTGTCTGTTCCGTAGTGTTCCGTGACGTGCGGGGAGGGAACGGAGAGCCGGCAGATCCTGTGCCGCGCCGGCGACCGCTGCGACGGAGAAAAGCCGGAATCCGTGAGGGTTTGTAAGCTGGCTCCGTGTCACGGTAAGAGAACGGCTTGGACCCGCTGCGGCGACGGTTCCGGACAGGGCTGGGTGGAGGGGTCAGGCACGGATTTCCTCCTGGAGCCAACTCCAGGGAATAGAAGGCCTGGAATTGGGTCTAAAGAAAAGGTGTTTTCACGTGAGCAGGTTTCTCAGAGCAGGTAGCGCGCACGCCGCTCTTGCACCGCGTTTTACAGACGCTGCGCTGCCGGGCGACTGCCGCACGACACCCTTCGTCTCTCCTGTGCCAGAAATCACACCTTTCCTCAGGGATTCTCCTGCTTTTTCCCAGCTAAAGGCACCCAGCACCTTACTGGTGTCATAGCTCCAGGCGCTTCTCGCACCATAAACATGCCCAAATAGGGGGTTTAAACACGTTAGCCTAAGTTGCGTTTCCCAAAATCCGTGCTGGCGGTGAAGGGCAATCCAAGGCAAACCCTGCTCGACCTCTGAATCCCGACACGAGATCCCGAATGAGGCAGAAAGCACATCTCGCTTTAAATTTTAGTCCCTAAGTACCAACTTCCAGCGAGACGTCTCAGAAGGATGCTGAGATGTCAGCAAGCAACGTACGTAGAGTCACGGGACTGTCTTCTGTGAGACCTGTGTCAGTTCTGAACTCTAATATGAACCGGTTTTCAGCAATTTAAATTGTATTTGTGGTAGCTTTGTCTTCTGAAGAGCCCCTGGGGAGCCGATACGCTTTCTTGGGTCTTCTGCTCTTAGCTACCGTGAAGCCAGTAGCAAGTTAAGGAGCTCTGCTCAGATGCTGGCTGAGAATTTGACCTTTTCTGTGCCACGCGAGGGAGGTTTTAATTTAAACTCACGTTCCCATGCAGAACGCTCCCAACTACACAGGGAGCTTGCACCTTGATACGAGACTGTGAGATCAAAAGCAGAAGTTCTCAGCAGTGCCACCTTCTCCTGAGTGTTGGAAGCTCTTTGTGCTCGACCCAGTCCTGGCAACAGTCAAACTGGGGACTTCACCTTGGAGCTCACGTGCAGCCCGAAGGAGCCCGAGCCCTAGTGTGCTCTTAGCTCAGTATCAAAGCCTTGTTTTCCTTCTACGTTCTTGAGTCACTGCTTTCCTCTCTACCGGTTTTGTCCAGCGTGACCGTCTCTTCTTTGTGGAGCAAAGCTCCAGCGAGCACTCAAAGAAACAGTGACGTTTTTGGGCTCTCCAGCAGATCCTTGACCTCTTTGACCGAGAGGAGTGTCACATGCTTGACTTGAAGGCGTCTTACACCCGGCCTGTTACGAGCTTCCCATCGGTTGTCCGGTTAGGGTCAGGCCACTGAAAAAACTCCAAAGACTTTATCCAGCTAGAACATTTTTTGTTAAGACTTCCTACAAAAGGCATCTTTGGGAGATAGCGCTTGGGATTTGAGTTCTTTACGGGGGGGTTTCGTTGGTTTTCATGCCCTTGATGGATGATGTCCTCAGGCCAGCAGCGAAGGTGCTTTGGGGTGGGTAGAGCTACGTCTGGCCTGGTAGGTGGGACCTCTGGTAGGCTGGCACTGGAAATGGATGTCTCCGCACATACAGCGCGCCCTTTCCATACCTCTTTGCTCCTGGCGTGCACGTTTTCAGAGGGGTGGCTGGTTTCTTTGGTGCCCAGCCAGCGTTGTTTTTCAGGGTGGTGGTGAGTCCTGTCAGGGGCTGAAGCATCTCAGGTCACCTGTGCAGAGAGACGTAGGCAGAACTAGACCGTGTGAACGCTGTCCGGGCGTTTCAGTGCTCGTCACTAGGTTTACCATCAACATTTGTCTTGCAGATGAGCCCTGCATGGGAGACAAGTCTATCTTCTGCCAGATGGAAGTGCTCGCACGTTACTGTTCCATCCCCGGCTACAACAAGCTGTGCTGCGAGTCCTGCAGCAGGCGCGGCAGCACCGTCCCTCCGCCCTTCCTTCCCGAAGCCGCGGAAACCGAAGAGGCGGTGATGTTCGGTCTGCCCGGGGCTCTGGTGATGCCAACACCTGCCATGCCCCAGCTCCTGCCCGGGAGAAGCGCTCCGGACAGGCTTCCTTCTGCAGAAGAGGACGCGGACACGCACGTCTCCCCGTCCAGCGCCGAGCCCACAGGTGCTGAGTTTCTGCCATGGAGAGCTCCTCGGGCGAGGAAGACTTCTAGGCTGTTGGCTCTGCTCCACCAGTCACCGGCCAACAGCAGCAGCCTCGGTCCTCCTCGTGCCCTTGCCTTGGCAGCCGCCGTTCCGGTGGCGCCAGCTGCCAACGCCACGGCGGGCGCTCCTCCTCCATCGAGAAGAACCTCACGGAAGAGCGAGAAGAGATGGCCTTGGAGGTCCTCCGCCGCGGAAAGATGAACGCGGACACCTCGCGGAGGATAGCCATCGTGAGAGGCTTCGCGTGGCGCTTTGGGGTTGAATTCCGTCCTCCCGGCCGCGGCGGCGCGTGCTGCTTCCCGCAAGCAGGACGCTGCAGGTCATCAGCTCGTTTCCCTTGTAAATACAAAGAACGAGAAGTGCTGGTTCACTTTCTAGTCGCTCCCGTCCTCCTCCCGCCCTCGGAGGAAAGCACCAAAGAATATTCCTGGCGGCGAGCAGACGCTGCCGAGGGCATCACCCGAGCTCTGGTACCGAGAAGTGCCCTTGACCTCAGCACTCGCCTCCTTATTTTGGGTCGCGGACGCTGGCCCGGAGAAGGTGTCCCACCACCAGCGGTACCAGACGTTTACACTCCCACCAAGCCCTTCTGCAGCGGAACCCCTAAGACTTGTTTTGCTAATTTATCTCTAGAAACAGGTATCGTAGGAGCAAGTTTGCCGCCGTCGTGTAAATACTGTGTTTTGCGGGAAATCAGCGTTATTCGGGAGAGTTCCGTGCCGTCGGGCAGCCGCCGACCCCCGTCGGGTCCCGGACGATCGCTCGGTGCCTGCCATCGCCTTCTGCCTTACGGACCTCGCCAGACTCGGGTTGTAAAGCAGCGTGAGCCTAAGAGGAGGAGTTAATTCCACGGGAGTTACGTCTCCGGACGCTGGGAAAGGGCTTGTTTAGAGTATCAACAACAACGTGGTGATTTCTGTTGGAACCGGGGGTGGGGGGGAAGCGCAAACCGGGAGGTAGGAGTCTCCTCAGAGCCGCCCCCCGGGTAAAAGCAGGCTTGGGCTTATTATTTTTATTTCCTGCAGGAAGCGTCGATGTAAAGGTGAGAGAGATAATTTATTTTTCAGCACAATTCACCCCAAAATCTCCACGGCCGCCGCGCATCTGACTGCAATCGTGTAATTTATGTCCACACCCACCTCGTGCAAAACCCCCCCCCCGGCCGCGCGCTCTCCTGTGTGTTGCTGTAAAGTTCTTGTATATAGGATTGAGAACTAAAGATATTTATTAAGAGTTGGTTTCTCGATAGTATTTGATGTACTAAAGATTCACGCCGAGGGCGGGTGACTCTCCTCTTTGCCCAGGTGGGAGACGCCATTTGAGGCCTGCACGTGCTCGGTCCCCGGCGTGGAGCAGGAGGCCGAGCTACTCAACTACTGCAGGGAAATGGTTGATCTTATTCTTAAAAAAAACACCCAAAAACCAACCAACCCCAAGTTACGGCAGTTTTTCGTGAGAGGCGTCTTGAACTTCTAAACAGGTTCTTTAAGTTTCCGGGGCAATTTTTGCTTCCCGGCACCAAGTCCTCGCGATCAGCCCGTCGGAAGGAGCAGCGAAGACGGACCTTTGGGAACGCCGGGAAGCCGGTCCGGCCCCGGGGATGCAATTCCAGAAGGCTCCAGGCGATGATGTGGAGTCGGGGGGCGGGGGGGAAGAGACGGGGAGGAAGCCGCTGTCAGAAGAGGCAGGCGGTCAGCGGGAGCGTAGGGTCGTCTCCAGTGCCGGGGCAGCGGCGGGTCCCGCTGCGCAGAGGTTCAGCAGGCGGTACCGACAGCCCCTGAGCCGCAGGCAGACCGAGGGCCAAGGCGGGGGTTGAACGTTCCCAGAGCTCTCTCCCCTCCCTCTCCACCTTTGCCACGCGCACGGTGTGGGTGCGGACAATCCCGGTCCCCTTGGGTTTCTTTCCCACCGGGCTGGTTTCTCCTCCCGTGACGTGGACACCAACACCCTTTGGCATCACAATAACATGGTGACCATCACGAGTCCTTCTCTGGTTTGATTCCCGCGGCAGGGTCCTGGGGCGTTCATTGTGCCGGGTCCTTTCCCTTCGGAGCCCCCCCAAACCGCCAGAGTTTGGAGCCCACCCCAGTGGGCTGGAGACCGCCCCCAGGGCCTTTCCCTCCATCTCTGCTCTTCATGTCACAGGCTTTTGGGTGCAACACGGGGAATTTTACACTTTAGTTGTACGGCTTTTGCCCTGGTTCCGCGTTGTGAGGAACATGGAAGCCCCGTTTGGAATGCGAGGGGTGGTGGATCCCACAGGCGCAGGGATTGACTCCGCAGGGAAGGGGCCCAGCGACTCCTCCCCCTCCCCTGGGGACGAGCTTTGGGCTGAGCATCAAGGTCAGGAACCACAGTGGGAAAAGTACATGGAATCAAGAGGTTCTGTGACACCCAGGCTTCCACGCTGCGGTCGCCTTCCAAGGGCCGTGAGAGGATCTCTCAGATTCCAGCCCCGGTCCCAGATCCCTCACCCTGCCCCGCAGAACCCCACGGTAGTGACCCCCAGACCCTCCCGTGCTCAGCGTGTCCCAAACCAGAGCCCCTGGCCCCGTCAGAGCTGCTCCAGGGGACGAGGCTCTTTGCAGACAAATTCAACAATAGGTTGACGGCGGCGCGGAAGAGAACAGTGACAACAAGAAACCCAAAAACCCCAGAGTTGGCCGATATTGACTGTTATAAAGCACTGAAAGACACTTAAAGAGCCTGGCCTGGAAGGATTCCTGTGGCTGCAGGGACCCCAAGTGAAGGTCTCAGGTTGTGTTTCATGCCCCGGAGCTGGCCCGGGCTGAGCACCCGTGTGGGGAAGATGCTCAGAAGATGCTCGGAGCATGTTCAGAAGATGCCAGGCTGAGGTG
>VZZY01022324.1:0-46388 GCA_013400335.1 Eurystomus gularis
GACAGAAGGAAACGTCTTCTACCAAAGCTGTAGCTTAGCTCTGCAGCTGCAATGTGAAGTTTTGCTGAGAAAGAAACTGCGTGAACAACTTAAAATAAGCAGGTCCTTGGTAAGTAACATATCCTGGAGGATGTTCTGAGATCCAGCACCACAGTAACAGCCCTAAAATGAACTGTAAAGAAATGGGCCACTACAGACCATTCTGTTTAAAACGGGTGCAACAGTATTTCATCCAATATTTTCTATATTGAGCTTCAGTGTCAGTTTTTGAAAGGTAACATCTGATGACTTCAAGGCATGATATGGGACTGACTTGAGCCCTAAGACAATGATAATTTTAAGTTTAGTGTTTTGAATAATTAAGACTTATTTGTCCAATTTCTATTTTTGGCAACTAATTTTTCACAGATCCCAGCAATTGAATTATTTTCTTATGGTCCTACATATGACTGAGTTTCCTTCATAGTTACATTTTTAAAAACATTTAACAGATTGAGCTTCTTTAGCACTCCACTGTGTATGAAATTTGTAGTGAAATAAACTGCCTAAAACTAAGAAATCCTATAGTTCATTCAATTCAATTACTGGGAATATTTTCGTAAGCAAAAAATTCACTGAATAAGTGCTAAAATACATAGCTGGTCAGATACAAGACCTAGCCATCAGACATGCAAAAACTATTTGCACCAATGCCCTGTGTATTTACATGGCTCTGAGGCACTTACCTGCAATAAAGATTTCAACCCACAATTTTACTCTTCTGAAGAACATCTCATTGTCAGTTCAATTACCAAAACAAAGTGGAGTTTATGTTCTGGTTTGTTTTTCCAAAGAAGCCTGAATATGAGATATTCCACACAATCAAACCTCAGGAGGAGCTACTTCGTAAAGCCAAAACTTCACTCAGCCCAGAAATTTTCAAGTGACACTTTATGGTCACACTGGACTTCCTAGAACTTTGAGGATATCAAAAGAAGCATCTTTTGCCAAAATCTAACAAGAAAAAGCATTCCATCAGTGATGTTCCATGGTTTATACTCAGAAATTTCAAGCAGCTACCCAACCTTCTTGAGCAATTTTATATTGAACTCTGGCAAAAACCACCTAAGGTGCATGAAAACAACATTCCCACAGCTTGCTTCATGTTGTTAATGCTACAGAGAGGGTGAACAGATTTTGGCTCATCATCTGCTACCTCAAAGTAAATTTTCAGGTTGTGCTCAGCCACTCAAATACTCTGCATGTCTAATTAAATCATGTTTGGCAGTTGATTAACCAGTTGATATAGAAGTAAAACATCTAAATTTCAATCCTGTCTTGACAAATGACCACAAGTAGCAGCTTTGGCAAGTGAGTTCACTTGTTTTTACACATCCACCTACGTAACTGAAGAACCAAGTCTGGTACATACAAAAAGGTGTAAACAATGTCATTTTTAATTGATTTGCTGGCAGGAGATGCTACAGATACTCCTCTGACTTGTAATTGGAATTTTCTTCCAAATCTGTTTCAAATTTAAATTTAAGCTACCCAGACACAAGCACAGTTAACCCTGCTGCAGTTTAATATTGTAACTGTTTTTGAATCATAGAATGGTTTGGGTTGGAAAGGACCTTAAAGATCATCTAGTTCCAATCCCCCTGCCATGGGCAGGGACACCTCCCACTAAATCAGGTTGCTCAAGGCCCCATCCAACCTAGTCTTGAATACACCCAGTGTTGGGCCATCTACAACCTCCCTGGGCAACCTGTTCCAGCGGCTCACCACCCTCAGAGTGAAAAATCTCTTCCTTACATCTAATCTAAAACTCCCCTTCTCTAGTTTTAAGCCATTACCCCTCACCCTATGAGCCCTTGTAAGAAGTCCCTCCCCAGCTTTCTTGTAGGCCCCCTTCAGATACTGGAAGACCACAATTAGGTCTCTCCAGAGCCTTCTCTCCTCTCAGCCCGTTCTCATAGGAGAGATGTTGCAGCCCACTGATCTTCATGGCCCTTCTCTGGACCTGCTCCAACAGATCTATGTCCCTCTTCTACTGGGGGATCCAGAGCTGGACGCAGTACTCAAGGTGGAGACTCACCAGAGCAGAGTAGAGTGGGAGAATCACCTCCCTTGATCTGCTGGTCACACTTTTGATGTGGTCCAGGACACGGTTGGCTTTCTTGGCCTTATCTAAGACTAAGGTTTCTTTGCAGCCATGAAAAATAAATGCAGCCTAAAGACGTCATATCCAGTTTCTCATAGAGTAAAAGTATCATTCACATGTACCTAGGATTAGTAGCAGCCTTTTAGTTTTCTTCTTTCAGGATGATGCACAGTACCTACAGTGAGACTTAATTATGTCCACTGAGAGGTGCTGCACTGCTTTTTGCCCTTTTCCTTTTTTTTTTTTAAACCCTCATGTTTTGGCAATGAGAAGTTGATTGACATATTGTGATTTCCCAAATCAAATTTCTGATCAGGATCACTCCAGTAAAATACAGAAATATTTTAACTGGCATTATAACAAAAAATGTTGGTTTTATTCCAAACCTATAAATAGAAAAAATTAATTTTCTCTGAAAGCTGAAAGGACACTCATCACCACTGCAGATGATGCACAGATATGTTAGTTTACACACAACCCATAATTACACAATTTAAATTCTTTTTTCAGATGGTCATTACTTGCTTATAACTGAAACTGCAGAGAGCAACAAAGAAAACAGAGCAAACTGGGTTTTTTAAGGTCACTGAGAAAACCATCATCCAATCCGAATGTGCCCAGAATAACGCATATTCAGCACCAGAAGTATCCATTTTGTGTGGATAGACAGGGAAGAAATACATTCTGCAATTCTCAAATACAAAGCATTCAAACACTACGTGACTTGAAATACTGTACCTCACACATTTACGTAAAATATATTTCAAATTACATGCAAAGAAAATTCTCACTTATTAAACACTTTCCACTGAGATCAATGTGCTACATACACCCAGCTACCTTACTAAAAGTATCATCTGGCCAATTCCATAGGGACACCATCGGGATATCTACAGTAATATCTCATTTTACAGGCAATCTTTTCAGGAACATGCAGGATTTTCTTTTAGCTTTTTCCAGTCAGGAAAAATACTTAGTAATGAAAAATATTTCACATCACCTTGGAACTTCGTTTAATTAATATATTCCTACTACATATTCATATACTATGTTCTAAAATACAGTTTCCTCTTCAAAACTGTGGTGGCTGATACTAAGAAACTTTCATTCCCTCCTTCCCCAATCCAGTTGCGCTTCAGTAGGATGATGATATCACAATACTTAAAGGCTAAAAAGGCTACCTATTAATTAATGTGCTATGAACTCAAACACAGTATCATGTAACTTCACTTAACTGCTTGTCTAGTTTATTTGATGTTTTTTACTGCTACTTCTGCAGCCACTAGGATTATTAACATTTTAAACCTCTTTAAGATCCCTGAGAATATGACATACTACATATTTCAGGCTGAGTTCTTTGATGCACTATTCGTTTAATATTCAACTAAATAAATCAACTAACTTGTTGCTTAAGGGTTATTAAATATTTTACACAACTATAACATTTGTGAAAATTTCCATACATGAGTGCCTCTCAGTATTTAAATAGTCCTACAAGTTTCTCAAAAAATTAAAGATACTGCAACTTTAAAAAATAATATCCAGATCTGAATTTATTACACACCTTTGGAGCCCAGTATCTGAGCAATCTCACACTGAAACATTAATCCAAATCAAATAATAACTTACACCGTATATAGGATAAAAAGAATATTACACAGGGGGAGGCTCATAATCAGTTGCTATTCATTGTATCTTTTCCTCTACACAAGGATAGCAAAACATTCCTCCCTTGTAAATCATCCGGTAGATATGCTGAAGGAGTCAATATTTTGCCACAAAGCTTTTAAAATTGACTGTATTAGCTTCTTTACATAGATACATCAATTTACATCACAAAATGTTTATCTGCAATGAAATCATTCAACAGAAGGTCTGATACACAGGAGGGAGAGCGGGTGTTGTTTTAAACAATCAGTAACATTTTTGTCAATCATCTCCCCGTGTGTAATAGTCTCAGAAGAGTAAGAATGGAAATCCAGCCCTGGGGTTTCTTACCTTAAATCTAAGCAACCACTTAATGCATAAATGGAGCAAATAAAAGAGGTAAGGAAAAAAAGCATTGAAAGGTTAGTTGGAACTTCAGGATATGAAGAGAAAGGAAAAAGAAAGAAAAAAGTTAAGCATTCAGCATTAACAAAATAATGTATCAGTAGATCATAGAAAGAGTGATTAAAGCAGAATGTGTCATGAACAAAAGATTTTCAAGCTGAAACTTTTAATATACATTGATCACAAAGCCTTTAGATTAACACCTTTAAATTAATGTTCAAGTGCTCGTACATTGTTTATTCAAGACCTTACTGTGCTAACAAAATTTCAGCTTCTTTCAGAATGAATCATGAGATCTTGATGGATTAACTTCAGAGATTAATTTGAGCTGTCAAAGAATAGCCTTATTAATAGCCTGAGCTCATTTAAATTGTTACATACATTAGCATATCTACAACTACCTAAAACAGAATCCTCTAGAAAATTAAACTAATATATGTTCTTTCCTAGACAATGCTTTTAGTTGACTCTTAACCTGATGCCATGAGGTATCTCTTGAACAAAGATCAAGAGCAAAACATGACGTCTGGCACAAAGTACAGCACTCTATATGGATACTGCATGACACGGCAGTTTTTCCTAAACTATATAGCAAGATATTAACCAACAGCAAAATCTTATTTTAAAGCTTATTTTTAAATCTTATTTTAAAGTGCTGGTTTTTCAACATTAAGTCCTACATCTCACTCACACAACATCAAGTATCTTCTTTCCCCATAATAATTTTTTTGCAAATACTACCTTCCATTTGAATATCATTTGATCTGTTTTCAGTTCAGCTGATCTACATGTATCATTACATTTCTCACACTTTTTGTAACACTGAACATAAAACATGCAGAATCTCAACTGAGGAGCATCCAAAGTGACTACTGTGTTTCATCCATTCAAAAGAGACACTAATGTATTAAAAAAGAAACATGATCTGATTTACTAGAAAAACTCCTGTCTTTTGAGTTCAACATTCCATGGATCTATTAACTAAAATGCTCCCTGCTTCATCACAGCTACACTGGAAAACCAGGTCCCCCTGTACTGGCCAGAGAGGTCAGTTACATTAGAGAGTCCATGAGCAGAGGCTACCTCAGCAGCACTGCCTGGTAATTACAGTGCCTTAATACACACCACTTTAAATGGATCAAACTTTTCCTATTTTCATTCTCTTCATGAAAGAACTCTTTGGAGGGAAGAAGAGATTGGAAGATTTTGTAACTCAGGAAACATTTGAAAAAAATCTAAAGCAAGATCCTCTCAGACAAAAGGCTCTTCAGGTTTTTGCTACACTGTAGCTTCAGGGAGGGAAGATGAGGAGGGACTGCTGGAATGATACAGTGGCACTTAAATTCTCTCTCACCTATTAAGAAACCATATTGTAGAGCACCTTTTCCCGAAGATGGTGTCCACAGATGCTTTGAATTTCTGAATAGAAGGAATAGGTGTCTATGTGCCTATAGTGCTTCTCTCAGCATGGCATACTGGATTTCTTGGCTAAAGATGCTCCCTTTTTCTCCTGTACTATTCTCTGTCCAGTCTGCCATCTTTCTCAGGGGTTGCAATGAATGCCTGCTGCATAAGCTCTTTGGCTGTCCTGACAATGCATAATTCTGGATCCAAGTCCTAGAGGGTAAGCTCTACAGCAGAAAAAGCAGAAAGAGGACAAAGAATGCAGACTGAGGCACTCTGATGCTAACTGCAACTTTAATGATATTTATGCAATAATTTCTTCTGAATACTCATTTGAAGGGAAAAATGCCACAACTCAAGCAATGAAGACCTATAAATAGGCAAATTTAAACCTATCCCCTTTTTTTTTTTTCTTTTTTTTTTTAATTCTTTGCTCTCCAGCCAGAGGTCTAGTAAACTAAGCTGTAGTTCCTTAAGCAGAACAAAACGAAGTAGTTCATAAGCACAATTGGCCACTTTCTCCCCATCAGCAAGAGTGGTTCTTTCTTCTATGCTGAACAGAGGATTAACCTGATTGCAACAGATCTATGGATCTTAAGGATAGCATGATTTCAAGTTCTCTGCTTACTGTTTCACAGGTACACAACATTTTTCATTTTCTAGATAAGTATAGCACATTGTAAACAGAATTTGTAAGATGCTTCAAGCATATCACACGCATAACAAATGGATGCAAATGCACATTTGAGTCATCCATTTGATGAACTATGTTCTTTCAGAAGAACATAATTCATTGCATTACAATGAGTACAATTCTGCTACATTGTGGTAAGTGGGATACCAATTATAATGGTTTGGAGCCAGTGCTACACAAGATTGTGCTGCAGAGCAATTAAAAACTACTCTTTAATGGGTTCTAAAACAACCTCCTTAAAACAAAAGTGATCGTTAAAATATTAGCAACAGTAAGCCTACAAGTTAATATGCTCCATCCATATGCAGAAGGAGTTATGCTGACCTCCATAAATTCAAAATTCCTAGGAATTGGCAGTAGATTTTAACACAAGACTGATGGTAATTTCCTGGTCAAAACTGTAGTTATTAATGCTATGGGGTTTTTTGGTTGGTTTGGTTTTCCCAATCAAACTTAAAGAGTCACTTGTCTTTTTTATATCTGTTACAAACACAGTTTGACTCTTCTGGTAAGAAAAGGGGGAAAAAAAAATTTTCCGGTTAATGAACCAGATATTGAGAAGACCTTGAGTAAAATTGCTTGGGAAAGATATTTATATCGGATAGTTCAGAATTTGAATTTTAAGCATTTGGTTAAAGAACCTATTGCCATTTAAATGGCTATCCAAGCAGACAGTCCAACTTTAACAACATCAATAACCTAATGCAGTTAGGTGTCAAGCAATAGAAATTCTGGTATACTTTGACTGGAAGAAGCATCTTACCTTACTGCTACTTAGCAGGTTTACAGATTTGTTAGTCTGTGATGTGAAAACACCGCTTTGTGTTATTTACCTTTCTTCTCCTGGAACTTTAACACTGTCAGCATTCTCTTTTCCGTATTTGTTTTCCTGGCAGCACAAGTTAACAATGAGCTCACACCTACTAAGACACTGTTTACATTCAGGATGTGCTTTTAAAAATGCGTATCTAATCTCGCACATGATATTACTGCTCTTGTGTGCATGGATCTAACACTTGCATACAACAGCCACCAGTTGTGTTTCAGTCTGATCTTTGCCCTGAAATCCTCCCTTTTTCCTAGTCTTAAAAGGGACAACCAGCTGGCTTTGAACTTGGCAGCAGTGTTCCCATTCTGAAACCTCATAGGGCACAAACCTTGTAGAGAGCTTGCATTAACAAAGGACATCATAGGAAATGGGTATAACTGACTGACAGAAAGTAGAGAAGGGAGCACATAATGCTTCTCTTGCAAACCCTTTCTTCAGGTGAGCTTCAAAGGAAACTTGTGGCAATTAGAGCTGGATCATACTTTGTGGTGCTAACTGAGGCAGAAAAGTGACTGTCACCAGCCTTTCAGTCCCTAGGTATATCCCTAGCAACTGATTCAAACAACAGTATAGCAGCATCACACAAGTAGGTATTCAGAAGTATTTTTAAAGGTGAGACAGTCCCAAATATCCTCAGAAACAAGATTCAGTGGGTTTGCAAAGTTTAGAAACAATGGGACAATGGAACAGGAAGGGGCGACTGCAAATTTGACAGGACTCTTCTTATGTTTACAGACACACTGGCCAGTCAAGGAGAAACTGGTATATTACCATGAAAAGCATGAGGTTATTTTGAAAATATACAAAGACAATTTGGCTGTTGTAACAATATCACCTACCTTCACTCCATGTCCAATATCATCTAGAATTGTATAATCAATAGGTTTCCTGATGTAGCGAACTGGTCGCTCCAAGTTAGCTGGTGCAATGATTTTGTGAGTTCTTGAGGTGTTTTTGTTTGTAGTCAAGATACCAATTTCTCTTCTAGCAACTTTCTCTTTGTGAATGTCCACCGTCTACAAAAGACGCAGTGTATTTACTAACAGTGGTATGCATTTGATTACAGAATCAGTATAAAAAAAATAAAATTGAATTATTTCCAACGTTTCGAAGATCTCTGTATACTGTGCTAATATCACTACATATACCTGATTACCTCTGTTCAATTTACTGTTGAACTAAACCCATACTAATAGCTACGGGTTCTCTGTGCTTTCTGTAATTCTCATTCTTTACAGTTCAGCAAAAATCCTTCCCCTTTCCATTTTTAATAATTCCCATTAATTTACAGACACTGTTTTATACAATTCCTTCAATTATCCTTTTTAATTTTACAATTGCTCTCTCAGCTCATCTTTGAAATAGACTCCAACTAGATGAAGTGTAGGGATACCTTCCCAAACCTTAACTTTTATGACCTGAAAAACAAAAACCATAAGCAGGTTTTCTTACACTGTAAAACAGTTTGCCAAACTAGCACTGGTAGTCATATATACAATAAACTTTCACTCAGACAAATCGACAACGTATTTCAGTCATTACACATCACTCATCACAAAGCAATGACTAGATTTTAAAAGGTGTGCAGTACTAATTTATCCAGAACGACGTCAGTGACCAACACTGAAAATCCTTCCCTCCACACGAGAACGTCTAGTGTAAGACAAAGCCCTGCTGAAAACTCGCAGCCTAAAAATATGTACTTCGATCTTGTTTGGTAACAAGACTAGGAAAAAGTTACCAAAAGCCATTCTATCCCTTCCAGGAAAATAAAAATCTTTTAAATCACGGTGCACGGAGTTGTTTGTATGACTTCAAAATAACAATTACTTTCTCACAATACAGCTTTCCTTAAAGAAAATTTGCCAGAGTTATGAACAAAGATTTTAGCTACAGGCTAAAAAAAACCTGTAAGAATACAGCCAGAATCATCACCACTAGAATTCCTAAATATTCATAGGATTTCTTGTTACCCTTCAGTGATCATGAGTGGCACCAGAAAGACTATTCACGGTTAGGAAATAGCCTCTGTAATAACTAAGGAACATGTACAAATGGGAACGCATTTTCATAACACACATCTTTCCAATTCTGTTTTTCTGTGGGCAGGGATTGGGGCAGTGGGGTTACACTGTTTTACCCTTTTGTTTGTGCTACTGATAGTAAAACAAGCAAAACTGACCCTGTATAACCTTGTGCAATCATCACAGCCTCTAAAACTACAACAATTTAAAAAAAAAAAAAAAACAACAAAAAAACAACAAACCCACAAAACACTTTCAATAAGTTTTTCTTTCCAGAGAACAATTTCCACAAATACCAGGGGCATTATATGGAAGCTTAAATTACTATCTATCAAGATCACCTAGTATTTGCCAGCAACATATTTCCAAGATCTTGCAACTTTGCTAAAATTAAGCACTGAATACAGCTCTGTCACATACATTTCTGCCACCTCAAGTACCACCTGTTTAGAACCGTAAGGATTCTACTAAAGCTGCACAGCCATTTCTTCAAACAAAGCTACAGGAAAATAGATTATTCAAGGTCAAAATATGTTGGCAACCGTCTCTTTGAAAAGCTCAAGTTTGTTGAGCAATGATTTCAAATTTAATAGGGGTAGTTAAACTATCTGGGACACATCCTCCATCACCCTCACAAAAACCCATCCTCTTAAAATGTTACTGACTGTGCAAGCACCAGTGCAAACAGAGCACATAAACACGTTCCAGATCAGAGTGCCAAGAGTACCAAGTGTACTACCTTGCATCACAGTGAGATTCAGTATTTTATCTTCCATCACAGGTTTTTACAACTTCTCTGTGCCAGTCCTTTGCTTTTGCAGCACAGTGGAAAGAAGTTCTAGAACAAGTCACAGTCGTACCAAAGAGATGGTCTACAGAATCCGGACCTCATCTGTTGAGTAGTTAGAAAGCCCATACCTTCTTGATAAGCTAATTGCAATTGCAACAACTCCGGAGGACAGTCTCATGTTTAATACCACTGAAGAATTCAATCTTCTGTGATTAACTGAGACTTCATCTGTGATCTAGACATGTCACTAGAAAACTGCAGAAACTTACACTGACTCTTGTATGCTTCCTGTCCCACATGCCTCTGGTACCATCTCCTAGAATGTTTAACAACCTCAGCTGCAACAGCAGCTGCATCTCAAATGTTATGTTCAAAATCTTACGGGTCTGAATCTGGTCATTCAAAACTAGTTTATGCCTTGGATACTACACTCTCAGAGCTTTAATCTCAACCTACAAATCAGAAAGAAAGTAATCAGTGCAGTGTTGGCAAGATGATTTCTTCCTTTCTTTCCATTTCAAGTGCTTGACCTCTTAAGCAATTATCTATAAATACAATGTGAGTACAGCTATTTAATGCATGTTTATTGTAGCAATGGTATCTTGGCACCGTGGAAACTTGTTTCCATGAATGAAAAGCATGGTTTTTTAATTATTCATAAGAGTTTTAAGTACAACCAGTTTCCTTAAGGATTATGGTAATCGGTGAAGCACGACTGCAGTAACAAACAATGAAATGCATAAAACCTAATTAAAACCTGAAGTTCATCTAATGGGAATTCTCCTGCATGATGATTCACAACATCTCTTTTACCTTGAATAGCGATGGAATGACTAAGAGTATAAAAACAGCACCTAATTTTCGTACATACTCCTAAAATTGTATTGAAAAGCACTTTGCTGGCAGGTTTTTTTAAAAATTCATTTTTTTGCTTAGTAGATTACCGGAGTCCTAAGATCTTAAGACACCTATAAAAGAGCAGAAAAGAACACTTAGGTATTTGATTAGTAGTGAAAGGAACAAAGATTAACCTGCTACTAAAGAAAATGAAAGCACTTATCCTCAACACACAGGTAATTATTGACTCCAGTACTAGCATAAATCCCTTAAGTGAGACAGGAAAATGCTAGTAGAATGTTTATTCAGCATTTTAGAAACTTCTGTTAAGAAGCTTTTGGGGTAAGAGCTGGACTAGCAAACTATCAGGCTTGGAAAGTCTGTCAGGTAAAGCAGATGGATACATTATGCCCTTGTATAACTTAAGAACTGTTTTCTAACAAGAAATTTCAGACTCCTGACAGCACTGTTATGTGTTTTTCCCACCCCCCCATAACTCCACCACCTTTGACAAAAGCTTTTAAATGACTGTTTCTTAGAGGTTAGGCTCATTACTGTCGTCTTTCCACGTGTCTTCCAAGAGGTCTGGAGTTAAATACAGTCGGTGGCTGGTCACAAGCAGGGTCCCCCAGGGCCCAGCTCCGGGCCCAGTCTTGTTTATTATCTTTAACAATGACCTGGATGAGGGAATCGAATGCACCCTCAGTAAATTTGTAGATGACACAAAATTAAGCAGGAGTGTCGATCTGCTTGAGGGTAGGAAAGCTCTGCAGAGGGATTTGGACAGGCTGAGGACAATTGTATAAGCTTTAACAAAGCCAAGTGCCGGGTCCTGCACTTCGGTTACAACAACCTCCGGCAATGCTAAAGGCCTGGGGAAGTGTGGCTGGAGAGCTGCCTGGTGGAAAAGGACCTGGGGGTGCTGGTGGACAGCTGGCTGAACATGAGCCAGCAGTGTGCCCAGGTGGCCAAGAAGGCCAACAGCATCCTGGCCTGTATCAGAAACAGTGTGACCAGCAGGAGTAGGGAAGTGATTGTGCCCCTGTACTTGGCACTCGTGAGACCGCACCTTGAGTACTGTGTCCAGTTCTGGGCACCACAGTACAAGAAGGACATTGAGGTGCTGGAGCGGGTACAGAGAAGGGCAAGGAAGCTGGTGAGGAGTCTCGAGAATATGCTGTATGAGGAGCACCTGAAGGAACTAGGATTGTTTAGCTTGGAGAAGAGGCGGCTGAGAGAAGACCTCATTGCTCTCTACAACTACCTAAAGGGAGGTTGTAGTGAGGCTGGTCCTGGTCTGTTCTCCCAAGTAGCTAATGGCCTCAAGTTGTGACAAGGGAGGTTTAGATTGGATATCTCTTTGAAAGAGTTTGGCTATTCTTGTAACTTGCAAGAATAAGACAACTGAAAATGGTTACAAGCCTTTGCTAACTTACCAATGGAAGGTCCAAGCGAACTTCCCTGCAGAGAGCCACCAGCTCACACATGTTGCTACAGTTCAGCTACGCAACACATGCTGACTCTAGGGAAGCTCAAGTCTGAGGTCTGTTCATTACCTGCTCTCACAGACAACATAATGGGAGTCAGATTCTGCAAGAGGATGAAGCAGATTTCTCCATCATGCAGTGCTATTGAAATAAAGTGCTTGTGTATATAATTAGCAGTAGAGTTTTAAAGATAACCTTGCTAATTAAGAGTATTCTATAACTAAACCTGAAAAAAGTTTTCTCATCATACAAATACTGAAACCTGAAGTCTGCCATATTAACTCAAAGGATTGAGGCGTTAGCAACATTTCACGAGTGTCTGCTAACTTGAAAACTGTAACACAATGTTTTTAAAGAAGTATAAATATTTATACAGATTATCTGTATTTAGGATTTACATTTTCAGCCAAACCTGAAACACTGAGTATCATCTAGTTCTGGACAAGGTTCAAGGAGGCAAATAAGAATAGATTCATCAGCTTTCAGACCATACTAAAGCAATCCTAAATTTTAAAGCAGCACAATTTAACCACTTGCGTAAAAATAGCTTCAATAGTAGCAATCTACTTATTCAGGACCTATATAAAATCTGAAACACTGTAAATGATTATCAGCTTCCTTTTCAGCTCTTCAAGCTGACATTTAGAAGGACACAGAGAAAGTGACAAATTGGCATTCTATCAATGAACAGAGAACTAGAGTATTTTATCTCCTAAAGCTAATCACATCTCTTCCAGTTTGAGCTACATTTGAACAAAAGAAGCACTTTTGAAAAAGTTTTCTCACTTTCTAAGAGCCAAATTATTTTGCTCCCTTCTTTGGAGAATAGGTGGAATTCCAAATCAGAATTAAAATCAGGATTGCACATCCAGGTACCATAATTTGCATTAGTGTTTTCTAAACTGAAATATTAATACTTACTGACCAAAGTATTAATGCAATAATGTGAAGCAAGCAGATGGTAATTACCAACCTGTTCTACATGACTGACATCACTTCAAGTCAGACTGACTGATAGAATAATTTGGCAATGAGGTATAATAGCATGAGGCATTTTAAGTGGTACTAGAAGCAGTCCACTGAACTTTACATCAAATACAAAAAAGAAGTCTTCAGCAGGTTAGGCTTGTTCCAAGAGAAGTACGCTCAAACTTTGTGAAAAGAAATTATTTATTACACAGAAACTGTGACAAAATAAATTCACTTTTCAAAGAAAAATAACAAATGAAATTAAGACAGGTAATATAACCATCTACAACACTGGTATCATGGGATGAAGCCACTCCCGAACATACTGAATTCAACTTAATAAAGTTCCTTGGATCAACACACTTTTTGTATGTAATAACCAAAATTCAAATACTGTCTGCTCCTCTGATATAACTTCTTCCATGAAGATCTGGGGAGCATCCTACATATGGAGGATGCAGATTCAAGAAACAAACAAACAAACAAAAAACCTCAATTCAAACTCAGCTTTCAATTTTACAGTGATATAAAAAAAAAAACACCCAGCAAAAGGAAACCCAAACTTTTTTCAGTTGCTCAAGTGTAGCCTATGAATTTTGGTAGATATATCTTCATTAGGTGTTGGGCGCTGGTTATTCAGTGCTTCATTTTAAATAACCAGCCTTTTTGTTTAAATGCCACAGACAATCTAAACTAGCACCAAAATCTGCATAAATCTCGCCTCTCTTCAGGAAAAAATGTGAAATGTTATGGCCATTTCACCAAAAGCTACTTTACAGAAACTATATGACAAAATGAATTTTCCACATCTATAAAATCCACTGCAAATCCAGTGAACTCCAAATATTTTTATTCATATACTGTCTTTTGCATCAGAGTCTTAAATAGTTTAGATATTTGTCAGCTGGCACTAGCCTGTTAAGAAGCACATACATACACACACAGAGACATATACACAGCATTTATATAGCACATACATACACACATAGAGTACTTTGTGACATTTTCTAGGAAAAAAAAAAAAAAAAGAAAAATTTTACTTGTCCGTGGATTAACAAGAAGCATGTAGCAGAAGAAATCAAACTTCCCCACTTATTTTTGAGGATGCAGTTGCATGAGATAACTGAGACAATTAATAGCATACTATTACCAGAAGGGAAAACCCTCCCAACCCCTTCCTTTGCATCTGCTCTGGAATTCATCAGAGCCCTCATTGAGCCAACCCAGCCCATTAAGATAGCATGAAATTATTCACTTCTTTTACTGGTTCAAACCCCTAGCAGCTTAGCAACCCTTTCACCACCAGCAAGTTAACAGATCAGCTGAATTTGCTTATTTTCTACCTTACACAGCTCCCACTTGCAAATGTCTATCTAAATACCAGACTATTCTTTATTTTAATTTATGACCTGGAGGTCAAGAAACCCTCTCAACAAAAATGTACTGGTCAAATAAGACACAAAATATTCAGTTAGGATGCCAACCAACTCTCCAGTAACTTTAAAACAAAGTGCTGTTTCATTGCTCTTAATTTCTCTTTCAATCCATCACTGGCATGTAAAACTCCACTAAATCTATCATCCATCCTCAGCCCATTCTGGCAGCCAAAATTCTCTCATCAGTGTGGTGATGGAACACAGGTTCCTGAGATTAGTAGCTTAATTTATTGCTGCCCAGAAAAAAATGCAAACAATGGCAGGAGTTCTGCAGCCATACACGAACTTCAAATATTATTTCTGCCTTCTAGTTCATGTCATTGCAAAGTACACTTTATTAAGAAAAGCCAGAAGCAAACTGTTTTTGTCATCTATGCTTTTGTCATTAGATGCCAGTATTACAGCAACAGGAAAAGTAAAAAGATGACAAGTATTGTTTTCCACCATCCATTTCAAACCTCTTCCTTTTAATTTTAAGTGCCTGTAGCCAATGAATACCAAGTACAGTAAGTTACCAAAGAGGAGATGGGAAGCTTCATCTGTCCCTTAACGTATTATTCTGATTTTTCCATTAACAATTTTTCTGTGCTTTTCATTTATGCAGAATGACCCCCTCTTCAAAAAATAATCTGGCCAAGAATACATTCAATCTTTTACCCTATGCAAGATGTTCATACTAACACAGATATACAATCACACCATGAGACCCATTCCCAGAATTAACATGAGAAGAAATATATCCTTCTGTTTTAAATGTAACTATTTTTCTCATTCACAAAATGTCAGATGAGAGTTTTATTTGCTATGTAAGAGAAGAAAAAAAAAAAACGAGGAAAAAAGTCTCACTTGTGAAATATGGTTGATTGAAGATTCCATGCGTCGAAGCTGGGATGCCTGGATATCCAGCATTTGGAGAACATTGTTGGCCAAAGTGTTAATCAGATAGGCTACACTTGCTAATGACTGGGTTGTGTAGGCTTTGGTTTCTTCCAGGGCTCGCTGCTTATCTGTTGACTAAAAACAGAAATGAAAGGTTTATTTAGTAAAGTTTCTCAAAGATTCTTGGAATGAACTCCTTTTACCTGTCTTTAAAGGACAAAGAATTATACAAGTCAAACTAATTCTACATCAAAGCTACCACTTTTCCTCCTTTCCATTCATTTCACAAAAGATACTAACTTTGTATTTTAAGAGTTTCTATACTTTACGAAAGTAATCAAGCTAGGACAGAACACATTCATCTTTTCTTAAATGCTTACAGTACAACTTTCTATACTGCGTTTTAGGAATCAGCTTTAAAAGCACTCTGAGATACTTCTTTAGTTCTTCTAAACTTTGTATTATTTAGAACTATTTAGTTCTTTTAAACTTTGTACTTCAATCAGATCTCATAACAGCCTGTAAAGATCTGCCAAATACCATCTTCCTCATTTCTCACAATTATTTAGACCTCATTATTACCACAAATGGTCATTCACAGTGAATGAACTATAATTACTCCCTTAAAATGGTAGCTGAATAAAATGTGAGAGGAATCATTTTTTGAAAGAACAAGTCTAAGTTTTCTTTTTAAACATGTCCTGTGCTTTTTCACTTTGTCAGTATTTTATTCTATGAAGAATTAGTATGATCTGTTTTTCTAGTAGTAAAGCATCTAAAAATATTTGGGATATCAAGCCAGAAGACATCCATTAGAAGTTTAAAATCATCCATACATTTCAAACAACATTAGAAACAAGCTATGAGTCTAGTTGTCAGGGTTCTGTGCTTCTCTGTAATAGTTAACATCAGTAAGATGTAGTTCAGTACAAAGAATACAGATTAAAGCACTGATAAAAGATACAGTTAAGATGCTGAGAGACTTTGCCGTCTCTGAGGCTTTGGAATACACTGAATTTCACTTTTAGGTGATCTTTCACCACCTCACAAGCTGATGGTGCTGTTTCTAAAGCAACAATTGACAATGGTCCTCTACTTTCACCTGCTATTGTAATACTGTATTTAGTAATTTCCTTTCCTTTATATATTATTCACAGAGGTTGGGTATCAAGATTCAAGAAATGTGCTTTTATTAGAGGGGGAATAGAACTCATTCCATGTCTTTCAGCACAAGGTGATTCTACCATCCATTTTAGTGCATGCACTTTGGGAAACACTGAAAGCAAGCACATCTCTGTTTCAGGAAAATAATTCTTATAGCCTGCCGCGTTAAGTGTAAGAGAGTGATGTTTGCCTGCCAGAGCCCCAGGGGCTTGTACTGGAGCAGTTCTGCAAAGTCAGAAAGTAGGTTTAAGGGTTCTGCTCCAGATAAGGGGCTCTGAAACAGGCAAAACTTACCCTTAATGCAACACAGCCCAAAGTACATCCTGAGACCTGGCAGTAAGACTCTTAAAAGAAGACTGCTATCTTTCAAGAAAAAAACCAAACCCTACATGTAAAGACAGATCCAGAAATTCAGTTAAACGCTCACATGAAAGATATTCAATACTTTTTCTTTCCTGGCAACCTCTCCTGTGTCCACAAACAACAATGGTAATTTGGTTGGCCTGTTAGCATTCCTTCTTCTTAGTCTGAAGTGGTACTAGTGTGGCCTGCAAGAAGGAATGCAACCGTCTCTGAAAGGAGGACAGCAGCACTGCTGTTCAGCCATAGAACAGCTCCCATGATGGTGCAGGAGGGGAGGAATGCTGTAGAAGGCAAGCATTCTTGCCTGGCTGTTTTCTTCCCATGCAGCAGACAAAACTAGTCCCAGCAGCAGAAGGAATTGAAAATCCTGGGAGACAGCTTCTCACGGCACAGTCTGATGATGTTCCCCAACAGAGCATGCTTGTAAAGGCTGCCTTATATCCAGCTATAAAGAAGCTAGATAAAAGCTGTCCCCAGAACCCATTTAAGAACTCATGACTTGTATATGAAAGAGCTCCAGACTCCACTTAAGGACTCCTAAATGAAGGAATATCGAGCTCTTTGCCTCTATTCTCACACTGTTGGCTTCTAACTGCACTCTTTCTTTCCCTCTCACTACTTATAACCCTGGTTCAGCCTGCAAATATCACTACAGCAAGCATACATACTACCAGACACTTCCACAGCTATTCAAACAATTTCTGAATGGCAATAATAAGTGACCAGAAGTTTGTCAGTTTTGCTCTGCAGCTGCTGACAAAGTCCATTTATAGAAGCAGAAACCAATGGTTTACATTGCACACTGTATATCCAGAATAGCAGAGTAGAAGCCAGCAAACACAATATAGTCAAAGCTTTTGAAAACAAAAACAACCTATCACTTTAGAAATTATGAGCCTCTGCTATGGTTTTACTGCTTAAAGCAGCACAAATGTGAACACGTGCTCAGAGCTAGTCTTCCCACTGCCGTGGCTAAACTCAAGCCACCCCCATTTACACCAGTTCAACAAGGAACTGGGTTCTCAACGTCCAACTACATTAAAATTTCATAAAACAATCATCCTATAGACACATATGGAACCCTTATTAGCAAAAAACCCCTTTTGATTGAGAGGTCTAGTTTGTGTATTTGGCTGATAACCTGAACAACTATGATCTGCTCTGTGTGCCTTTGTAACAGAGCCCAAAATTCTCTCAGGCAAACTCCACTCATGCTTGGCATAGCAAAATCAAAGTTTGAACTCCACTGTATAATGAAAGATGCAGAATGTGTTGAATTTTCAAATTAAAATGACTGTTTGAACCCACTACTGTCAAGCCATTTCACAGCAACAACAACAAATTAATGACAGCATTTTAAAACAATCAAGTTTACACTAGAAACTTTCAAGAAATGAAAACTTGGATCTCTCACAATTAGGAAGAACAGTCTGGAATACTTACAGCAAATCTAAAGTTCCCCTGTGGAGATGTAATAATAGATGTCACTTAAAATTTAACTTTAAGTCTTATTTAGCACAAAATTTAACTTTTTATTTGGAAAGCTGACTTCCAGAGACAGCATCTTATCATATGCTCCTAGGTAACGAGCTCCTCTTGTATACTCCTGAAGGATATCAAATTATATTCCTTACAACCACTGCCATACTCAAACCTAGCAGCAGATTTAGACAATTAAATGGTACACCGATAACTGAGTAACTATGTAACTAAAGGGATTTCTGCAAATAAGATAATGATTTCAAGTTATCAGCAAACCAAATTCAAACATAACCCTCATTAGATTCAGATCTGACACTCTGATCTTCAGAACACCAGAATACCAGCCAATGTGCTTCTTACCCAACTGCAAGGCAGGCAGAAAGTTATCTCAAGATCCACACCTACCAATATTCTCTAGTGAAAGATAAAAATGCTAACTTGGCCCTAATCAAACTGACAGCCTCCTCTACAGTGGTTTCGGTAACCTATGGGATACTGTTTCTATGCAGAATATAGAATATGTTTCTCTTGTTTTCAATGTTCACTATAACAAAATGAAGACTCGTTAGCATGAATACTTAGGGATATTAATCAAAATCCTTGAAGCCCTTCAGTTCCCAGAAATGTTGCAGTCAGCATGATCAAGAATTGGTAGCACACATTTTCAGTGCCCTGACTAAGTTAAATGCTGTGAAATGGACCATTCAATCTTTCTCCATTTAAAAGTTTTAAAGTATCTTTAATCTAGCAGTCACACACATGAAATTCTGCACGTCCACAAAAAAAACCAAGGACATTTTAACATCTATACACACGCTACTCGTAGGGAAGCAATGCTTCCAACTGCTAGGTCAGCTCCATCTGCACTTTTTTTAATGGATCTTCAATTCAAGAAATCAAAGCCATTGTTTGACAAATAAGTCTCCTACAACCCTGCCAACATTAGGCAGCCTCTCTTTCCTAGTCCTAACACATCCACTCCACTGTGATAATACTGTGTTTGTAGGGCCACACGGTGGACTGAGTATCTAATCTAGTTTACAAATAACATAAGAAACAAATTATTATTTTCAACTCCAGTCAATTCTATTACCTTCCTGCCATGCAAACATGCAAATATTTGCCCCAGCAAAACTAAGTAGACACCACGAAGGAAGCACATGTTTACTGAATTACAGTTTGAGTAACTAATCATGGTATCACGGAGACTGAGGTTCTAGGTTCAGCAATGGTACCTGTGGAAGTAGAGGTTCCTAACACAAACTGCTCGCTCCCTTTGCTGCAGTGAATTGGACCAGGAGGCAAGTCCCAAATGAAAATTATCTGATCCATAAACCAAATTATGAGTTTTCCCTCATCCAAAACACTGCATAGCCACAGAAGCACAAGGAAGCACGCAATCAAGAATAGAGAGGGAAGAACTATCCAGTGTTGCTCTACCTGCTAAACAAAAGGAACAAGTGCTGCAAAGTGGACATCACTGCAGCTTTGCCAACCCTCCACTACCTTTAATTTTTTTTCCACAAGACCTGTGCACAGTGCCTCATTAGTTTCCCTTTATATTTTTCCATTAACTGTTTTGAGAATGCTGCTCTCTTTCCATCTCTTAAACTTCCAACTTTGACTTCTCAAACAATGTTAAGAAGATACTTGAGTATCACAGCTGGATTACCTTCACAGATTTAAAAAGATAAATTATTTGGATCATTGATGTCTCCTGTGCCCACATTATCCAATTTACATGCAGCAGCTTAGCATGGGTTCTGTTTATCATTTTTCTCCTCACAATGCACACATCAGGTGGCCCACACTGAGTCACAAAGCAGCATCCTTTTCTCCTGCTCTCAGCAGTAAGAGCATCTTTTTAACTCACCACAGAGAGCTCAACTGATGCCCCTGCCAGCCTCATATGGGGTGAGGATGGTGTCAGCTGTTACTGCGAGAGGCTGCCTCTGCTGCAGCAGGAAAGCGGCACCCCGTGCAGCAGCAGCCATTGTTCTGCCCAGCTCTCCCCTGAAGAATTTTTTCTTCTTTTGTAGGAAGCACTGGAGAACTATTAACAGTTTCCACTTCCACATGCCAGTCCAAATGAAGACGGACACAAAGTCTAACACAGCTCAGGAATGATGATACAAATGTTCACCTGAAAACATTTCTCATTTTTCTATTAGATTGTATAACTCAAATTGCTAGCATTAGAAAGGAGGTGGAACTCAACCTGCGTCAAGTGCAATGATGATTACTTTTCTTGTTGGGATGCAGAGCCCAGGCATAACTTTTTCTAGCCACTCTGAAAGTTCTATTTACATAGCACAATTACATTACCAGATTTGAATAAGAGATGGCCTGGACTGCTTACTATATAAGATATCTTTTTACTCTTGGAATTGAAACTCTTAACGTTTTTTCTTCTCCCTAGGGAAATACAAACTTTTGCATTTATACAAGCAGTAAAAAGAAACATACAAAGAAGAAAAAATTACATTGAATGGAGAATGTGGGGCAGATGAGAGAATAAAACATGCAGAAAGGTATGCAAAATGCAAAAATAATTTGGCTACACCAGCAGTAAAAGGGAATCTTACATGCATATGGAGCAGAAAAAGCAGGGCTACAAAGGAACCAAGAACCTAATACATTCTCCCACCCCAAAGTGAGACCAGCCAGAACACAGTGATAAGATTTGTTATGCCACTGTTAAGAACTTGAACAATTTTGTACAAAAAGACAGCTGTTTGTGCAGGAAGAAATTCTACAAAGAAACAAATGATGGAAGCAACATGAGCACTGTAGTAAGATTTACAGAATATCAACCCAACTAGATGAAAGAAAAAAATGCTACCAAATGCCACTGAACTAGAAGGAAAGACACCAAAGATAGCAACATGTTAAAAAAGAAAAGTATGGCTCTTATGACTTGGAAAAAGCTAATTAAGAGAGGTCTCAAAGTAGTGCATGAGAGGAAGCACTAAAAACTGCTGGCAGTTTAGTTGATTATTGTACCTAGTTTTCTTTCCTGCTCTAGTTCTAAACAAACAAACAAAAAACCACCCAAACAAACATTATTTAACCACTAGTTGTCTTCAACTTGGAAGTTCAGAGTTTTCAGCTGGGTTAACAAAACTTAAATAACAAATTCTACTAGATGAGCCAAAATGTCTGGACCTATGAGTTGATAAAGAAATCATGCTTTTTATTACAGACGATTGACACAAGTTGCTACCTTTTATCTCAATATGACACAGAAAGACAAAAAATCTTCCAAGATTAATATGAGAGAATTGAGAAGAGGGGGAGGAAAAAAAAGAACATCTTTCATTCCTAAGCCTACTGTCACTCACAACTAGCCTAAACCTAGATATCCCTTAGGGAAAAAAAGCTCTGAATGAAAAAAAACAATTCATACTCAAATCAGCTCTTTGGCAGTAACATTTAGGTGTCAAAGTGGAAACTGAGGTTAAGCAGTTTGACATGGGACTAACTACACTGAAAGGTGTCCCCAGAATCCAATCATCACTTCCCCAACATATGAAGCATCTCTTGCTATTGTTCAAAACTGTACGTTTTAGTAAAACAAACCTCATATTTTTAATATATGTGCTGTGTTTTGTACAGTAACAGTGAAATTTTAAGAATGAGACAGAAGATCGGTTTCATTTAATCAATAGAACAGTTGTTTCTTTTGATTACTGTTAATACAAACCTAAGCGAGCATTTGTTTCAAGAGCAGCAAGCAAAACCCCTGAGGTTTCTGTTGAGGTTGCATTAGCTTCAAGAAGCCTCAAGAACAAAAACTGCAGGCCACAAGAGTTCAACAAGCTTGTGTTATTCAGTACCAAATGCGTCCAACTGTGATACTAACAAAGCACAATTCAGTTTTCCTGTGAAAAATAGAAGATTGAGCTCTTTATATCATCCTTTCCATTTTAATTGTTGCTGAATTCCTTGAAGTTACTAAAAGCCTCATACATAATTAAATATTTTACACACATTTATTCAACTGCACAGATGGTATTTGCTTAGCCCATCCAAGTGCTTTCTGAGATCTTTTTGTAAGCTAGAAAAAACAATTGAGAAGGAAACTGAGCATCATTAATCCAATAATTATGCCCAAATCGGGCCAAAAAGTTACATAACTGACAGCGAAAAATACAATAGCTTTCTGTTTCAACCAACTACATCATCAAACACTTACTTGCTAAAGAATATTCCTTATTCCTTCTTCACTATCAGAACTGCTCATTCCCAGCATGAAAAACATACCATACAATTTGTAAGTAGCTGGTCTCTAACATGCAGGTGAAACAAGCATTAAAACACATAAACAATCACTGACATGTTAGAACATAAGGAAACAAGATCTCCCAGAGCTCCTGAAATAATAAATGCCATAGAACTACCAGAAAACCTCAAAAATTTCCCTTCTGGATGTGCAGGAGGATCCATGTATTCTATTAGTACTTTGAACACAGGGGGGAACCCAGTCTACCTGTTCTTTAATATAACCAGAGGTTCAAAGTACTTGGAGTTGGGAGTATTTTTTGTTCTGTGTCAAGTGAATAGTTTAGAGATTATAGTATTACATCTCTACATGTAAATACTTCTCTCTACATAATTGCTTATTTGTGTAATTGTTGTTATCAATATTTTAGGAAGAGGAAGGGCTAGCTTGATTGCTTCATCACCCTACTCAAATGTATACAAATTTATCTTAAAATTAAGGAGAATTGGTAGCCGTCTTGCCCATTTGCATGTACTACACCTTAAGTATTACATTAAGAAACATAAGCAAATGATATTTCAGATATGAATGGGAAACTTCTTCACACATACCCTTTCACAAACCCACTGGTAAATTCTCTGATGACTTTCTATTATTCTGTATTGAAAATAATATACAAGCAGCCAGATACGCTGAGACCATGCAACAGGGGAAGCAACAAGATTCATGGGACTGGTAATCTGTCATACAATTTAGTAGAAATGGCAGCTCTAGACTTCAGAGATAGAATATTTTTTACTTCACAATAATTTGAACATGGCCTTATCTGGACAGCTAACTATAATTAAAGTAACCTGCTTGACAACTCTTTGTCTCACCTCTGAAGGATGGAGCACATTAAGTCTCCTAGTGACAAGACCCTTTTTTATTAGTTAGCTACTCTCAGAAGTGACAATACATAATGGAAGAATTAGCACAATGAAAAATGAGTTGTGGGTGGACCATCCAGGCACAGACAGAGGTTACAGTCAGGCACCTAAACCATCCCGCCTTACAAATATCCGTCAAGCTTAAAGGTACACTACTTCACAACCCCATCCAAAGTATCTACTCAACACCTAAGTGAAAGCATTTAACTCGCTGTTCACACAATGTGCTCTTAAAATTTAAACACCTTTAAGTGTGAAGTTATTGAAGTAAACTCTTCTAAAAGCATCTCAAACTAAATGGGATTAAGATTACTCTCACAGTACTGTGTATTCTAAATCTAATCAAGCACATCACCTTTTGAGCTGAGATCACTGTAATCTAAGCACAGCAATCAACAAAGATGTATAAGGAACTTTGGCATTCAGGCCGGACATTACAGAAGATACCAGTTTTAGAATTAACGCATCAAAAATATCATTAGATTTTATAATTCAAACTACATTCAAAGAGCTAGCAATAAATGTGACATTTTAAAAAAGAAAAGCCATTTCCAAGTGCAAGGTTAACTGCACTCACATTTCACTACTATGAATATGAACATAAATTTTATGTCCATTTAAATAATTAAATTATTATGATAATTTAGCTTAATTTATCTGTATACTAATAACAAGCATGCTAGCTGAGGAATATACTCTTAGTATTCAGACTTTTGTAAAGTCTTTGACATCAGGCTGTACTATTTCTCAGATTACTAAAAACCTATAATGATGTGCTAAATGTCACTAGAATTTCTTGATTGGACATGTGACTTCCTAATATTTAAACCATCTGAAACTCAGTATCAATAATCAGCTGCAGTCAGTATCAGGTCACTCACATTAAGTTGAAGTCTTGTTTCCACTGCAGTTATTCATTTGATATTTTCATTTCTATGCCGAGCCTGAAAATGTAGGTTTGATTAACAGCTGGGAAAGCTACTTTTCACAGAAATGCACATGAAGTCTGACTTCCAAAATGGAAAAGCAACTTTTAAAAATACATACTGCGTTCAAGGCTGTCAGTGAGGGGCAAAACTAACTTACTGGTTTGAAATCTATGACAAGAGTATCACTCTACTGCACCCAAAAGAAAAAAAATAATAAATGATAGCTGTGGACAAGCACAGCTTCCCTGACAGCCAATTCTTGCACCACTGTTTTCATGCCGCCAGCACCATTGCAACAAATCTGTCATCCGTTTCCTTTAACCATCACCAGGATCAAACTTTCCATACATTCACAGGCACAGACAACCAATTTTCACATGCAAATGTCCTGCTCTCACCAAAACTGGCAAGTTACTGTTCCCTGAAGTAGAGCCAAAGTCCTCTTTATGCAAAAAAAAAAAAAAAAAAGAAAGCATGTTGTATTCACATAAACCTACTAGGCAAGGTTATAATAAAGTTTGTTCAAAACATAAATAATACAGTTTAAAATGATAAATTAAAAGAAACTGAACAGTACCATAGCATCCAAATGTGTTTACATCTAAAATGTAGTTAACATGCTGTTATATTAATAGTTATTCACCATTGCTTTACAGCACCATATGTAGCTCTTGCTTGGTGAGCAAGAAGCAGTGAAAGAAACCCATTCCCCAGGTGCACTTAAAACTCACTGCTCATTCTGTTAATCAATGCAGGCTTCACCTTACTCTGTTAGCTCTTCTGCAATAACACAGCTGAGAGAAGTGGATCATCTTCTAGTTCATACACAACAGAATTATTATTAAGAGTTTGAAATACAAGACCAATTTTTGCTTTAATATCAGTACAAAATCAACATATTTTTGGCCATAGGAGACTAAGCTAATAAAAATGCACTGAACAAAGAGCCTCAGAAACAGCAAAGATCCACAGGCTTAACTCTACTCTCTCATGTACTGCTGTTCTACAACCCTTCATTCACCAAGGACACTTTAGAATCACAGAATGCATTGGGTTGGAAGGGACCTCTAAAGGTCACCTAGTCCAATCCCCCTACAATAAGCAGGGACATCTCTAACTAGGTCAGGTTGCACAGAGCTTCATCAAGCCTGACCTTGAATGACTCCAGGGATTGGGCCTCCATCACTTCCCTGGACAACCTGACCTAGTGGCGCTCCTCTGGACCCACTCCAACAGGTCCATGTCCTTCTTCTGCTGAGGGCTCCAGAGCTGGATGCAGTACTCCAGGTGAGGTCTTACCAGGACAGAGTAAAAGGGCAGAATCACCTCTCTCGACCTGCTGGCCACACTTCTTTTAACACAGCCCAGGATGTGATTGGCCTTCTGGGCTGCAATTATACATTGGTGGGTCATGTCCAGCTTTTCATCCACTAGTACCCCCAAGTCTTTCTCCATAGGGCTGCTCTCTAGCATGTGCTCTCCCAGCCTATACCAATAATGCTGGTTGCCCAGGTGCAGGACCTCATGAAGCTCACCTGTGCCCACCTCTCCTCCTTAGTGTGAGGAGATTTCACAGAGTAAAAATCATTTATTAATTCAACTCAAATTTGATTTTACAACTACTTGAAAAAAATAAAACAAGTCATTGTAGCATTTGCAAAAGTTACTTTTCAGATGCAAAGTGATCTTCAGAAACTAGAACAAACTACAATCATAGAGCAATTATATTCTGCTGTACAAAAAATGTTATTGGCACCAACTTTCTCCTTAGCAATATCAGATGAACAGATTTTCTCTCTCTTAAGAAAATCTGACAAAATCTACCATTTCTAAGAAAGGATGTCTATTTCAGCTTCCCAAATCACTATCCAGTCACAGGGGATTATGTAACATCTGAGTTATTTCCAAACTTTGCCAGGTTCTTCGTTCTACTATAAATTCTCAATTCAATTCATTACAAAGCAATGACTGAGGCCAACTAATGGCTTTAATTTAGAATCACAGACAGAGTTATCTGTGACAGTAGAAGCAGGTTCTGTTTCCAAGTGTCCACTGCCAGATGTTACAATCTCATAGCAAGAAAAGCTAAGTAGGACACGTAGCCACATCAGGCACCATCCACAGTTTATAGCCTAATGTCATCAGTCAGATAGCAGGACAGCTTGTAACTGCCAGAGTGTAATTGCAGCATATAAGGGAAGACACACACCCTAATCAGACAATGGCTCCCAAAAGAGAGGAGGCACACACGGAGGTGGCACCTGCACCCATTACCACAGGTACACCAGGCTGCCGTTCAGCTGTATTGCACAGTCATATTCCACTGGACACTGTAAAAAGCAGTAGGGTGGCCCAAGGAACGCAGGCTGCTGGGAAGCCTTTGCTGTCTGTCCACAGCAAATACAATCCTGCTATGCTTCGAACTCTTCCCACATTGTCAAGCCAACTACCACAAGTCTTTAGATTGCCATTCTCTGTCTCTACTTCCTCACATGAGCACACCCCAATATTTTATCATTCTAGAAGTTATTATACTTTAAATTAGCTACCTTTGGTAACTATGACTAAAAAAAAGCTTTAAGAGATATAAAGAGGCATAGCTACCAGGCAGGATTATGCCATTTCAAAGATAGTATAGATAGAAGGCTTAAATTAACAGGGGCAGGATGTGCATAATCACTCTTCCATTTCTAGAAAGTAACCACATTTGCATTACACAAATCCCTTCATGGTGATCAGTTAACTCCAAATCTGAACTTATTCTTACTTGGTACTTTTTAAAGCTGCTTTTTCCTTGCCCTTATTGGAAGGGATTTCCAGAAAGAGAGCAGAATCAAGCAGACTGCAGGTAAATTTGTTCTCGATACCCATGTTCAGCTTGCTGAAAGCTGACCTCTGCGGTACTACCGCAAAGTGGTGGTAACACTCGATACCCAGCCATAACTGAACCAAGGATGAAAACTACAACTACCGTGACCAACAAAAAGAAGTAGTGAAAGAAAGTTAGTAGAAGTTCACTCTGAAAAGTGCTAAGCAAAACCAGCGCGACCCTGTTCAATAGATTTGTTCCCTATGTGCTCCAAGAGCTACATCTGCTCACTTTTCTGGCAAATGTTGTTTTTATAACCCTTTGCTCAGGTTACCATAGCGCTGGACAAAACACAATATTGGCAGAGCAAGAGTGGGATTCTAGCCTCTTATGCAGAGGCTGTTAACCAAACTAGATCTCTGTTCCGCACTCCTTGAGGAACTGGAGAACACTTTTGAAATACAGAAGTCACGTCCTCAAGAGAGAAGTCCCAGCCAAATTCCTGATGGTAGACTGCTAGAAATAAGAGTTTTTCAGAAGTTGATCAATTTTGTTCATGTCTGTAATAGAGTTGTCAATACAAAAAAAAAAAGTTGCAGGAGAGTTTTCATTTTAACTATACTCAAACTTCGCTATGCTGCTACAATTTAAGAAACTCAGAAAACAAGCACAAAAAAAAATTATTTTGTGCAGGCACTGTAATTAGTAGTTATTCTCTTTTTTCCAGTTTAACCAGCAGTTTTGGTCCATTTACTTCAAAATTAGAAGTAAACCTTCTGTCAATTGCTATGTAGCTCAAGAACAGTATGCAAAGTTGCTATATTCAACCTGCAGCATACAACTCAACACCACAGCATTGAGTTTTCTGTAATTATTTCCAGTGAGATCTGTATTTTACACATATTTTCCTAAGCATGACCTACTTTCACACTAATTGCAGTGCCTTGTGCCCAGAAAGAGACTGTTACATGCAAGCAGCAACTCAGTTTCTAAAGCAATATAAGGACATTTTACATGCATAAAAGGATGTGCATTTCATCTCCCATATTAACTACACTGCAACTCTAAAGCAGTCATCTCGACACAATTTAAATACTACTTCTTTCTGAAGATTAGCTAATTACTTATTTTAAGAGGTATTAAACCAATATGCTTGATAAACAAATCCAACTTGGGCAAAGCTTTTCTCCACATACAATAATTCTTACATTCCCCAGACTGGAAAACAATATGACCTTGTTGCAGGTCACAGAGCCATTTCAGAATTTCTCTCTAGCAATATGGAGAGTTTTCCATCTGCTAAGGACAAGCTAGAACTTGAAACAATCTGTCAAAGATAAGGGTCTTCTTACTTAGCTACTAAGGACCATAGTTCAGAACATCAAGTTAGGATGAACTTGAAGAGACTACAATTTTCTGAAAACTCCTTCAGAATGGTATGAAGGATTTCATACAGTGAATGTTTAAGACCACTGTCTTAAAGCAAAGCACGGCATTCATTACCTGATAGGCAAAATAACGGAACTGGGCACCTCAGCAGAAGCTCTGTGAATTTTACAAGGTTGGTTCTACTCATTCACCCAAAGAAAGAGGATTATGTACCAAATACCTTCTTTGAATGAAGAGTATAGGAGGTTAACAAACTTAAATGAACATGACTGACCCCATGAGAATGACAGCACTACCAGACAAGAGCTTCCACTTCTAAAGTTCCTTCGCTCTAACATTTAAATGTCAGTTGAAGACAGCATTTAACTATAACTCATATGAGCATCACACAAAATTACATGCTAAGACTCTTAGAAAAACACAACTTTAGCAACATTCCAGTTAACATCCAGAAGCAAATCTCTGAACAGGACCTTGTAAGGACAGCAGCCAACAACATAGTTCTACCATAATACCTTGCAAAGAATCAGACAATCAAGTTATTTGGGATCCAACACAATACAGAGCTCTGTAAATGTGACTGCAATTATAAAATGAAAGATAAGCAGCACATAAAATAGGATAAGAAGTTTACCAAGTCTGTCCCAAAAAAGCTGGTCATCACAAAACCTGAATGGATGAATCGGACAAGGCCTCTGAAAGAAATATAGAGCATCTGCAATGCCCAGAATTCGCAGCTGCCCATCTTTGCACATGTATTAATGATGTTCCAGACCTCAGCTTCCACCAAATAACTTCTTTTACCACAAAAGTACTTACAGGGACTATTTTAACATTATTTCCCAAAACAAGTACTTCTTGTTTTTCTTTTCTCTGTTTGTCTAACATGGCCAGATTTTCACAAGGCCCCCTCAGATTTGTTCAGATACTGATTTCTGCACATACTGGTGCTGCTCTGCCCAAGACCTGCATAAAGATCCCTTAGTCACTCCTGTACCAACTAGGATGGACACTTTTTTTTAAAGCTATGGAACACCATTTTTTTTCTCCACTCAATATTTATAGAGCGGGAAGAATTCATATTGGACAGACAAGACATCATCCATTACAGAGATCTTGGCAGAAGCTAAAAATGTATCACTACTTTTTCCCTACAACAGCCACATCCAGAGTAGCCCAATAAAACTTAAACTCAGAACTTTCATGAAGTAAATCAATCCATTATTATCCTCACCTAAAAAAAAAATCCTACTAATGAACAGATGCAAGAGTCTTAAAAGTCCATCTTTAAACACAATTTTCAAAGAAAAGTCATATACAGACTATGGTTGTCTCAAAAAGGGAAAACACTTCCTTCCTACTATACAATTTAAATTAGGTAATGAATATTTCAGTAAAAGAGTAACTTCAATCCTGCAATTAAGAATTATAATGCTGTTCCCCATGTAAGCCAAATTTCAGCATATCCAACTACAGCAGCAACACCAGATAGTTTTACGCATTCTGTTAACTCTCACACTGGCATAAGCTCACAGCCATAAAATCTATCACTAAGGATGCAATTATTGCATGCAGTCTTGAAGCCAGCCTATTCAACCTGCATGCCTGCAACTTCCAAGCATCCCTACAAGTACTGTATTGTAATGTAGCGACTACTCACATCATTGTGCTTAGATACCATAACGTTACACTACAGTTACAGAAATGAAAGATTCTGGGATAAAATTGAAAGTGACACCGCAAACTTGTGACAGTTTTGTGCTGCATTACAGGATATAAAGAATCCCCAACTTTGCCCTTTTTTGTTTACATTCACCATAATTATGACACAGAATGAGAGTTGCAAACTTCACTTATTCACCCAAGTTTAACAATGTTCTTGTTCTGACAATTCTGAGCTCTTCTCACAAGAATGGAAACATTAGAGAAATGCAACAAAATAAGAACATTTCAAGTGCTGAATGCCTTTTCTACATCACAAAAGGTTCTCTTACCCCACATTCTTTCTTTTTTATGTGAATTCACGTGTTTTCAAGTTGTCCTAACAGACTGTTACAACTGTGTAGTTCTACTACCATCAGAAAAAAAGGGCTTTTCTCTATACCCTAATGAAGTGCTGCACGAATGCCCTTTTCATTTGACAAGACATGTTTAAGGAATATCACCTCTCTACCTATCTATATCAATAAAACCATCCTAGAAAGAAGAGTTTCACAATATGAGTGATGAAGAGGCTTTAAGACAGAGGCCCAGAGACAGCAGGAGTTCTGAAGCTGCTTTTTAGACAAGCAATTCTCTCCTTCATTCTGCAGAATGCCCCACCAACTGTATAACCTCTAATCCTCCACCTTTCTAGAGACACGCAATTGGCTTTTTTGTAACGTTCACCGTCTTCCAGTCATCTTACTCAACAGCTTGTCCTTAAAACACAGGAAATAGCATCCTTCCCCTCCACATCGCACCCCAGCCCCTGCTACATTCAGCAGAAGAAACACAGCAAACAATTCTTAAAGGAATGTGTTCAAACACAGCCTTAAGCACATGTGAAATCCAGACCAAAAGGTCCTTGAAAAAAAGCTCCTTCCACTTAGTTTGTAAATAAAAGCTCTACTTACCTTAATTTGTAAAGTATGAGATCTAGGAATGAAAAGCACCACATCAGAGCTGTGATACTTAAAACCAAAACAATTAGGTAAAAGCTGACTGCTCAAGCTTTGATTCGGTTTGTGCAGAGGCATGTAATGAAAAGAATGGCATCTACTTTTTCAGCCAACAAACAAACAAAATCCAGTTTTACAAACTAACACAGCACAGCACATATAAAACGAAAAAAACCTGAATAATTCTCCTATTTCAATCTCCACAGCTTAACATCTCCATCTAGAACAGAATCTACAAAACAAATACCATTTTCAGAATTTTGTCCTTTCAGAGCTCCCCTGGGAGTTTCATAGAATTTAGCATTTACCACGGGGTAATGCCAAGAGGCCTGAAAACTAAGCTCCAGTAAGTTCAAAAAATACCACAGGAAGACTATCATGGCACGCTCTCTCAAAAAAAAAAAAAAAAAAAGCATTTTTGGTCACCTTTATCAGAACAGGAATTGAAGTTGTACCCATATAGTAACTCTTCAGTAAAACTCCAAACTGAACTTCAGATTTAATTTTGATACTTTATCTCCGGAACACCTTTCTTCCTCAACTGATAAAACACAGAGCATTGCTTACGGAAAAAGTTAGGTCCATATGATGCACGGAAATGAGCTCAAAAACTCGCAGAGAGTTTATGAGGAGGTATGTTTATTCGCCAGCAGGTGCACGGGGGCTAGTGCCTCCAAAAAAACGTGCACACCAACACAGTCTTTCATCTGCCTTATAAAGAATAAAACATTACATATTCATTAAGTTGCTCAATACGCCTATACACAGGCATAACCTAACCCTGCTTCATATGGAAATTAGGTCTCCTCTCCCTGCGCCCGCGCAGTGTGCTGTGGTGGTGGTCTTCTGGTGGTCAACCTGCCATCTTGTGTTGAAGTAAATACTCTTCCTCGGCCTTGCACTTTCCACCTCCTGGTTCTGCACAGTCTCCCTGGGGCTCTGGTTTATCTCTAAACCACATAACCAGTTTGACTCCGTCTTCTTCCTCATCTCATTCAGGTGTTTCGTTCTTCTTAATCCTTAAAACAATTGGTTCTCCTGTATCTAAATTGGTTCCCTTGTATCTATTTTGCAGTGCTTGCTTTACTAATTTAACTCAATAGTACTGTGGTTAAAAATTTACACTGCTTTGTTTCACTAAACTAACTAAATAGTATTGTGGTTAATTTTTTCTTTTTTTAAAAAAAACCCCAAAGCTATGTGTCTCCTTTCACATATAAGCTCCTACTACTGCCCAGTATCATTATGCAGCCTCAAGAGCAGCACAGAAAACAGAATAAAATGCAGCTTGGTCCTAGGGTTTGGTTTGGGGTTTTTTTTGGTAGAATTAATTTAAAACTGAAAAGAAAGACATCCTCAGTGTGTGTTTTTCATTTTTAAGATACCATGTCACAGAAATTCTTATTTGAGATTATATACTGAATATTAAAAAGTTGATTATTCTGATTATAAAAGATGCTAAATTTAGTAAAATACAATGCTTTGAACCTGCAGCAGGGGCACAGAAATTTTTCATTCTCCTCTGGATCCTTAACACAAGATACAACTGAAAAAAGTAAGAAAATTTCATGGAAGGTGAAACACAAGGAAAATATTAACCTTTGTTCATCATAAGAAAATAAGCAAAGGCAAAATCCCCTTTTCTTTATAGTACTTTTAGAGTATAGCCTTTCCAGAGGACAAGCTGGCACTTGCTCATTTTCTGAAAAAAATTTATATACGTACAATTGGTTGAATAATTTATACCTCTGCATTAATTTCCCATCTGTCAATCAAGTGAGACAATTCATAAGAGCCTGTCTTGCATAATACACACAATTTATAAATGTTACTTAAATTAGGGGTCTTAATATGCTACAAATGTTTACAACAGACTCATGACAGTGAAAATTTTTATTTTCAAGGATCTCTGCATTATAGACTTACATACACAGATAAGAAAAAAAAAAAGACTTCTCTCTCCCTCCCACAGCAAAACTGTTTGCCCTATTGTATGTGTATTATAGATCTAATTACTGACTAAAATAAATTTCAATACTGCATATGTATTTTAAAAATATCTAGAATTTAAGTTTTAAGCAGATCGCAGCATGGTAATGATTTACAGCAGTTTTATTAACTCATCCCATCAAATAGAAGTATCTTCAATTTGGAGATGGTTTAAATGCATTATCACCACCAGACAAGTATAACAGAGATTCAGTGTCTACAGATAACTTTTTACCTTCTATTATCCAAGCTGATTAATCTATACAGATGTACATACAGTCAAAAAGAATTCCTTCTTTCTTTTAGGAAAGGACTGCTCTTAGAAAAATGCAATGAAAACCTGACAAAAAAAGGCTGCAAAAACAACATCCCCACTAGTTTAGGCTGACTGCATGCTACTCTTCTGTCCACAGTTTGTCCTCAAGAACTTCTGCTCAATCATTCTGCCCCTCCTGAGCAAGAGGCACTCCATGGGCATCATTTCCCTACGGACATGAAAACAATTAGGCCTCAATCTTTCCGAGATAACCAACAGCTGAATATAGTGAGAAAACTGAGAAGTATATCAGAAAATGCTGCACACAGATTTATTATAAATAACAAGTAAATGTAATGTAACAGTTTTATGCTTCTCTACAATTCCATTGATTCCCAGTTCTCTTGTAATTAGCCATGATGGGAAAACCCAATTAATTTCACTAGCACAATTTCAGCACTCACATACACAATCACATAAAAATCTTCAGTCCTCCTTCCCACAAATGAAATTTATCTAGATCTTACTTAACTGACACGAGCAATCTGATGCATTAATTCCCTCTCCTTGGAAGGCCAAGCCAACACCAATTTCGCAGAAGCACAATGGTTGGAAAAGACCTTTAAGATCATCAAGTCCAACTGTTACCTATCTCTACCATGCCCACTTCTACATCATATACTTGAGCACCATATCTAGACAGCTTTAAAATACATCCAGGGATGGTGATTCAACCACTTCCCTAGGCAGCCTGTTCCTGTGTCTGACAACCCTTTCAGAGTAGAATTTTCCTAATGTCTAATCTAAACCTCCCCTGGCATAACTTGACACCATTTCCTCTTGTCCTATCAGTTGCGACTTGTGAGTAGAGACCAACACCCACCTCTTTACAACCTCCTTTCAGGTAGTTGTAGAGAGTAGTAAAGTCCCCCCTCAGCCTCCTTTTCTTCAGATTAAACAATCTCAAATCCCTCAGCCACTCCTCATAAGACTTATTCTCAAAGACTCTTCAACAGCTTCTCTGCCCTTCTCTAGACCCGCTCCAGCACCTCAATGTCTCTCTTATACTGCAGCACCTAAAACTGAACACAGTACTCAAGCTGCGACTTCACCAGCTCCAAGTACAGCGGGACAATTACTTCTCTAGTCCCCCTGACTTTGCTATTCCTGATTCAATCTGGGTTGTTGTTGGCCTTCTTGGCCACCTGGGCACACTGCTGGCTCATGCTCAGCCCACTGTCAATCAACACCCTCAGGTCCCTTTCTGCTGAGCAGCTTTCCAGTCTCTCCTCCCCAGGTCTATAGCTTTGCATGGGGTTGTTGAGACTGAAGTGCAGGACTTGGCACTTGGCCTTGTTGAAGCCCACACGATTGGCCTCAGCCCATCAACACAGCATGCCCAGATCCCTCTGAAGAGCCTGCCTACCCTCAAGCAGATCAACACTCCCACCTAACTTAGTGTCATCTGCAAACTTACTGAGGGTGCTCTCAAGCCCCTCATCCATATAATTAATAAAGATATTAAACAGGAGTGGCCTCAGCACTCAGTCCTGGGGAACATCACTTGTGACCAGTCAACAGCTGCATTTAACTCCACTCACTACTACTCTCTGGGCCCGGCCACCCAGCCAGTGTACAATACAGTGGAGTGAATGCCCACCAGGCCTAGGGCAGCCAGTAAAAATCTGTGCAGTAAGCTCTTCAAAGAATGCAGGATATATGATATTCATGATACAGAGAATATGAGATTAAATAGAAGCAACATCCCCAATAATCCAGTGAAATGGATTACAGTGGACAATACAAAAAACTTCATATAATGGGCGTAAAACTCCATCATGGACAAACTCAGAATAAATGCAAGGCAAAAATATACAAAAGATACAAATGCTTATATTCTCATTATTTATTTAAAATGTCTAGCCTTTCATAGAATAACATTAAATCCTGAGCCTTAACCCATAGCAATAATTCCACAGATTATGTTAAGTAACATTAGCTATCAAACTAAACTTAGTATCTCTGTACTTCACCCAAGGAAAGTGGAAAACCAGTGTACGTAGTTCATATTCTTCACAACATTATTTGCATATTCTTATAATTTATTACTTCTCTGTCAAAAATAACAGCCCCTTTTTCAAGGTTCTGCTCATTTATGCATTTTTCAATCTTTCTTACATCTGTCATCCACCTCAGCCTCACATTTTGCTGTTAGCAGTACAAGGGATAAGAAGCTGGCTTTTGGTTTTACTATTTCTCCTTTTAGATATATTTATAAATAGGGAAAATTAACGTAAAATTTCCATCATGGTCTAGTATCTTTAGCATTCTATTATATAAGGTTTTTTTCTCCTTTTGGCTAAACACTTTGTCCTTATCCCCCCCACACACCTTCCAGACAGGTAAATGTATGTTCACTGATTTAATATAGCCATTTAGTTTGGGATATTTAACATATTTACCTTCCCCATAAATTGCAGCACACCTGTGTTTTTTTACTCAATAAAAATAGGTAGACAACAAACTTCTGTACTCTGCAACATTCTACCTCACATACAAAACTATAAACAATTTCTACTTCTTGAGCCAACTTACAAACTTGCCACCCTAGTTAAAAAAATCACAGTGAATTACAAACTTTGCAAGATCCAACACCTCTCAAACTTACAGTTTAAAAGGGCATATTTAAAAATAATTTTGGGAATCTGCACTGTATATTCAGTAAACATATACTATGTAATGATTAGTATTAAAGTAAATCAAGACAAAGTGTGCTTTGAATTCATACTAAAAACTGAACTCGCTAAAAAATGGCTTTGTATATTTTGTTAAACAGACTAAAATTTTCTCACTCAAAAGGGATCAGGCTCAAAAATACAAACATAGCTGAAATTGTATGTCCCTGTCTGCTAAGAACAGCAGCACCAAGAACAGACTTTGGTTATTTTATGAGAGAGACTATCCAGAAAGACAAGTACTAATCTGCTTTCAGAAGTCACATTTACCTAAAGGTTATCTGTCATGCCTCGTGTTTAACAAGTGTCAAGCCCCTGCTGCCCACTGGGGGCTGGGCAGAAGCAACACCTGACACTTTCACTACTAACCTTCAGGCCCAAAGAGGAGCACTGCTGCTAGGCAAAAAGCTTGAAATAACCAAGTGCGATGCCTGCTGTCTTGAAGAACTTCTCCCTTAAAATAGTCCATCTAACAGCTTGCTGCCCTCAGCAGGGATGGTCCCTCTCCTTCGCTACTTCACTCTCCCCTCCTCCCTCGCTTCACATTCCATCATCACTGAGCAAAGCAATGCTGCTTTTCTAGTCCTAGTTAGTTTTCTGTTGGTTTAGCTAACTGAACGGGCTCACAAATGAACAGATAGGGACCAGACCCAGGACAAGGATATAGTTAGAAGTAGGAAGATGTCAGATCAGCTCAGCAATCTTGCCCCTAACCAGCAGCAGCCTAACATTTGCAGCTTTTGATAGGCACTGCTTTAATTTCTAGCCACTTTACATACCAAAGCTTTCTAGGTGGGTAACAGGAAGAATTTATGCACTTAGCACTTTTAAATGCAATTTTTCACATCTACAAAAACCAGTCCTTTTTCAGGATGGTCCAGCAGGCAGCCCATTCTATCTATTCTCAACACTTGAACGCTGGACAAGCCCGTTATAGCAGGCCTTCATAAATCTCTATCTAAATGCCTCTTAGTATTCCTGCACCCAGCACAAAGTTTAGAGGCACTGCCAGAGCCACCCAGCTGGTAATGCGCTGAACAAAGAGAAAATTGCTATCTGCTCTCCATTCCTGGAAAGATTGGCACAGTCTTCTGAAACCCTCAATCCCATCAGTGAAACTTTATCTTTAACACCAACAACCAAGTAAGTATGTTTTTCGAATCTTCCTCTCATAAGCCACTCAAAAGCAAAAGTTCCTAATTTTTATTCTATGTAGCTATGATAGAAAGCTCTTCTTCCACTCTAAAATCCAAATTTAAACCACTTCTTCTTTGAATTCAGTGAAGCTATTTATATTAACACTAAAAAACAAAACCTCAGGGAAATTCTTGCAACGTTTACCCTAATCCTTTACCAAAAAGTTTCACAAAAGAGTAACAGAAATAATATCTGCTTTCTAACAATGTTTATCAACCTCCCAATAATTTGTCCCTAAAATGTTTCCCATAAAACATGAAAAAAAATCAGAATAATCACCTTGTTTTATCATTTATTTCCAATAGAATTCATATATGACAGTCATACAAACAGAACAGTAATTCACAGAGAGGAAACCGTTCCTCTGAAGCTCATCTACTTGTTTGTGTAAATATCAATTTGAAAACTGAAAAGAATTAAAATAATTTTGATATGATGGCATGCAGGTTGAGATAAGTATCTTCAAACAAATGCATCTCCCAGCTTTCTGAAAATCTATTAATATTATCAGCTGAAATAGCCATTTAATAGCCATGATCTGATCTTCTAATAGTGTAATTTTTAAAACCTGATATGATCTATAGTATAAATCAACTTTGACAGAACAGTAGCCAGCTCAAAAATAGATAAAAGACCCCAAAGTTTTTCCCAAAAATTTTGACAGAGTTCATATATACATTAAAGCAGTAAATTCACAAAAAAAAAAAAAAAATCCCTAATAAAAACATTCACATTTACTTTTTTAACTTTAAGAAGATTGAGTTTTTAACTTTGAGAAAAAAATTCCAACTTTAGGAGTACAGCACAAAACTAGCTTTGGCTACGTATATAACCAACACATACAGGCTACCAAAATCCCAAACCAAGTAATATTTGCTCGTCACTCAGCAAGTCACTGAGCATAAAGCAACTTCACTACAGTAACACTAAGCCAATAATAATAAAACAAGCACTTATATTTTCAAGCTGGAAGATGATCAAGAGTAGATATTACAATGACATCTACTGGGAAATAACCTACAGGAAAAGTGAATAGCAGTTACAGAGTCCACAGTTTAGAGCATATCACTATGAATTTGACAGAGCAACTTGTTTGTTACAGCTGGAAACCAGAAAACTAAGATTTCTCACTGAAATAGGCACAACTCATTTGCAAGAGCATATTAGTTCATTCACTTCAAGAAAAAATTGCCAACCTAACCTGTTAGAACCCTGAAAAGAAGAAATGCACCTGAATTCAGTGTGCTGATTACACACTTCATCTACTGATATGCAACTTTGCTTCATGAAGTATGAGTAGCCCAGTGACTGAAGTTCCAGGTAAGGGTCTCCAGCAAAATTCACAGAACTTAGATTACTAAGCAAGACCTAGATTACTAAACAAAATCCAAGAAAAATGGACCAGTGGACTCTAAACACTGACTCTACTGAAAATTTGCTGCAAAACATGGTACTTAATGTTTTCTTCAATAAAATGTTCTGCCGAACACAACAAAGTAAGATTTCACTTGCTTAAAGCACTCACTGGAGAAGCTCGTCTCACATCTTACATTCCTGTCCTAAAAACCTACAGTGCTAAGCCACAAAGAATAATGACTGCAAATGCAAGTAAAACATGAGCAACAAACAATAAATTTTAGAGAGCTTATTAACTGTAGGATGCAGAAGCTTGCTACTCTGAATTACAATTATTGATCAATATTGTTCAATGACACAATCTGAAAATAAACCATAGAAAGGAACAATTGGAATGCCACTTGTAACTAACATTCAGGGTTACAACACTTACTTTATATTAACAATTTGCATATTTACAAGTTTTATTTTCACACCTATACATACAGTATTACCACCAGCAATGCCCATTATCACTAATAAAATGGCTTACACTATTTCCACATCCACTCAATACAGAATCAATTCTACTCTTCCTGGACTTGAGGTTGAACTTGCGACGCTATTAAATGCATTAAATTAACTTTCCTGGCAAAACATAGCACAGTTAATGCAAAGGAAAAGTAGATTAGTTGAGTGATAAATACAAATTTTCCAGCTACACTGACTCACTTAAAAGGGAGCAGACAAGATGGTCCTAGATTATCCCCACTAAACTTAGCAGCCTAACAAGCAGCACAATGTAAACCTTGAGTACAGAGAGGCATGCAGTAACAATTTCTGCAACCATTTAATATAGTTACAACTCTGATGGGAGTACATTGTGGCTGAGCTACTACCATGGAATTTTATTTCAGGAAAAAAGAATCAAAGACACAAAGAACATACTTGAAGTACTTTTTTTCTAATTTTATCACAAATAGTGAAAACATTTGGTGCTATTTCAGAAGATTTTTCTTTTTAGATATCCTGATAATGCAAGGAAGGCTATCTAACTCTCTCCTTCAAGCAACAGCATCTGCCAACCTTCCTTTAAATTATCAGATCCTTAAAGCTTAGGCACTTGGAGATACAGCAAGTAAAAGGGAAGGAGGAAAAGAAAAAGTTAAGAACCCAAAAAGATCATCAGCATTATTACTGGTTCCTTTATGGTAGCACCAGAGTCCACTATCTAGTTACTTCTACCTTCTGCCTTAAGAAAGACACTGAATAAAGCAGTAAGACTTTGACCTAACTAGCCAGCTACTTCAACTTGCAGAAAGCATCATTTCTTGAAATCAAAAGAACAGTGGCCATATGCAGTCTTATTAATCGCTCAGCTTAGTTTCCCCTTAATTGTTGGGGTTCAGTGATAATGACAACCCGAGTAAATGTTAATGCAAGTGGAGTGTACTGTAGGAATATCCCCTCAGGCACATGTATTGAGTTGATGTGGCAAGGTTTTGGTAGGGGGCTGGCTGCAGGGGTGGCCTCTGTGAGACAGAGCCAGTTCTAAGTCAGCTCCAGAACAGACTCACTGCTGGCCAAAGCTGAGCCACTAAGCGATGCTGGTGGTGCCTCTGTGATAACATATTTAAGGGAGATAAAAACACCGCAAAGCAGCCGTGAGAGGAGTAAGAAAAATGTGAGAGAAACGACCCTGCAAACACCAAGGTCAGAGAAGGAGGAGGGTCAGTAGGTGTTTCCAGGCACTGGAGAAGTGATTCCCCTGCAGCCCAATGAGAAGACCATGGTGACACAGGTTGTCTCCCTGCAGCCCACAGAGATTAACAGTGGAGCAGATATCCACCTGCTGCCCGTGGAGGACCCCATACTGTAGCAGGTGGCTATACTCTGAAAGAAGCGGCAGCCTGTGCAGAGCCCACATCGGAGCAGGCTCCTGGCAGGAGATAAAGCCTGTGGAAAGGAGCCCATGCTGGAGCAGGTTTCCCAGCAGGAACTATGGCCTGTGGAAGACCCACACTGGAGTGGTCTGTTCCTGCAGAACTGTACCTTGTTGGGAAGGACCCATGCTGGAGCAGTTCCAGCCTGTGGGAAGGGCCTGTGTTGGAGCACTTTGTGAAGGACTGCATTCCATGGGAGGGACCCCACAGTGGAGCACAGGAAGAGCATGAGGAGGAAAGAACAGCAGAGACAAAGTGTTACGAACGGACCGAAAGCCCCATTTCCCATTCCCCTGCACCACTCAGGAGGAGGACATAGAAGAGTTGGGAATGAAGGAGTGAAGCTGAAGCTGGGAAGAAGGGAGGGGTGAAAAGAAGGTAGTTTTAGTTTTGGTATTGTTTCTCACTATCCTACTGTATTTCTAAATGCCAATAAATTAAATTAGTATTGTGCCAGTTTAGTCCATTTTACCCGTGATGGTAATCAGTGAGTGATCCCTCTGTCTATCTCAACCCACGAGCATTTTCTCCTTACTTTCTCCTGTTCTGCTGAGGACAGAGAGCGAGAGAGCAGCTTAGTGGGCACCTGGCAGACAGTGAAGGTTAACCAATCACGATATACTACTTTGATTTGAAAATCACATGGTTTTTATGCAGTCCTACTGCACCCTGCTGGGCCAGACATACCTATATATTCATTGATTGCACTTTGGAGTAAGATACTACAGCATATTGTCCATGTATCCATTATCGCTGTTTTACTAGTTTCCTAGTATTTTTAAAGGGTTTCAATTTGTCAGCATCTTCCTGAAGTTCTGGACTAATATTCACTGGAGCTAATCAATATCCACTTTCATGCCTGCAGAACAAGTGTTCCATCAATGCTATGCTTAATCACCTCTTCACTGAAGCTGGATTATAAAAGAAACAAGTTCAAGGAACAGAAAGATTGAAAACAATTTTCCTCTGATACATTTCTGATGGTTAAACAAATTTTGCAAATCTAACTCAGTTGCCTTTAAGATGACACACATCTTCAGTAAAGAGAATAGAGATGGTTCTTGAACTTGTTTATAAGCCATAACACCTGCAATTCCCTATATACTTACACAAGGTATATATGAGTACTGGTCATTACAGCAGCTACACAGAAATACCACATTACATTACTAAAGTTGTAACTACTAAGTTACTATTTTTAAATTACAGAAATGGTGCTCTTTTACAAATAGTATGCTAAGAGATGCCTTATCCTCTTGTTCGACCTACTGGAAGATGCTCCCAAATCTACAGCTACTTGGTTTTGCTTCAAAGGTCTAAGTCAAATTAACAGATAAGTGGAAAAGAACTATAAGCTCATTGATCTATGGACTGTAGCAAAATTACTGAGAAACAAGGAGGTTTCACCTTTACACCTATTTAAATAAAGCTATCTGCAGGCGCTGAAAGTAGGTGCTTCTAACAACCTGAAGCATGGAATATTACAAACAGGAATAAAAATTGCCTTCCCATCCTTCCCCTCACAAACACCAGAAGGCTGTTTCTGTATATAAAATGCAATACAGTTATGGCAAGCCTTTTAGAAGAATCTGGACAACACAGCATACAGAAATCCTACACTTCTTCTGAAAGCTGGGCAGGGCACAGAGGCTTGGCTTTTCATTCAATTTCCCATGCTAACTTTGGTGGTGGGAATTCCCCCCATCCCATATCTGTTCCTGCTAGACACTTACTGGCCGAAATGCCTCCATCTGGTAATTTTTTCTCACTCTTTCAACAAAGAGTTAACAGACACAAGCATTCAGTTACTCTAGAAAGCTCCAGCACCGCACAAAATGAAAAGCTGATTTTTTAAGAGTGATGATCATGAAAAACAAACAAAAGATTATTCCAGAAGAGGCTTATACAGGACAAGCTCAAAGAAAGTGGACAGGCCAAGACAGCGATGAAATTAATGTTGGTATACCAGTAACAAGGTATGCAAATTGCATAATTGTTTAGTCTTGTTACTTACACCATCATAAGCAGAAATTTTCTTTAGGACATTCCTGAACAAAAATAATGCAGGAATACTAAAATTTTGTAAACACAGCACACTGTCCAGTATAACCATTTTCTGCTTTTTATGAAAGACCCTGATAAACCAATACACATCAGATAATCAAATTTTACAGAATTAGTTACACAGTTTAGACTGAGACTGAATTTGGTAACAGAGGACACAGCACTAGCACATAAAGCTCTGAACAGAGAGTATAAAATGTAACCTGTGACTGACATTGTATCAGATGCCACAAAAATATCCCCCTAAAGGAAAATGCATATCTTCCCTTTAACAAGAAAGATGACATAGAAATAACTCTTTGATTTCTCCATGTTATTAGAAGAATAAGACGTTTCTAGCAAGAAAAGTTACTTGATGACAAAAGCCAATTAAAGTGAGCAGTTTACGTATTTATACCTAAAACTGCATTATTATTATTTAAAGTAGAATCAAAATCACAGAAAATTTCTTGAACTAATTGCTATAGTATGGAAGTTGAAATTACACATTAAATTTTTCTTCTATTAATTTATTTTCCTATTTAACAGAGTAGTGTCTTTTGAAAAATACAACACCTTGCTAGGTAATCGACTGGGTGCAGGGCTGGCAGACTGACTTACCGTATGGGAAAATTTTAAAAAAGAACAACCACTGGTGAAGAAAAATGAATTAAAAAACCTTTTTTTGCTCAGACAGTAGTCTTTCATCTTTAATTGCTGCAGGCACGTTTATTACATATTTGCTGTATTTCCTATAATTTCCCACAAAATTTTAAGCTGGTGTGCTCTGATATACTACTGTATATCACAGACTCAAGGGAAGGATACCAATTTATGTAACATTCCCTGCTGCTGAAGTAATTGAGCTCATGAACAATCATGATTTGGATAAACACTGTCAACATTTTAAAGAACAGATTTTTCATTTCACAGGCAGAATTCAAACGAGTTGCAATCGCTACAACTCTACTATTATGAACTAGCAATTTCTACATGGAACAGATTACATGTTCAATTATTTTGAAGCTGCTATGATGTTTCTAACAGTGAGGCAGGAAGAGAAAAAACACATTCACCTTAGCACTAAACTTCAAATTCTCTATTAAACTGATGTACGCCTCCACTGATTTTTGCAACTATTTTTGTACTTGACTATAGATTCTCAAAGTACCAACTGGCACAAAAAGGAAGCAGCTTGTCTATGACAAATACAGGCCAATGTAATGCCTTCAATGACCCCATCACCACACTGCCTATCATCCTGCAGATCAAGTTCACAGCTCAGTCATGTTCTAAGCTTCCTCTAGGAGATCTCAAGAATACCCACAACAAAACCTTCTGTCAACAATGAAATGCTAAAGGATTACAGTGGAATTAGTCCACCTTCACTAAGTGACTTTCTGGACGACTACTTTTCCACACACTTCCAAGCAATCATCACAAGCCCATTTTCACCACAAAACCCAAGGCTACTATTCTGAACAAAATTCAGACTTAATTGGATGTAATAGCTTTGGAATAATAATTATTATTAGAAGTAACATCACCAATATCCAAATAAGCAACAGCTATATCCAGTTATCCACTCTGACTCTGGCAGAGAAGAAATTAGCTTTGTATACAGATCCTGTATAGAAGAATCTAAATCCAGAATCTCCTCACGCTTGTGATTCTATGATCTCGTCTCTATAGTAATCCCACTCTATGGTCTCTCAGCCAATTCCAAAAGCCGGAGCCTATCGCTTGGCTGGTGTCCTCCATTCCCCACTTGATTAAAATTTAAACATGTTCACGCTGTGACCCATACTGCACCTCAGAGTCAACAATCACAACACAATTTCATTCTCACCTCCCTCTTTAAAGCTCTCTGTTGTCACGATGCTTGGATAAATTGCCAACATTGGGATATTGCTGTGTGGTGGCCAGAATCCATCAGGATGACCAAGACTCACCATCTGTCTATATCTCATCTATCACTTCAGACTGTCCTTACAGACTGTGGGCTGTCTGAGGCAATAACCATCTTTTTTTCATTCTCTATTTCCACAAAACAGCATAGATTCCTTCTCTGTAGTTTTTACTAAAACAATAAGAGTGTTCAATACAGACTTTATAAACTTTGGTTTATACAAAAAACACAAAAAAAGGTCAGAGAAAGAACCACAACAATAATGCCCCTACATCCACCCCTTCCTATTTGGTTCTGTCTTCCCAGACTCCTTTCCCCTACTCCAGAAAAATCAATTTCCTAGTTGTCAAAAAAGCATAAATTTAAATACATGTATGTCAGGTTATGACTTTGAGAAAATATTCCAATATATTTCTCTTAAAGAACATAAGTAACACTAACTGACCACAGGAAAAGTTATTACATAATAAAATACATTTATATAATTTCACTGTAATCGACATGTTTTGTGAATGACCCAAAATATGCGAAGTCTCCTGTCTAAAGGACAGCCGATCATTCAGCAATTCAAAAGAAACAGTCGGAATTTTTTCACAGGGACATTTTAAGTATGCTCTGTCACTGTTAAATACTTTCTCCCGTTTTCACTGACAGAATAATCTCACCACAGATCTCATCCCTGTTTGTCCTCTGGAAACACATAGGCACTCTCCACTTCGAGGACTGAAAGCAAAAATAAAACTGGGACCCTTTGTACTGCTTTCAACATTGACACGACAAACCCGTGTCCCCGTCCTTTCTTTCCTACACACTCAAACTCTTCTTAGGGGGTCTTGTCCCTTTGTTTGTTTTGGGGGGATCTCTTTCGTTTGGCCCTACAATCACGACCAAAGTAGACTGACTATATTTTGCTTCTCTTCTCAATTAAAAAAAAAAAAAAAAACCAACAGAAAAACCTGCAAAAAATAAAAACAAAGTCCTAACACTAACCTGGCTGCAGAGTGGTCACCGCAAAAATCACACGCTGAGGTAGCAACTTGAGCTCGATCTCTTTCTCCCTAATCTCTACTACATCACGCTTTCATTCTGCACCTACGACTTGGCAGCTGCCCTTCCTACCGAATACGGCAACCCTGCTTGGGAAGGGAAACAGAAACCCACAGGCATATCCCAATTAAAGCACATGCCACCGTGCTCTAAATTAACAAACACAAATACTACAATTACTGGAGTCAGGCATCTCCGCGCTGCCAGCACAGGGGAGCGGAAGGTGGGAGCGCACAGGAGCGACAGAGACACAACCCCAAATAAATATTCCACACACTCACAAACTGGAAGGAATTTAATTTAGAGATCAACTGCACACTTAAACGCCTCGTCACGCCGGGGTAGTTGACGCTGGAGGCGAACCAGCTTTCCTCCTCGCCAGGCTGCAGCAGCCGCTGCCACCCGGCTGCCGCCCTCCCACCGCCAAGGGGACGCCGGGGGCG
>VZZY01022324.1:53601-78750 GCA_013400335.1 Eurystomus gularis
TGAAGAAATTTTTCCTAATGTCCAATCTAAACCTCCTCTCATGCAACTTGAGGCCATGACCTCTTGTCCTATCATTAGTTACCTGGGAGAAGAGACCAGCACCAGCCTCACTACAACCTTTTAGGTAGCACAACTACCTCCTTTTAGGTAGTTGTAGAGAACAATGAGATCTCCCCTCAGCCTCCTCTTCTCCAGACTCCCCCAGCCCATACTAATACTGGGGGCTGCCCTGCCCTGGATGCAGGACCTTGCACTTGGCCTTGCTGAACCTCATGAGGTTCACATAGCCCCACTTCTCAAGGTTGTCCAGGTCCCACTGGATGACGTCCCATCCCTCAGGTGTGTCAACCACACCACTCAGTTTGGTACTGTCTGCAAACTTGCTGAAGCTGCATTCGATCCCACTATGTCATTGATGAAGATATTAGACAGTACTGGCCCCAATACGGACCCCTGAGGGACACCACTTGTTACCAATCTCCATCTGAACATCAGGTTGCTGATCACTACACTCTGGATGTGACCATCCAACCAATTTGTTATTCACCGAACAGCCCACCCATCAATTCCATATCTCTCCAATCTAGAGAGTCAAAGGCTTTACAGGAGTCCAGATAGACCACAACCACAGCTCTTGTCCACCAGTGTGGCCACTCCATCATAGAAGGCCACTAGGTTGGTCAGGCAGGACTTGCCCTTAGTAAAGCCATACTGGCTGTCTCAAATAACCTTCCTGTCCTCCATGTGCCTTAGCATAGCTTCTAGGATGATCTGTTCCATGATCTTCCCCGGCACAGAGGTGAGGCTGACAGGTCAGTAGCTCCCAGGATCTGCCTTTCTACTGTTTCTAAAAATGGGTGCAATGTTTCCCTTTTTCAAGTCAACAGGGACTTGACTGCCATGACCTTTCAAATATCATGGAGAGTGGCTTGGCAACTGCATGAACCAATTCCCCCAGGACTCTGGGATGCATCTCATCAGGTCCCATAGACTTACGTATGTTCAGGTTCCTCAGCTGGTCAGACGCCAGCCCTAGCTAACAAGCTTCTAGTGGGTTGGGGCTGAGCTGGGTGTGCAGCTGGGGTGTACAGCAGCTTGTGACATTGGTTTCAAGAGCCCCTATCAGACTACTGCTTCTCCAGCTAGGGAATGGAACTGCTGCAGGAGATATCCCTAGCATGGGGCTAGAGATGAGTGGCTGGAGGGCCACAGGTTGATCACCCTTCACCTAATGAATTCTGGGGTTGAGCCATTACTGACAGATAAATGAAGCTAAGCTTTGCTGCTCAGAGTAATCATACAAGTCTGTGCAGATCCCTGGCCTCACACAGAGATTTATTTGAATCAGGAACATCAAGGCAATTCATCCTCTCTAAACAGCTTCATTCCCTGCTCTATGTGCTCACTACCCATGGGGCCCAGATACACATTAGTTCCCCTCCTTCCCTCTCTGCGCTTTTCTGCTGCATGTATTTGCTAAATATAATTTGACAGCTTACTTTCTCAGGTCCACAGCCTCAACACCCATGCATTGCTTCTCTGTGCCAGAAGCTCTATTTTACAGTCAAGGCACAGTCTCTCCCCCCAGCTCAACTTGCATGAAGAATGAGCACATCCTCATGTCCTCTCCTCTTTCACACCCGTCACTGTTATTGGAAGGGGCTCACACAACCATTCTCAGTAGCACATCACTCAAAAATCTAGCAGCCTCAGAGCCACGCAACCAAGAGTTAACTGCTCTGGTAGTTTTGCAAATGCCAGCTAGCCCTCAGCTCTAACCAGTCTGTCCACTTCCACTAGTTCCAGTTTTGGCTTAATACTGTCTCTTTGAAGCCATCGTACATGTACAATTTCATTGTGAAGGGGGCTCTCACATGAAAGTGGTACCTCGCTACTCTTCAGTCTCCTTCTGCTTCACGAACTTCAAAAAGTGCCGTACTCTTCCTATGTGCACTCGCTGGAATGTCAGTGAAACCTGCCTTCTAGTTGTACTACCTGACCTATTGCACACCAAATCTCAAGGGCCTATTATTCATTCCTGAAAAATCTGGTCCTTGTCAGTGTCTGTGACATCTCCAACCAAGAGGCTCATTTAGCCACTTGCTAGCTGTACTCCTTCATTCAGGATCCAGAGCTCATTGGAGTGTTGTTTCAAGTATATACATTGCTAGGACAAAGAGATTATTTCAGGGCACAGACTGGCTATCATCTCTAATAAGTAGGAAGAGGAGCAAACACATACAGCTGGTGTACTTTTGCTCCTCTACTGCCAATCTGATTTTTCAAGCTGTTTTTACACAAAGGAAAAAGCAGAGAAATCCTTACCTTGAAAAAAATGGCTGGGAGCTCAGTGAACTCAGCAGCTCTTAGGATAAAACACCCGCAGTAGCCTTCCCCCTCCCCTGCCTCCTCAGGAACCCGCAGTATTTCTCACAGCCTTCCATTAACTACTTTTATTATCTGAATGTCTGCCCACATGAGTAATTGAGTGAGTCACATCAGCAAAAGACTTGGTGGAGTTTTATGAGGAGGCTGCACTGTAAAATTTTTTTTTAATCACAGTTTAATTTACAGAATGAGGATTTTTAGCTGTGGTGACAATTTCAAGACCAGTGCTGCAGTAGTGGGAGAAAGAAACACAGAGGTGATAAGGATTTCCAGTTCTTGAAGGTAATTGAGAAAATGTGATTGCTCAGCGTGGTTTACCACACTGGAACAGTACAGCTCTAAAATATAAAAAGGCTAATGCAGGATGTGTGTTTGCATTATTTTTACCTTTACTATGTAAAAGTCACCATCAATCTTCCTCAAGAATAAAAGAGGTTCACTATGAACTACGGTGTCTATATAGCAACAAGCCCTACTTAGTTATCACTGCTGGGATATGAAACTAGAGGCCTGATCCAGCAAACCCTCTGTATCATTTCCCTTTTCTTTGCATTATGGCAATACTAGATTTACAAAGACATCCAAGCATTTAATAGTCAAGTACGTGCTTAAGGGGGTATTCAAAATCCAGACACCTGAACAGCTTCAAAAATTTGGTTTCTAATGACTGAAAGCCACAACTAAGGTTTAAGTGCAACTGTGCTTGGCCAATATATGAATTGTCAGTGGTATGCAAAGCAATCACAGGGCATAAATAATAGTCACAGTCACACAAAGGTTTGCAGGCCCAGGCCCATGCCTGAGGTTAATTTAGAGCACTCTGTTAGCAGGCAATCAATTTGCGCCTTCCTTTTAGAAGAACAATACCATCAAATCAAGCCACAGGCTCTGGCAAATTTAATATTAATTCTGCATAGCAGAAGGACTAAGTGCTTCAAACACTCTGTTCCCAAGTATCTTGCTCACCAATGAATGTGGGGTGGCTGCAACCATTGGTTCAGTTGGTTTCCCATCATATGCGATGGTATATTCTTGCAGGCATCCCTGTCAGCTCCCATTAACTCACACAGCTCACTCCTCTCCTCCCAAGGCACCTCTCCCCATTCAGACTCCTGGAAGAGCTTGCAAAAGCAAGACATCCACCTCACAAAGCCAGGGCACCTTCAGAAGCAAATCTGCCACACCCTTCTCCCCAAGCAGGGCAGTTGCAGGTGGTAGCCAATCTGCCAGAAGACAGGGCTTTTTGGCCAGGAAACTGCATCTGTGGAAGCTTAGAGCTATGCGAGAATGCTCATACATGTCGCCACAAGGCAGTGTTCTTCCGCTCCCCTGCACAGCAGCAATAGAGTTACTGCTGTCTAATGCCCGTGGCACCCCAAACCCCATCGTTGTACCAGGCTGACTTCCAAGCACTCAAGAATGGAGTAGAAGTCAGCTTGTGACATACTGGATACTGAAGGTTGCCGAGTGGGGATTGAAATTGCTGCATTTCTGATATTTAGGTATTGCAGAGTTCCTGCATCTCCCAGGGTTCAGCTGTAAGGCAAATGCATGCAGCTAGAGCATCAGCGTGTGGCACAAAATACCACGGTGGTCTTAAAGGAAGAGAAGGAATAAAAATGATATATATATAACCAATAACTCACAGCAAACAAGCCCTGCATGAGCAAGTCAGTTGCTTTTCAGTCCAAGAAACTACAAAGAGCGAGAATGCATTTTCACATTAGTGCTGATGTCAGGGCATGAGTATTATTGCCCAAATTAATATATCTGACAACAGTGAATTCCAATAGAGGATCCAACAGTGACATGGAAAGTGCGGGTTTTTTTCCACACGGCTGATAGGCTTTATCAACGAAGGTGTAGGGAAGTTGACAAGGGTAATAAAGTTGCCTGAGGTAGATTTGAGTCTTGCTTATTCAGGGTCTCAGACAATACGAAACGCTATGAAATGCTGTTTTCCACACTTTTACAATATTCTCTTTCAAATACCCTTATTTGCTTTCCCTCTCTCACCCCAAAAGATAAATGTCCAAATACGACTTACTGATTTTCTTTCACTGTTCCAGTAGGTATTTGTCCTTTCCTGGATTCATTTCCCTAGAAATTTCATCAGGGCAAGAGCCTTAATGGGTGAATAGGAACTTCTCTTTTATACATGACTATACATTCCCTTCCAGCCTCCCCTTCCCAAGGCTTCTGAACACAAAGTACGTGTACGAATCATTTAGTCTATTGCTGAAACACAGCCCCTGAGCCAGCAGGTACACAGCATGGCTGGAGCATCTTATTCCATCAGTTAAATTAAAGAACTGAACCAGGCTGATGGCTGGGCCCAGCAAGCTCTCTTTTAGAAAGGATACCCAGGGCCTTCTGCTGTAAAGCTCTGAAGGGGAAGATGATCATTTTACCCTTGCTGCAGTGTCTGAGTCACTACTGAGTTGGAAGCGACTGTTAAAAAAAAAAAAAAAGCCTTTTTTGGTGAGACTAGAAAGTTGGCAGCCAAGCAGGCACAGCACTGTCTCACTGCCAGGCTTGTGACAGAGCTGACCTGCCTGGATGCCAGCAGGGAGGTAGGAGCAGAGCGTGCCAGTGCCCATGAGCTGCTCAGCACTGCAGAGACTGGAGCAGAGAAACTTCAGGGAGGTTCAGCGGTGGCCCCAGAACCGATACCCCATGTAGAAATCAAACATTTCTTGCCTAGTGGTGTGACTGAAGCATCACTTTCCTACCTGCAGTGATATTTCACTGTCACTGAGGTAACGGAGACACTCACCAGGAACACATTTTACCTGGTTCCTCTGCCCTTTCAGTTATGCATCCTCTCCTCTGGCCAAGGCAAAAGGCCTCAGCTACCTTATCATTGCTACTATTACTTATCTGTGTCAATTATAATTAAGATTTTGCTCCAAGTTACACGGGTTTTAATGTGGAGTCCTGCAAGATTTGTCCTTGTGACTTTTTACTGGCCTAGCATTGATCTTTTTAAACTACTTTTCCTATTAAAGGGATGATCAAGTGCTTGTGCCAGAGATGTTGGTGCAGATACAGAACTATGACTGATGCTTTTTGCCTCCCAGAAGCTAGGCTTTTCTTTACAGAGCGATGAGTAATCACACATACTTCATTTTTCTTGGGTTCAGGCTCCTCTGTAAAAGAAATAGGAATGACCTGAAAAGTAGGGGAAAAAATTCTTTCCACCCCAGCCCTCCCCAAAATCTTTTTGTGGGAATCACAACTGTTTTGAATGCTAAAATTCACACAGATTTAAAAATAATTATCTTCAAGGAATGTTGCCATAGAAACCCTTATCTTCTCTCTTTCCCCATCCTCCATATGTGAGGAACATTTCTTCATCTTTTTTTTTTCCTGCATGTGGTAGTTCCTCTTCCCCGTCTGCTACCACCAAAAACCTGGCATTGAATTCTAAGAGATGTCAAGCAGGTCTTTAGCTTAAAAGTGATTGCTAAAAAGCAGTCCTGAGCCCAACTAGAGAGAGATGCCAAGATGGGTACATACTCTCAGGCTCCAGAGAAAGATGCCTGGAATATTTTCCAGCAATCCCTGCTTCAGACAAGTGGAAAGAAGCAGCAAGAACTGCCACAGTAACTACAACAGTTCTACTTCCTGGTGGTATAACCCACAAGTGATGGGGATCTTCTCATTGGAAGCCTTTTTTCCCCTTCCTTGTCAGCCTTGATACAAGGGGTAGGGAAGTGTGTGAAGTCCTGTATTCTCATAATGTTTTCATGGAAGTACTGCTCTACTCCATTCCTTTTGCCCCAAAGCTACAAGAGGATCTGAGCACAAAAAAGAAGTCAATAAACTGTGGTCTTCACTCTCCTGATCAGAATACATCTAGATCCAAGGGCCAATGTCTGGAAGCCCCTTCTGAAGCATTAACAGAAACCTTGGGAAGGTCATATGTGGTCCTACTGAGGGGTTAGACTCTAAAGACATCTTCTGCTGTCAGTGAGAAATGTGTGCACAGTACCTGAGACAGAAAGAGTGAGAAGGCAATGCTACTCACCTGTGAGTTAAGCAGCACCAAAATGTTCACAAACTATGCTAGTGTGATAGATTTACTTTCCTGGTTTGGATTGCCAGCAGCCCCAGGTTCACATAACTGCACAGCTAATGGGGGAGCTGGCATGAAAGCTGCTCAAGGTATTTTAAATCAGCAAATGTCCACTCTGCCCAACAACCAACATTTACATTTGCAGCAAGCAGGACAGAAGTTGCCAAGAACACCCTTTCCAGTCATTACCATCAAGTCCTTTAACTGCTGGGAACAGGGGGATGTTATTAATTTGCAATAATGCCTCTATATGCAGCCCAGGTTAATTAAAATCTAGAGGCAACACCATTCATGGATATTTTGGAGACAGTGGGAGGCTAGCTCAATAAGCTGTCTGCTCTGCTCAGTTATGTTAACAACTGTCTCACCATTTGCCACCAGTACGAGGGGCAAAAGTGTAAGGCTGCCAACCAGAAACAGCCACGACAATCAATTAGCAATGGCCTGACTGGTCCTGGCACCCGCGCTGGCTGCCTGCTTCCAAGAGCAGCAGGTTATATAGGAATGGAGACATACTTAGCCCTTACCTTCCATGAGTTTGTAGCCCTCTGTAGAAGCTTGTTCTACAGTAAAGAATCCAAGGAATGAAATGGTAGCTTTTCTGTATGCTTTTCAAAACCAGCCTGTGGAATTTGTGAAGCATCTTTCTGGTGTAGAGCAGGAATATGAAACATAAAATGCAGTAATTCCTTATATTATAGAAGCAACCTCCCCCTCTTGGCTTTCTTCCTAGACTAAGGCATTTTTTTCCAATGCTTGCCTGCATGCCCGTGTTACAGCCAGAAGGGATGGCTGGGCCTTGGATGTGTCCTTAGTGTGTGGGTCTGAGCAGCAGGACTGACAAAACCCTGTTCTCTATTGACGAGACTCCTGAGATTGGCAATCTGCTACAGTGCGGGTGCTGACTCAGGCTTTTTCCCAGGCTGGCATCTAACAATGCTTGAGCTTTGGCTGCAATCTTGTGACAGGTCTAGCATAGACTCCCTACACCCAGTCACGTCCCTCAGCCCCCCAGATTTGTAGGAACATAACAGTGTTGAGATTTCACACCCCAGTCCCTGGCAAATGTAGCTGATTTGGCCCAAGAGGTCAGAAGTTACTTCTTGTGAGAAGAGAAAGGGGAAAATGGCCACACAAAAGGAAGGAGGGCAGTGCACTTTATGAACGTAAAGTCTTCCTTAGGAAACCAGGGCAAACAAGAACCAGCTGACAGTGCACGCTGGACAAGGGATGAGGGGAGAAATGGGACAAATCTGGTATTTCAGGCCTCCAATCAAAATAGATTCAAACTTCCGGAGAAAGCTCTGATCCATGAACATTCCCATACTAGAAAAGGGGTTTGCTGCACAAGAAAAGGATCCATAACTGGGCTGGTGAGTGTTGCACTAAATCTTCATAGTTAGACTGTTTGAAATGACTGACACAGGTAGAGCAAGGAATGGAAACTTACAGACTTCAGCAAACAATGTGCCTGGGACCTCAGTGTCACTCCGAGCAGTGAGTAACAAATGCTTGAGAGCTCCTTATCCCCTCCTTTCCTTGCATGCTCAACACATTTCCCTAACTAATGAGTCAGGGTGGTTTTTTTGACAGCAGTTCTGAGCAAACACAAACTCTTCATAGGCTTTCTCCAGCACTTTGGGCCACATTCTTCTCTGGTATCAGTCACAGACTTCCGTAGCATGCTTGGTTACTGGCCTGGACTGAGAGCACAGTCTTACGGGATGTGATACCTGTGCAGGCTGATGGAGAATTTGTAACAAATTATATGAAATTACTCCCATTTTTGCATCCTGTATCTGGGGAAGGGCTGTTGCAAGGCAGTTGGCCCGTTCAGCTCCAGGAAGGCAGAGAAGTGCTTTAACAGAAGTCTGGACAATTACACTTGGGAAGCTTTCCTGGTGTCTGAAAGCTTCACTCCTACCACATGGCTACAAGAATGCAGATCTTTGCCACTCAATTATATGACAGTCAGCTACTCCTTGTCCAGTTCCTTGCAGTGACAGTGTGTGCTATCCTAACATTTCTTCCCAAGAAGGCAATAACTTAGCCTCCATTTTGCCTCTTCTGCACACCAGGGATGCTTTAAAATAAAATCCTTTACCACACTGATTTCTCCAGGATGTTTAAGAAACATCCGCAACCTTCAAGAAAAACAGGCCTTTTCGCATAAGCAGTGAACCAAAGCCTAACATGAATTGCCATCTGGGGACAGGACCAAGCTTCAGTTAAATGGAGGTCAGATTAGCAAGAGCTTTCTTGCAGTTCATTATAAAAATCAATGCAAAGAGGCAGCAAGCTGAACTGCACAACCCTTTTTCTGCCCAGCAGACAAAACCCTGTAGAACAGCATCTCTGTCTCACCTCTCCAACACAAACTGCACTAGGGGGAATCTGAGTCTCTACAGCTCCACCAAAAGCAGAGCTAACACATTAAACCCACCAGCAGAGTTTTCTTTGGTGCCCACAGAGGCTGGCACCAGATGTTCACCCCGTAAGAGCTGGCAGGACTGCATTCAGGCTGGCACTCGGCAGCAATACAAGAGCCAAAATGCTTTTGTAAGAGCAGCAGATCTCCTGACCTGGAAGGTGCCAGTGGAAGGAACATCTGTAGAAATGGGAATTGCAGCTACAGGTGTGCGTGCCCTGTCTGTGGAGGCAGTAAAAAGTAGCTTTAATGGGAGCCACACACTCCTGGCCTGCCCTGTGGTGTATCAGTAGCTGTGTACAAAAGCAGCTTCAGGCTGAGCAACACCTCACCTACCACCACACAGCTTCACAGGGTGGGAAGGCAGCTACGAACTGGACCTAACAGACAAGTCTGGTTTCTGGGGAAACGACTTACAATACAAAGATCAGGTAAAGGGTGATCCAATGCAGGAGGGGAAAAAAAAAAAACAAACAACAAAAAACAAGAGAGAAACAATCTGAAAAGGAAGCCACATGGCAATTACTCCAATGAGACAATGGGGTAAGAGGCTCCAGCCTCACAAGCTCTGAAAGATCTCTCAGGAGCTTGCCTGTGATGGCCAGAAGAAAAAGAAAGATGCAGGGAAAAGCATGTGAAGATGGGGCATGTGATGCTGCTTTAGCTGGCATCCGTTTTGGAGAAGGAAAAGGATTCCTTGAAAGGCTTCAAAGTTATTAAGCACAACATTAATCCAGAGCCCTATAAAATCAGTAATCTCCCTTTCCAGTATTTGCATGACCAGTCTCATGCTGAGCCAGTGCTGAATGAATTGCTAGCATCTGTCAATTCCTGATGCTGATTAGATTAGGCACTGCCCTCAGAACTGTCAGGATAGAGAAACCCTTTGTCAGGGCTTTGTTCTGTGGTTTTATTTCATTTCATTATATCATTACTGATGCTTCTGTTTTTTCAGGGGCCAAACCAATTTTCTTCCTCTTAGTCTACTAGCATTTCTCAGTCATCCCTTGCCTTGCAATACCACAGCATGGCAAGAGTACACAGCAAGAGAACCAGTGGTGAAATTCCTGCCCCACTTCTCTCTCTCTCTCTCTCACACACACACTCACGCATACTTCTCACAAGATATATCTGCACCTCTTGACAGTTATACCTATAGCTCAAGGGAAGGAAAGGCACTTTGAATAAAAACACATATATACATATATAGAGAGAAAGGCTTTGTCCTTGGGTATCCAAGGTCTTACCTAGCTACGACCCATGAAGAAGCATTCCACTGGGTAAGGCAGGCACTCTTAACAAGCTCTGGCTGCTGTTGGAAGGGGGCTGGATTAACCAGAGGTCCATTCTTTGACTAGCTGACACCAAATAGTTCGTACATACACCACTGCAACGCTCTGTTCCTTCCTTTGCAATGGATTGGCCAGAGATCCAAAAGCAAATGTAAAAAAGGCATACAGATTAAATCTACTTTAATATGACTACTGGTTGAGTTAGAAAAAGTACCCGAGAGAGGTATGTGGTTAAGAACATGGAAGATAACAAAATCTGGATGCAAAATTCCTTGGTTGAGTCAGTGTGGTGCCAGCATGATTCCCCTTAGACCTTTGCTCAGAACTTCAGTGCTGGCACTTTTAGCCCCTTGTTTTACTTGCTCTTAGCTTCTCTTAGACACCGTTATCCAGGCTTCCTCCTTTGGTGAGGTTACCAGCTCAAATTTGGTCTCCATGACTTGTCCTTTCACTGGGTGGAGATACAGTTTCCTTACCAGGACACTCAGCAGAACTGTAGCCACCATATAGGCAAACCTGAGGGAAGAGGCAGAAGCAAAAAATAAAAACCTTGCTACAATGTAAATCTGCCAAAGGACAACTGCCAGCTTGGACAGATTGTCTCAGCAGTAACAGGACAAAGCTGAGAGCACCTCCTCTCCTGTCTGCCACAGAGACACACAAAGATCTTCCCTATGCTCACCTCAACTCCGGGCACTCCTGGCTTCCTGAAAAACCCAACAATGAGAGGTTTTTCATGGACAATTCCTCATTAAATCTCTCTGGGTCAAACCTATGAAAGACAAAATACACTGAGGTTTTCTGTGTGGGCACAGGATCCTTTCCCTGGACACATGTGCATGCACACAAGTAAGAAACCGGCAATGAAATACAGAATCTCACTAATTTGCTCCCTCTAAATCATGCTGGGTAATTTCACATAGATATATGAAGGCAATTGTCCATCCACTCCATTTATGTTCCCAGCTGGTCAGCTGTGTCCCAGCTTGGTTAAAATGCTGATAAAATGAGTTAGTGTGACACAGGGCCGAAACGAACATGCATTACCTCTCAGCAGTGGGTATTTAGCTTGAGCACACAGCTGAGCTGATGCTGCTACCTGCCTTCTATTCTCCCCTGGGGCACATACAATCTGATTTGTCTCCCCCTCTCCCCCCTTCTGTGTCCCTTCCTCTCTCACTTCCAAAAATATTCCCCTTTTCTCCTTGCCCCTCACTCTGCTCTTCAAGCAGCTGGTGTGTGTACGTGTATGTGCTGGGGGAGGGAAGCTGGTGACTCATTCAAGTGAGAAAAGAGGTTTCCAGCATTAGGATGGTGGAGGCTGTGAGAAAACTATTCTCCAAGGCTGGCATGAGTTAAAACAAGATTCTCATAATCAACTAACCACAGGGAGACTAATAAAATATCACTCAATTTAAATATATATAAAAAAAACCAAACAGAAAATTTGATGGATGGAATGCTGTTCTCTTTCACTTTCTGCTAAACCTTTCTGCTTATACTTCAAGCTTTTGGCTCCCTGCCTACAGATCCAAGCTCTGCCTCTACCAAGGTGAAAGGGCACATGGGTGCTGACCCTCAGTAAAAGCAGTACCAAGCTTACATTCCTGAAGTGGCAAATTACAGATGCTGTAATAGGAAAGAAAATGCAGCTGCCTAGCAAAAAAATAGATAGGGGAAACAGCCACACACAGTGTTTTTGTACAATACGTAGGTGAAAAGATCACAAAGAACGGATCTACTGTATCTGTCACAGTAATGCACATCTACCTCAGGCTAAACTCAACCTCTTTCTCCTTGGAATAGACGCACTGTGTTCATAGAAGTCCTCACTGCCCCTCCTACAAGGCCTCAGCAAACCCTTCCTAAACACAGTGTATCCCCTGTCCTAGTAGGCAATCCCTGCCAAGATGCTCTTAGATTGGTACATCAGTGCCTGAACCCTGTGTAAGAGCTACACTTGCAGGAGAGGCCAAGTGCTCTTCTAAAGACTCTGTTCCTTCTCCTAAATCTCAGCCGTCTGTTCTCTTTGTCTGGAATAACTGACCCACATTTTTTCCCAGCTGAAGTGAAGTCAGACACATTATAATATTTGCCACCTGGAGGCCATAGGAAGCTACAGTCATTGTTTTCTTTAACCTTCAAAATACTGGCCTCGATCCAGTTTTGTTTCCACAGATAGAAGTAACGAGGTAGCATTTCCCTTCCCACTGAAAAAACAAAAACTTCAGACTGACATTTCCTCCCTTGCATCATTGTTTCATGATGACAAGCAGTGATTCCAAAGCCATTCAAATAACTGTTTCTCTCTCATAGAAAACCTTGAATTTACCAGCATTTTCCAAGGAAGCTGTGTGTGCACATGCACAAAAGAAGTTTTTATTAAACTCTAACACATACACACAGGCAGGCACAGCGTGCCCCAAAATCCCACCCATGGAGACAAACAAACCAAGACCTTCATAAACTGATTTTCTTAGAGACTCCCCTTTCATGTCCAAAATCTGTTTCAGGCAGCCCATGCAGCCATCAGGCCGTGCTGTAAGATCTAAAAAGTATTAATTAAAAAAGGAAAGGAATTAGTTGCAATGGAAGTCTTGATTCCACATACTTGTATGGTGATGGCCAAGATGAACTATCCTGCAGCATCACACCAAGAGCATAAAGCACAAGTGCCTGCAAACAAAATTAGTACACGTATGTCAGAGCAGAAAGAAATGCACAATTAAAGACGCCTCTGTCACCTCCACCTTGCTGGATGACAATTACTCTCTAGACTACTCCTGTTTATTAGATGGATTAAAAAGATAATATGCTATGTCTCTAAGGCCCACGCTGCAACTGTTGGCATGTATGTATGGACAGTAGTTATTCTCCGCAGTGAAAAGTACCACTCCGTGGTACCTCATATCTCTATGGGTGATATGATCAGGCCCGTAATCATGTTCTTCTATGCACAACTGAGCCCAAAAGCCCCTTCAAAAGCTGATTCATCCCTGGTGGACCCAGAACTGGAAGCAAATCTGCTCAGCAAGAGAACATGAATTCCCAGAGCCTCTCTCACAGAGTAACTGCAGGGCAAACTTTGAGCTGAACTGTACTTTCAGATGACAGAGTAGTTGCTCAGGTTCAATAATGCCAGAAGAAATGGTCTTCCTGTCTCACCCATCCACGGGAGGAAGAGGAATCAGCAATTCCCCTCCAGGAAAGGAGAGTGGCCGAGTGCTGCCAGGAGCGCCCTACCTCTTTGGGGATAGTGTGTTGGTCGACTCTGCCCTCCAGCTCCTGCAGCTGTGCAGCAATGGGAGTAAGCTTTGCTGTTCGCACTGTCTCACACAGGACTTGCCGACAGTATCTGCAACCATTAAGACTTGGTTAGTTTAACCCTCCCAGAGAGAAGCTTGTCCATGTCCTTGTGGCAGCAAGAAGAGCTGAGTCACCTGCTGCATTTAGGGTCGTAGTCTGCTCTTGGAGCTGTCTCAAGCCACGCTGAGGCACTTCATATTTTTTCTGGCAAGGAATCCCTGCATCTTTGCAAGAAGCACTGAATTTCATTATCAGCTTTTAGGGAAGGTTATTGAAATCTCTCTTCACCAGACTTTTTTCAGATTTTAAACCAAACTAACTCTGCTAAAAAGCATGAACATGCCAGCCCTCTTCCTGGACCTCTCACTCCATGCAAGAAGCAGCAAGAAACCAATATACTCAGTACTCCCTTACTGAAAACATAACACTAGTCCAAATACAAAATGCACACACAGATGCACCAACAAATGCGTGAAAAATAAAGGCACACTGTTGACTAGTCATCATCCTAGTTCTGTGGCCCTTTGGAAAGATTATTCCATGCTTTCTCTCTAAATATCTCCTAAAGGGTTTCCTACAGACACCCTGAAGACAGCAGCTTGGTCCCCATGTCTGGAGCCCTAGAGCGGATTCTCTCCGGGCTGCATGTCACAAGAAAAAGGAAGGAAGTAGCTTTTGGATGCCTTCTCCTGGCCCAGTGTAGGCTGGGCATCATGCTCCAGCATATGAAGCCCCTGTGTCCACCACATGAGGTAACTTTCCTTTGCAGTTACTTCTGTGGGACTCACCTGAGCTGCTCGATTTTCTCATGTGTAATTGGTCCCTTCCCCAGAACATGGTCCATCTCCTTGTACAGATTCTGCTGAACATCTTCTGAGGTTGTCAGGAAATAGACTGCCCAGGTACACACTGAAGAAGAAATCAAAGTAAGACGGAAAATTCAATTCTTTACAAACTGCATTCAGTTTTCTTACTTCCTGTATTTGCAACATTACTTTTTGACCCAGAAAAGGGTGACTTCTGCTCACACCAGGCTGTCCTCATTCTGTATTCAATAGCAGGAGTAGAGGCCGAACTTCTGTGTAACAAGAGACCCTGCAAGCTGAAATTCTCTTTCCAGTGCTATGAGGAGCTTAGGGACCTGTGCTGGAGACTGAGCCATTCAGCCTCAGAGCTCTGGGGAAGGATCACACAGCCCGGCAAACCCTGGCAAACAAGCATTATCAGACCAACCATGCAAACGAAAGCTAGTTTGTCCAAAGCATCAGAAAATTCCCGTATTTAGAGGACTTCCTCAGCACATCTCAGGTGAGTGCTCCAGACGACCAATATCTGGGGCTCCTGCCAGGGAGCAACAAGAACAGTACAGCTTTCTGCAGCAGGTAGTCAAGAGACAACTTCAATAGCTGAGTGAAAAAGAAACCTTGCATAAGAAGTAAGTGTGTAGGATGCAGTTTCCCTAATGCTACAAGGAAATGTTTCTACCACTCCTAACTGTCTATTGATGAGAACTATCTGGATTCTCTGAGGAGTCAAGCCCCTTAAAATGACAGTCTTCCTGGAGTACATAGAGAGGACAGTCTCTGGTAAGAATGTCATCATAGTTGTCAGATTTACCTTCCACATTCTTCAACACTTTGGAGTCCCAGCCCCACTGGCTGAGATAGAGGGCCTGATAATCATCCCTCTATCGTAAGAGATTTTACACAGCTCTAGTTCATTGGTTTGTTTGGGTTTTTTTTCATAATTTGCACAAATCCCGAAGTAGCACCTCTAAAAGTCTTCCATACAAGAAACACACCTATCCTCCAGAAATCCAAAGCAGCCAGTCAGATTCCAGCACTCTGCTCTAATTTTCTTCCCATGTGCCAGAACCTGTTTCACAACCTGATCTTTGTGGCTTACATCTTTTGGTGCTGTTCCATCAAATCTAGCTTCAGTTGTCTGGGGTTAGAATGCAAGCAAAAAAGCAACGGGAAGAAATTCTAAGGTTCACCAAAAGACTGGGAAGGCTGTCAAACACAGCTTAGTTTCAACTCCCTAGCTGTGAGGCTGTCTGATGTAAAAAATAGCTTCTTCTACACATCTGTAGCTCAGGAGAAAGAGAATGATGAATATAATTTTTTATTAGCCTCAAACCAGTCTCATGTCATCACATACAATTTTAGGTGGCTGAGCGTAAGGATGGAAAGTTACCTACAACCTGTACTTACAGTTAGCAGTGATTATGCATCCTGCCAAGGAGAAAATCATCGTATCTTCCAGAATCTACGAAATAAAATCTACTTCAGAGAATGAAGTTTGTAAGACTGTAAAGATAAAAAAAGCAATGGCACATTCTCCACTCAAGCACATGAAATCCCTTTAGTGCAGAGAGCAGAAAATACATCTAGAAGATATGGATTGAACTCTCTATAGAACTTCCACTGGAATGGCACACGAGACATGCTTAATACTAACATACTTCTGGTTTATAAAAATAGCAAAGAAGCAGTGGCAAGGAAAGCTACCAAAGTCTAATGCAATTAAACACTGTAGAAATGGAAAAAAAGAATGAAAAACCCTGCTTTAATAATGAATCTGTCCTAAGATGCAAAAACTTACCAAAGTAATCAAAGGCTACAATGTAATGAGCTGCCCATAACGAGCTAACAAAACTCCATCACTGTGTAATGACATAACAGCTGCACAGACCTGCTGGTCACTCAGGCTCCCCTGCAGCAAGGTGTCTATGAAGACATGCCTGTTGAACGATCGGCCACGGCGCTCCTTTGTAACTTTCCTTAAGGTGGATTCCATCTCCATCAGAGCTTTGGAAGCAAAAAGAAAACGTTTATTTTAAAACCTGGTCATCCTGAGTGCAGAAAGAAGCAAATCCAGCTCCCCAAGCAGATTTTCAGACCAGCTGTCCCTGCTGGGCTCATTTACAGAAACAGCCTCTGTTACATGCTACTGTCAATTTGGAAGGTGTTATCTCCTGTTTAGTTGAAAATGTAGGAACCAGATAAGACAGGTTGCCTATAAAAAGCCACCCGTACAGGTATAATTGAGACATACATTACTTCAGCTCACAGAGTATAAGGGGAAGTCAAATAACAGTTTGTGTTGAACCATCACAGAATAACACTTGAGCCAGGTAACACTAGTTGCATGAACTGTAGAATTATAATTACTTAAGTGTTATAGCACCTCCAGCCACTGATGGTGTCCCTTTTGCTAAGGGTCCTAGAAACATGGTGCAAGAGGAGGGGTCTGGGCTAAAGAGTCTTCACACTCATGGGAGGGTTTTGGCACTGTTTGTTCCATCTAAAGATATCCGGGTGCCTAACTCCTGGTGACTGTTGTGGGAACTGGGGGAAGTTAGGGACCTAGATGCCATCTGCTGTCTGATTTAAATGACCTAATCAAGACCATCCAGGAAACACGGAGCAGAAGTTGGATCTGAAACTCAGCTTACAAGGCCCAATTCCACTCCTTCTTCATCTTAGAACTACCCTTCCTTCCTCCCTCCTCTCTGCATAGGAAGACCAGCAACACTTAAACACCAAGCCTCACTACCTGGAGTTTGTGAAATTGTTTAACATCTTATCTGTCGATACTGAAAGGGTTTAACTATTAATAACAAAAAGACAGGACAGCTGAAAAATAACTTCCTGTGAAATATGAGAAATAAAATCACTGCCATAATAGACCTGAAAATCTTGTTACCTTGTAAAAGCACATCAGAAGCTATCACATGGAAAGTATCCATCAAAGCACCACCTCTGTACTTGCAAGTGACTGGCAGCACATTCACCAAATGGTGCACCACAAGAACGGCCATACAGGCCAAACCAAGTGGCTCCATCTGCCTCCACCTAGCACAGCTGCCTGCCTCCAAGACAGGTCAGAAGTGGGTGCTCGCGAATAGAACAGAAGGGGAATAAGCACACCCTGATAACTTCCCAGGATCTTCTATCAATCTCCAGATCGGATAGACCCTAGAACCAGACCTGGAACTAGAGTTCTAGTCCTACAAACTTTTTGCACAGTGAGAGGCTTGTCACTTAACTCCAAAACAATGATATTCTGTGAGAGTAAGGAGGACCTATCTGGTAGCTTGTAGCACAATGACCAAGTCTGCAGAAAAGCCAAGACAGCTGGGCAAGTTAAGTGCTTCCATATGATAGCTAACTCTAAGTATTAATCAGAGTGGGAGGAGTACTGTGATTCTGGGAGAAACCTACCATCTTCGTAGAGCTTCTTCCTAGTCATGCTTTTGTCAAGGGACCCATCCAAGAAACCTTTCCCAATCTCCGACCAGATCTGAAAGAAGGACAGAGAGAAGTGCACCATCACTCACCACAAGCTGAGCCTGCTGGGACTCTTCTATTCTTCCCTATTCAGGAAAATTAAAACACCAAATAAAATGAGCGCTTCCTGTGAATATGGCACTGGTCTCTTCTTCAGGACACCATATCCCATTTCAGATATTACATCTATGATAGCTAAAATTGAGTTGAAATGAAACAACTGTAATTACAACTGTGGGGAACAAGGCATAGGAATCTTGAATAGGAGATGGAACTGTTTCTTTCCCACCCTATCACCTGCAGATTTAACATCCCTAGATTTGGACACAGCTTGGGACCTCCTCAGATTTTTCTTTCTCTACAATGTCACAGAGTCTTCAGAAGATCTGTTAAAAGGAGAATTTCCACTGCCATGCCCAGTACAGTTGCTTTCTCTCTCTAAGACCTCTCAATTGCAATTGGTTCTGGGTTCCTGATCCTCACAGATCCTTTAAACACTTTAGGCTAACGACAGCAGGATCAGCAGTAGGATCGTTCTAATAGTTTCAGCTTGGGACAACTGAGGCAGAGCTCTCAAGCTCTTAATGTTAAAGTCTCAGCAGTAGCTTATGCTAAATTTTACACAGACACAAGCTGTGTGCTGCTGGTGTGGAAAAATAGAATAGCAGATTTCCTGGCTCTTTGTGACACTTACTGCATCATGGTGCCTGCGGAACCGGATGACTTCCCGGTCATCTTCAAAGCTGCTGCCCATAGCTGTCTGCGTGACAGACTTCATGGCAAAGCCCAGCATGTGCTGGCAGAGTGGCACATGTTGGGCCTCAGGGAGGGAGAGCCATTTGGCCAGCAGCTCTTCTGACAGCTTGAGAGGGAAGGAACCATTAGTTGGCAGTAATATCAGCAGCCTATTTACCAAACATACCCTGGAGACATTCCCACCCAGTTCCTAAGGCAGACCACACTTTCAGAGCTATGGCATGAAGCTACACTCTTTCCAGGGTTTCCTTCCATTGCTAAACAGTAACATTTTAGCCTCAAATCTTTCACCTTTCCCCAAGGTTTTCCCCCAACTAGGCAGCCCTGTCCTCCCCTCTTGTTCCCTCTGTCTCAAAAGACACCTTAAAACGTTTAATACTAGTAGCTCCAGACTAGGAAAACATCATATTCTGGCTGCTGGACAGCGTCAACAGAACAGTTCTTCACCTGTTTGTGGTCCCAAGAGCTGGTTCCTTGCTCCTCCCTCCTGTCCTGGGAAATAAATCCAGAATCCATATGGTCCAGTATCTTTAACTGCATTTGATATCTTGGCCTAACAAGTCTCCAAGCTCAGCCCTTCCCCCTAACCCACTGGAGCTAAAACAAACCAAATATTCACACCAGGCTTGAATGAGCAGAGGCTGTTCGCTGTCTCAGATGCTTATAGTGCCAGCGTTAAATAGAATGCAGCTCCTCTATCCTAGTGATCATTCTCACTAAACTTTCCCCTGTCAGCCACAAGGGCCTCTCTGCTGTACAAAGGCAGTTACACACCTTCTGGATGACAGCAAAGTTACTCTGCAAGGCCTTGGTCACACCATTTTCATACAGCTTTCTCCTCATGTGGCTCTCTCCTGTGTCCCCATTCAGGCTGGACTGGTACCTCAAGAGGGACTTCAGAATTGTCTCAAAGGGATCCACTGAAAGCAAATACAGGAAACACCATTTGAAAGTCAGGCAGTCATACTCCACGGGGATGATGAAAGGGGCAACTTCTTTAATCGGGCTCTGCTACTTCTGGATAGTGAGCAATACATGGCTCCTTCCCCCAGGAACAGTCTCTTTGTGGTGTCAAGCTTCTCTTGTTCAGTGGGCTGGGACCTCATAAGGTCTCTTCTCAGTGGCAAGGTACCGTCCTGTGATTAGCTCCCCCTGAAGAGGTTGCCTGCTGGCTCTACCAAGTAACGCTTTAGTAATAAAGCCTTGGAAGCTTATTCCCATCTTGCCAGTTCCCAGCTGGTTATGCTAGGGACTTGGTGCCAGCAGTGAGTGTGGCATGCTCCCTCCCCTTCTCCTTTAGCCTGATCTGCAGCCCCTCTAGCACATTCCCCCTACATCTGGTGCATCCTGCTGCCCTGACCATGGCTATGCACTCAAGACATACCAGCTTGCGTGACAGACTTACCCAGAGGTTGCTCTCTGCATTCCTTACCTTGCTTCACAGCCCCAACAAACCTCATTTGACACCCTACTGCTCCTGCACGGTTTCTCTTGCATGCACCAAGTTCCCTGCCGATGAGCTCTTCCCAAACCAACACCCACCTTTTTAAGTAAGGGCTGCCTCCGGTAGAGAAGCTCTTACAAAAAACCCAGTACCCCACTAACCTATAGAATGCTTTCTACTTCTAATCACCTTACCTTCCATCTTCCTTCCACACAGACACTTGCAACAGTGTACAAACTAGACAAAAGCACACTTCCTCCATCTGCCATACCCACGGCTCCCTTCAGTTAGATTTTTAACTCTGAGGTTCACCACCAGGGGCCTCTTATTAATAAATTTGCTAAAGTATACTATGTGTCAATGCAAAACTGTGCAATACAGCATGGCATATGCTTTTCCTTTTCTGTAAACTTTTCTGTGCATCTTGCAGAACTGGCAGAATCTTTAAGGAACTATTTGGAAGCAGCAATCAGGGAGTTTTCAAAAGGGGTATTTTCACTGTTTATCACAGCCTGTTCTTTCTCCCAGATGGAGAGTAAAACCTCTGAGGCATCGGAAAACATCAAGGCTGGGCTAGACACATACGACTCTACCAGCTGTGGATGTATCTAGGATTCCCAGCAGAGACCAGGGCCTCATTATGCTACTGGACAAACGTACAGGAAGTGACTATTCCCACCTGCAGATGACTTACTACCTCATGACACAAAAGCAGCCAATGAGGCCAGAGGCATGAATATGGTAAGCTTTCCTAAATGCTTTCCACTCACATAATTTCCCTTCCGATGTTTTTAAGGCTCTGCATCTCACCATCTTTCCCACTTTTAACGACAAGGAGTATGTGCATGTATCATTTAGCACAGCAGATGGTACCTGTGGCTCTCCACGTGGAGCAGGCTGTTACGTGACTCTAGCTGCTGCTGACAATTCCTCCTCTGAGATACTTTGCCATGGAGTGGCTGCTGCCATTCATGCCACAATTCCCTGCTGACTGGCCCTGGCAGAGCCAGGCACAGTACTAGGTGGTAAAGTCTACACAGCAAATCTGTCAAGCAGAAGCATATGGAGAGGCCAGAGGATGCTTAGCACCATCACCAGCAGAAACTGCAAAGTTCTCTTGGTGCACATGAAAGAAAACTGCTGGATCTGCCACGGGTTCCATTTTTTTCCTTCCCTGTCCCTAGTGCAACCTGGCAGCCCCATGCCACTGATAAACTCCCTGTGAACTCAGGACTGCAGAGCTCAGGCTGTCCTTTGCTGAGGGCTGGTCCTGCTTTGCAGTATTTGGGAAACAGCTATTTCTCCAGAGCTACAGGAGGCTAGTGACTCCACAGGGCACAAACTGCCTCTTGGAGACAGAGCTTTGCCCTACCAGCACTTCCACAAATTCTTCCTTTTTTCTTGTCTTGAAAACATTTCTAGGGTTACATTTTCAGTCCTCTTAGTGACACATATAAAAATTTCAACTGTCCTTTCCACTTACAAGGAAATCTCCCTCATCCCAAGAACCTCAGAGTGCTGTCCTGAACACAGAAAAGATCTAACTCTGGGTAGTCAAGACAAATGCCAAGCAGAACTGAACATCAGAGATGGAAAGGACCTCTGAAGCTGCACAGAGAACAGCGAAGAAGCTGTCCTGCTCAAACAGGCTAGGATCCATAACTCCATCTCCAGCATTCAATGTGCTTCAGTTTAATTGTCCCAGCCCAAAAGGCAACATGCACTCATCGATTTTCCAAGCTGGTCTCTGAACCCGCTGCTCCTGGCAATCCTGAACTAGTCCATGCTCTTCATATCCACACACTTTGCAGGCCTGGACTGCTTCCCCAGAGCCTCTCATGGGAATCACTAGTATCCGCAGCAAATTTTAACTTCCTTTGAATTCTCCTTTCAAATTAATCTCAACCAAGCTTTAAGAGACCATGAAAATATATCAGCCTCAAGCATTGCTTTAAGCATGAGGAAAAACAGTCTCCCAGCATTGGGAATCCGTTAATAACTATGAATGCCATTAGTCCAACTGCAAGGCTGTCAGGAGAGATGCACTATCAGCATCTCTCTCTCTCTCTCTTTCTCTCTCTAAGAAGTTTGGCCATACCTGTGACACACACACAAGATGAGAGGAACCCCTCTATGCTACTTGGAGCCAAACCCTATACCTCAAGCAGGCACCTACTAAGAGCAACTCTGGCCTCAGCAGATTGAGGAGTCACATGGCAAGTGTCTTCAGGTGGGGCTGCAGCGTCAGGAGTTGGATACAACCCAGTCCACAGTGAGCTGTCTCCTGCACCACAGCACTGTGTGCACAGACAAGATAAAGGCAAGACCAGGTCTCCAACAAAACTGCAAGCTGCCCAGAGCCAGCCTGGGGCCAAGAGCTACCACAACACCTATTCCTGCTCTCCAGGAAATGGTACAGAAAGTGTTTTGCTACAGCCACTCAGCTACTATGTGCTGTTTATACCTCAAAGCTCCTGGAGAAATAATCAGCAAGATTCCTCACCTCTAATAAAGTTTGAGCACTTCTGACAGGCACTAGGGCTGAAACGAAAGCAGCGACACAACTAACATCGCTGCTTTTTCAGGTTCAAGTTCAGTACAGACCAGGGGAACCCTCCTTCTTAAGCCTGCTGCTGCCTTTATGAAGATTCCCCCATAAGCTCTTCCTTCTGCTGGGCTGAGCACACTATCCACAGCTCCCCCTGCACGACAAGCTCCTCGCTCCTCTGAGAGCACTGGCAATCCTTTCTTGGCACTTGTTTTATTCAAAATCATGCCCGAGTACAGAGGTCAGAGCCTTACACAGGATTCCAGGTTTGGCTCATGTTTGTCGTGTGCAATAGTCTAGATGCTTTCCTCTCTCTTCAGAAGATACATGACTCAGTGTACCCTTGTCTTCTTTACCATGGCCATGGCATCCTGCAGACAATTAATGCAGCTTGCCTTTGCTCCTCCCTTCCTGTTTCTGCTCCCTCAGCCCTCAAGGGTACCCATCTCACTCTGCTTCCCTGTGCTGACAAGGGGTCCTGGCGTGATGCCACCCCAGCAGGCTGCTAACACGAGTGGGAGTATTTCACCTCCCCAACCCAGCATTTTGCTTTCCCAACACAATCCAGCCTCACTCCCTCCTTCACTCCTTCTATCCCACTACCTCCAGCTTCAGTGATGACCCAAGTGGTGTCAAAGCAAATTCTGAGCTGAAACCCTGACAGAAACACAGTTCTATCACTTCTCTTGTCAAGAAGTTTAATTATCAAACAAGTATGGCATGCATTTCCTATTTAACGCCATCCTTAAAAAATACATTTAGCCCTTGGCACGGCAGGACACCAGACTAGTCTGTAGCTGCCTGGGTCGCTCTTTCCTGCATTTAAGTCCAGGCACTGCATTTGTTCTTCTCCTGTATTTGGCTACTCCCAAATTCAGTACATTTCTGAGAACTTGCTTGCTCAGGGGCCTGTCACCTCTTCTCTAAGCTTTGAGAAAGCGACTGTCTGCTCAATTTCCTCCAAACACACACACTTGAGTGCCTTCAGATCTTTCAGGGTGAGTTTCCACCTTCTGGAGTGCCATTGCTATCCACTGTGCCTTGCTGATCTTTGTTAACTCCCACTCCTTCCTCAGATTGTCACCATTTTTTCTGAGTCTGTCATACAACTGTACAAGAAGCTTACCCATCACGACCCCAGCATAAAGCCACGCTGAGATATCTGCCTGTGCCTAAACACGGCCTACAGGATCAGGTCAGAGCTGTGCAACCAGCACCTCATTCAACCTTGTAAGATGAAAACTGGAAAAACAAGAGGTTAAACCCAAACGTCAGCTGAGTTAACGTACTGTCTGTGATCACCTTAGGAAGCAAAACACCCACCTAAGGGCTTACACCATCAATTAAAATACTTTCCCAGGACTAAGATGGTCAACTCAGCTACCAGCACCACTGACCACTTCCAAGACTGGAAGATCATTAAAGGTTTTCAGCATAAAATTCTACGCACCAAAGAAAAATGAAAGTTAAGGAACTTCTTCAAATGCTGCGTTAAAAGCCTCCACACTGAACCACACAAGGGAACTATCACAAACTAGCACAGCTGTTTTCAGACTTAATTTAGCATAGTTCCCCCTCTCAAACTGTATTGCAAGCTGATTTTAAGATGTATGCCAAGTGGCTACATCTTCACATTGCTGTTTCAAGTGACTAATGAGCATGATGCTGTCCATGTTTGCCTGTAGGGAGATGGTAAAAGACACAAATGTAATAAATTTCTTGACGGCCATTGGCCAGTAGCAACTCTTGGACACTGATATTCAAGTCCAATAAGCAGGACCAAAGACGTACTTGAACCACCACGTCAGCTGCAAACTAAGTCTCATTTTCCTTCTGCTTAGAATGAAACTCCGGTTTCCTTTGACACAGGATGCCCAGGAAGGCCAGAAGAAATCAATGGACTAAAATAGAAAGCAAAGGACACTTACATGACCGGTTGGGGTTTATATGTTGTTTCAGGAGATCAATGGAGCCAAGGCTGACAACAAGGCGCCTTCCAAACCAGAAAGAGACCAGTGGGCCATATTTCTCATGAAGGTTCACCAGGAACTCATGCAAACTACTGCTGGCAATGATATCTGGCAGGTTGCCATCCCTATGGGACATAAATAAGACATCTGGTCAGGAACAGCATCCTCTGCCAATGCTGGACTTGGCTGATGAGGAGATGGAAACCACTTACTTTTCATCAGTTGGAGCCAGCCCAGGGATACCTGATGCTTGCCTAGATGCCTAGAGAGTAAAAGGAAACACCTCAACCTCCTTGAAGTCAAAATCTTATGCAAGCCCCACAGCTTTCCCGCAGAAGAGCTAGATTTTCCGCATCAGTACTGCTGCACGACTTACAAACATCAAACAGAAGCTGGATAAGCCACATCTTCAGGCCTCGAACCAGCTGAGGCTCAGGAGGCCGGTGACCGTAAGAGCGTGCCCGCTCCCCCGGGCTAAACCCGGCCTGCTCCTCTGGTTAGGTGAAAGCTGGCTGCCTCAGGGTTTGCAGGGTCGGGTCTGCCGCGCAGCTCCCACCGCCGGGTTCTGCCCTGGCGAGAAGCCGCAGCGGGAGCAGACACGGCCCTTCGGAGCGGGATTCCCGGGGGCACGCAGACATGGGGCGGGC
>VZZY01022324.1:79438-109260 GCA_013400335.1 Eurystomus gularis
TGCTCGCTGACCTCTAGGTGCTTTGGAAGCCTCCAGAAGAGCTCTTGCCGCAGCACTTCCAGCCGCTTCAGGGAAGAAGTTTTTATCCCTGAATACTAAGTGGCGCCTTTGCATCCTCCCTAGCACACGGGGGGAGCTTCCTGCACATCTTACACCCCTGCTCAAGCCCTGCAACCGCTGGCGCTCAGTCGAGGCCGCTGCCGTGATGCACTTCAGCCCGCCAGACGTTTCCACCCACGAGCAGCAACTGCGCTTTGCTTCAGGCAGAGATCCTTCCAGGGCAGCCTACAGTATCTGCCACTGCTCAGGATAACTTTGGACAGCAGTACTCACTTCCCTGGGCAGCACACTTTGCTCCTTGTCTTGCAGAGAGGTTGCTGCTATCAAATGTCCATGTTCTCCTGGCACTTCCAGTGCTCAAATCTGTCAAAGCCAGACGTTTTAACCGTTACAAAAAAACCCAACCCTCAGATCAGGTGTTTGTACTAGGCATGCTGGCCCAGCGGTGGCAGAGCCTGTTCAGGCTCAAGCTGACGAGTGACAGCTTCTTCCCACCTCTTATTTTCTAGCTAGCCAGTAGTGCTCGGCAGGACTTTGTGCCTCAGCCTGCGCCTGCTGAGTGACATGCTTTGCTCTTATGACACTGAGCACGTATATCCTTAAAGCAGACATTCGCTTTGGTACAGCCAGCTGCAGAAGCCCTGCGCTAACGTAGGATGTGCACTCTGTTTCGTGTTGTAGAGTTCTCTGAAGTTGCCCAGGTTGTCTGGTGAGACATTTGTCTCGTGGGGGAGGGCAAGGGTGATTGAACATTCCACGCTCTTCCTCCAAACTGAGGTGGCAAAGGTAAACACTTTTTCATTTAAGGTTATGGGCTGGACAGCATTCATGAATCCTGTGATCCAGTGGAAGCTGTAAGGAAATCCGAAGCAATTTTTATTGGTAAGTTTTACTTCCTGCTTCCTGATGAGGGTTTATACGGGGCATGGGATCAGTTCTGCTCAGAGCTGTCACTGTAGAGACAACAATTTAAAAGCTGGGTCTAGTAATTATTAGAAACTGCAGAAAACAGTACTTTAATTTTAATTGGGAACAGTAAGACCCTAAATTTAGTGATGGGGAGGGAAGGAGGAGAGACTTATTAATGGAACTTCAGTAAGTTTCAAATTACTCATTTGAACAGTACTTCAGTGTTCAAAGCTGTATCATTTTATCAAGTCTAAGAAGATTCAAGGCTACTGTGCTCAAACTGAGTGTAGTCCTGAATCCACGCTCCTGGGTATTGGAACAGTGTCTGCTGTCAGACAGCCAGCATCAGTGTTACAAGGACTCAGGGCATGAGCCCATGGCCTGCCCCATGAGCATTCTTCTGAAGCTTCTGGTTGTGCTGCTGCTCAAAGCACAATACTACCCTGAATAGAACACAGAAGTCATTGAGCCTGCCAAGTCTGTAAAGGCTTCAGTTAGAACTAGTGGTGAAAGCATGTTAAATAAGCTGGACTCTCTTTCTGCAGGAGGTGGGAACACATTCCGTCTCCTGAAAGCACTCTACGACAACAGCCTGATACAGGAGATCAGGAAAAGAGTTCTTGAGGTAAAAACAACAGGATTTGGGCCAAGTCTGAATGGCAGGAGCTCATGCATAAGCTTTTGTTCAGACAAAGTTGATTCTACATCTTTGTTTCTAATATACTTCAAATACTGAGCCATCTCATGCAACCTGGTGAGCTGAAATCTGTGATCAAACAAGGCTGTCATTAGTTACTGAAGCCTGAAAAGATTGCCAGCAGTCTTTCTAGGGCAGTTTCCCAGATGTGGGACTGCAAGACCTTGGGATGTACAACGCTGCATAGTACCTTAGAAGTAAGCCCCTCCACTTAAAATACCAGTTAAGAGCAGTACAGCATTTATGTGCAGAAACCTGTTTTTCAGCTTGAGATGAACACATCTATATCTATTAACAAAGTGGACAAGTTGCAGGCTGTCTGCTAATAAACTGACAGTAGAGCGGATCCACTTTTAGACAATGTCCTGTTGATGTTGAAAGCAGTGCAATTACCTTGGGTACCTCCTTGACCTGGAACTGAGAGGTATGAGTGCCATTGAGCCCTTCTGGTCAGCAGCCCCATTCTGGCTGGTGAATCTAAGGCACAGCAAAGATACACCATCCATGGAGGAGGAGAGAACCAAGGTGTTCCCCGAGCTGCAAGCGACTCGAGGAACTGCAAAGGAGTTGAGGCAGATTTACGCAAGCACAGTATGTTTGAAAAGGCCAGCTGCCAAGAGAAAGGTTAGCTGTGCTATCTTAATATACAGCTATTCAATGGGTGTTGTGGGCAGAAAAGCCAGAAAATGTTTAAGTCTCAGTGAAGTCCAGGTAATTACTTGGTTACGTTAGCACTAGTTCTCTCAAGATAGCTTATTTTTACAAACTGTTGAGCATTACTCATATACTTGTATGTTTGTGTGGAATCCTTCCATGTACAACATAGTACTATGCACATAATAGGAATTCCTCAACTAGTGCTAAACTGGCTGGTCACGGCACTGGTAAGCTGATGCTCTGACCACATTGTACTCAGCTTCAAATCACCTATTCTCTTCAAAAGCTAGTTCAGATATTTCCTGTAATTGCAATGTAGACAAGTCTCTCTTTAATACCAAAGTCCAACATATGCACTGACAAACATGTAAGTTCTCTCTTGTGATGGGCTCACAGAGTTGTGAGTACAGGACGTTCAACAGCTGGTTCTCTCACAACCATGACATATGTGAACTATTGCTCACCTCAGAACCTGAATTCTTGTTCTTCTGCTTTTTACCTGTAAAGTTAGCAGTGAGGTGAGCTAGAAGGACTACGTCTGCTCTGATTGCTGAGCCTCTGAGATTGATAGAAGATGTTATAAAATGCAGTTCCTAGTTACAATGCTGCATACTATTAATTGCTTTTGTTTTCCAGGATGGGATTCCTTACATGGGATCCAGCGCCGGAACCAACGTTGCAACTGTCAGCATCAATACAACCAATGACATGCCAATTGTTTATCCACCTTCCCTGCAGGCCCTAGGTTTAGTTCCTTTTAATATTAACCCCCACTACCTGGACCCAGATGTTAAAAGCACTCACATGGGTGTAAGTAAAGCATGCCAGAGCTAACACAGTAACCAGGGTGCAGAGGTGGAACAACAGTGTGCATTTGTGAGGCCTGCAGAGCTATAGAATATCAAACAGCTGCTTCCTAGAGCAACTGGAAATGCCAGCAAGGCACTAACATTTTACTCCCTCCTAAAGCTTTTCTTTGAGTGGGAAGAGGAGTTGGCAGCAGTATCACTGAGGTGGAACAGTGTTCTTCACAAACAGAAGCTCTGCAATGTCTGAAATACTGTTGCTTCATACCTGGCATGGAAATCGGGTTGGGGGTGCGGCGTGGAAAAAGAGAGAAACTTGAAATGTTGAGATTCACTGTGTTTCTGGAGAGTTCTGCCACAGTCTGTCTTGCCTGCTGCTTGAGAAGACCTAACTTACACATTAAGAGGCTTAAATATCTAAAGGTCTGAAGGAACCATCAGAATGGGGAGATCTGGAAATTGCATGCACTCTTGTTGTGTAAGAAAATACCCAGGCACTAGAGTCCTTGCAGAGAGCACGCCCTGTAATGTCCAGTACTGAGCAAGCACATGTACTAGTATAGCTGGAAGAAAACCACTTTAACCACCATGTACAAAGACAGACATCTCCACTGCAAGGAGGAGATGATTCTTGAACAGCCTGTCAGGAGCTAATTCCTCAGGGAACAGTTTCTGTGGTGCATCTTTTAACAGCCCAAATACTTTCCTCCTTCTAATGAAAATTTCTTCATGATTAGAGGAAGTACTGAGAACTAGGAGACAATGAAGAGATGGAGGATGAGGGTGTGCTTCTAGAATTTAGATGAAGTTGTAGGTACTCACTCAATCAGCTTGTTACCAGATAAGCCGGCAGTCTTTTCCCTATAAATAACTTCCGCTGTTTCTCCAAGAGAAGGCTGGAAGCTCTGTGCTGTACCAAGTCCCTGCTGTGTTCCCATGTTTTCTTACCAACAACTCCTTCTGGTTTGATTTCTCTAACTACTGTTGCTCAGTTCAGCAGCAAACCCTCAGGAAACACAGCAGAACTGTTCACTGAAGGAATTTCTTCAGTGTAATACCTACTTGAGGACAAACAAGCAGATATTTAATCAGTGGAAATCCATAGTTCACTACCCTTTTTCATGAAGGTGGCATCTTAGGCATCTCCACCACCTTCCTCCATTCTCTTGTTCTGAGCATGAGCACATAGAGCATAAAAAAAAAAAAAAGCTGGATGAATTGAGTGGAAGTAAGTTTTAAGGCTTTTCAGGGTTGAGACTGTGTGAGTTCTTTTTGATCAACCTGCAGCAAGTGCTGCTAGTGATGAAGGGTAAAATACATATCTATTAAAGTCAGTCCTGCCACTCCATTCTGCTCGAGGGAAAGTGCCTGCTTTGTTTAATGTTACAAAAATTGCTCAGTGGCATGGTATTTGGATAGCTCCAAGTCCTGCCTCACTGCTTGGACAGCAAAATTTACACCCATTATTGCAGGAGACAAGAGAGGAAAGAATTCGCCAGTATCATGAAGAACCAAACACCCCTCCAGTTCTGGTGAGTAGTAGTTCCCAGTCAGGAAGCTCATGGCAGTAGCATGGTAAACAATTAAAATGGATTCTTGCTAGCTTTCAGCACAGGTTCTCTGCCTGACGGGCCTTGCAGGACTGTGGCATGGGAGGCTAGTTATATTATTGCTAAGAGCTTCAACTTGGGATTTTGCTCACTTGCAGAAAATGAGTTGGAACAAATGAAAAGCATTCTGCCTGTCAGCTGCTTTGAGGCCTGTTGGCAGACCCTGTATTTTGGGCAGCTCTGATCTTTCCAGTCAGTGGACACCAGTCGTATGTTGGGGGTGGTGTTCACGCAGATGGCAGGATACCTCCCCTTTTTGCAGATATTCTAAACTTTACATTTGGTTTTAATCTCTGTAGTGTCTGCTCATTCAGCAGTATGTTCCTAATTACAGTATGTCTGTCAGGGAAGTGAGATCTCTGGGTTTCCCGTCTCTGTGCTTGAGCTTGGAGTATAAAGTTTGTGCTCTAACAAACTCAGCTGGCTGTTGCTTGGCCCAAACTGGTTCTAAGAATGCTGGTAGTGGAAGTAATTGTGCAAAAACCACGCTTTTCTTTTCTCCATGAAAAATAAACAAGAAAACCAGCTTCTAAGACAAGATAACGCCTAATTTTGTCCTGCCATCTGTTAGAAATAGATGAATGAGAAAGTCTTGTCTACAGTCATGGTGAGCTGCAATAAGACTGGCCTGCTTGTGACAAGCATTCTAGCCTTGCAAATAGCTTGAAAATAACCTTGAATGTTTCCACCTACATTAGGGCTTGCGGGAAGGTGCGATGCTGCTAGTAGAAGGAGACAAAGCCACCTTGCAAGGAGTGACGGGAGCACGTCTGTTTTTGAGGTAAATGCTTCAGTTGAATTGCTATCCTCCTTCAGAGAGAAAGAGAGACTTCTATTAGGCTCCTGGCACATGCTCTTGTCTCCCATGTCAGAAGTTACCTAATCCCTTGCTTCCACTTCTCTCTGGAGAAAATAGGAATATTGCTTTATGGTCCAAAGGAGCAGGCAGTATGACAGCACTCTGAAGGATGTCTAACTTAATGCTATGCTATGACATTAAATCCATCAATAGTTATGTTTCTGAACTCGTTACTAATCATAGAAAAAGCCCCAGTAGTCTGCTCTGTTATTGAGGGCTGGGGAGTGCCAGTTTAGCCCTAACGCACTGAATTCTAGAACAAGGGAACTCCTATCTGTAGCAATATGAACATTACTAAGAAATCTACTGTGTATGTCCCTGTGTTGCAGGCAAGGAAGGGAGTTAAAACTCTGCTTGTTATGAATAAGGATGCCTAGTAACAGATGGAAGCACAGTAGTCTTCGCTTCTGTCAAAGCTCACAGCATGGTTTGTCTTGTTTACAGGGGTAAGAAACCAACTGAACATGAGCCTGGAACAGATTTCAGTTTCCTCTTGACTGACAACAATCTCCAGAATCTGTAGCCTTGCATGTTCTGCAACAAAAGTCACTATATGGGAAGACAATGAGGAGTAAGGAAGGAGATGCTTCTAGGCCCAGGGTGGGTGGAGAACCTTAGCTTTATAAATAAAGATAAATATGCATTAGTGGGCTCTTTTCCCCACCCTGATTCATGTCTCAGACATCTCTCCTTCCCAGCAAAAAGACAATTTTTATTGGACTGCTTGAGTAATCATAGCTATTCTTAGTCTGAAAGAGTCTGTACATCCATGTATCCACTTTGATTCCTTCCCCACCAAAAAAAGTTACTTTAACACAATTAAGAGAGGACACTGAGCTGTTCCTGCTGCCTAGCTTTTCCTGCTAAATGAAATAATTGTTCGTTTCGTGTACTCCCACACTATTTCATTTTGGTGCTATTAATAAAGGAGGAAGTTATGCATTCAATTACTTTTATTTGCTTCAGACTCATGTTAAATATATACAATGCTAATTATGTACAAAAGTGTGCATGTTAAAAATCGTCAGATTACAAACTTGCAAATCTTAGAAAAGTGCAAAATTTTAAAACATCTTCCACCATGCTGTACAGAAAAAAATCCATCATTAGCCAATATACACACTCTTAAAACATACTGATCAAAACAAAAATAAGACATACAGTGTACTCTTAAAGCACCCAGAAGGGAAAAAGATATTGCACAGAAGACTGACAGCAAGTTCATTACCGTGCCTGAAGGCTCATTTTTAAAGTAGGTATTTCCAACGCTACTCAGACCTAACATTTAACTCTTAAAAAAGGCATTTTTTGGCATTTAAAAAAAAAATCCATTTGTAACCATGTAATTGCACAAGCTGTAAGAATTACCAGAAGATATGGTTAACTGTTGCCATAAGGCCTTCGCTTCCACTCCCTCGTGAGCTTTAGTAAGAATTCATCAAGCAAACTGGGCAGCACCACAGCACACATGAAAACACTGACCAGAGGGAGGTAAGTCTTACCAGCAGCATTTCTCTGATGTTGTATTAAGCTGCTTCTGCATATTGAAGGGTTAAACCAGAACACATATCACACAAGTTTTCCTTGGATTCCCCCCCCATGTCTTTTTTTACGAAACAGCTCATAGCTACGCATGACTAAAGGAGTACTGTCAGGTGCAAGACTAAGTTTATTTTAGAAAGTTACTTCAAGGCAAAAAAATCTGGCTCCCTCGAGGAAAATACAGACTAGACAGGAAGCTAAATAAACAAGGGGCCTCTAAGTTCAGTTAGATCTATGATCTATATGGCTGGATGCTTTATATTTCAATCTCACCTTAACCTTAGCAGCTTTAAACCATAATCTGTACTGACCACCATGCCTCTGGGACAGAAGCTGTGTTATGAAATTGTGCCTGTGCTGGCTATAATCAGAGACCTAAGCTCTGGAAATACTTGCCAAATTTCCCAGGTCCAGTAGACGAAAATAGAAAGACCACACAACCAGAGGAATTCTCTCCCGAAGAAAAGACGTGAAACACCTATTTTACCTAGGCCATTTGGGTTAAGATACACCAATTTTCTTCCACAGATGCACAGCAAAAGGTGAATTAAAACCAAACAAAGGGTGCCTTTGATTAAACACTACAAGCAGTTCCTCACGTGTGAGGCGTTCAAGGCTGCAGTGAGATGAACAGCACTGACTCAAACCATGCAGAGCATGCTATGCTGCCACTCAGAGGCATTTCTGCATTCAGGCATCTGATGACTGTAACAGTGAAGAAAGGGACAATAGTATTTTACCTTTTTTTTCTTTTTACCTGCAGTAGCTTTTCAGAAAACCCTTGCTTCCTTTAAAATATATGCTAACAAGGGTAATTAGTAATAATAAGGGAAATGGGGCTCCTTGGGATGGAAGGAAACACGTCTTCTGAACACTTCAGTTGAGTCTAACATTGGCATACAATGAACGCACAGGTGTATGACTGCACAAAAACTATTACTCTCCCCAAAAGGAGATTACTAACAAGTGTCATGTTTAGCCGAAACCAGAAAGCTTTCAACCATAGCTTTTAAGCCAAAAAGCTTGAAAAGCCCATTCTAGAAAACACGTAAGTACACACTTGAATTTCTACTCAAATATAACTCTATGCAGTGCTTTCATCTAACAGTTCTATGTTCTTTGAAAGGAAAAAAATATATACTCACAGCACTTAGCCTCGGCCTCAGCATTTAACCTAGCCAGAAAGGTGCATCTAACAGGGGAAGAGAAGAACACCTTGAGGTGGCAATACTGAGCAAGTGTCTACACAGACTCTCCATGTAGGAGCGGAAGGAGGCTGACACCACCTCTTCTCCCCTCCCTAGCTCTAAAGCTCCCTATCATATGGATACACATTTTCAACTAAATACACATATACAGTAAAGCTTTGTAAAGCATTTGGTTGCTGTATGTATATTTTCTAACGATTTTGTTCATTGATGTTGGAGAAGACTTGCAGAGGGAACATAGGAAGGAGACAGTCTAGGGAAGTGAGGTATACAGCTCCCATTGACTAAGGCAAGAGCTAAGAAACCTACCTAATTGTTGTGCATTACAGTAAGTTCATCATTCCTACACAACTGTCTTAAAAGCAGATTAATGTAGGACTGTCCCATCTAAAACTTTTTACCATGCAGAAAGTTAGTTCTTTGCACTTCATTTAAAGGATACAGAAATACAACTTCAAGCGGGATCCTTATAAAGGAGCCAATTGACTATTTAAAGCCTGTAAAGACTTTGATCTAAGATATACCTTGTTTATATCAATGTTGCCGATTAGCAAAACAATTCTAATGTGTGTGGGGGTGTTATTTTTTAATTTTTTTTTTTCTTTTAAAATTACACAGGCTTCCTAAAACCTAATTTCCACAATGTGTATTAACCATCAGGAGATGTGCAGTTAGTTTAGGTTGAGATTATTACTTTGTGCTGGTAAAGTATATGAACAATAGAAGATGTGGTTTCTAGATATGAGTATTAGATAAGAAGTATATTTATATAGTATAATTCGCCTAAGTCACTTGCTAACTTGAACAGCAAACATTTCACTTTCTGAATGCTCATATAGCACAAAAACTGCACAGACTAGATGAGGTTCTTCACTATAGATTAAAAAACTAAAAATACTATCAAGAATTATAAGTAAATTGATAAAGAGAGATTTAACAGTCATTTTAATTCAAATAAAGGAGAGGTGTCTTCTAAATATCCTTTGGTATGCAACTTCAAAACTGGGCTACGGAGAAGTTAATGCTGCCAAGTACTTGATCTCACTTATATACAGGTATGAAAAGAGAGTCAGTTTTCAGTTTTCTTTAGATACACATATTTACACTCCTACTTTACTCAGCTTCAAAGGTAAGCATATCCGAAACATTGATAAATACCATTATGGTTGTTCCAAAACTTAACAGTAAGAAGATACCACCAAGAAGATCTTGACAAATGTAGTGTTATGAAACAACCATTCCTTAAGGCTTGTTTATTCTGAATTCCTGATCGGAATCCTCTCATCTCACAGCTTCACTTTTTACACTTAAATAAATCTTAGTTCAAAACCAAAGTAGAATCTTATTTCACCGATACTATGTGAAAACCAAAACGTGATCCTAAGCTGTATTGACTTGAAGAAATCGAAGAATTATGAAAGTCAGTTCCAAAACTTACAGTGCACTGCATAAACTGCAATTCAACCAACCGAAACAGCTGATCAGAAAAATTATTTTCTACTTTTAAAATGACTTACACAAATCAGTTAAAGGCAAAAGAAACAACATACCAGCTAATGCTCACACACAGGACCTGTAACTTTCATTTAAAGCTGGTTTTAGATAAAGGCAAAGTGCAGACCTTCAAAACCATGAGGTCTCTCCAGAGGGCCTCTGGCAAGAACACTAGGCGTGTGACAGTACATACCTCCTATCCTGAAGGGCCAGAAAAAACATCAAAAGGCAACAGATGTTGCTGTTTCACGTAGAGCATGGAGCAGCTCAGAGCTCACCTGTCCCCCTCCTCATTCTGCTGCTGCTTTGTGCTGAGGACAAACTGGCCTCAAGTTTGAGAGCCCAAGAACTGTCCCCATTTAAACCTGTCCCAGATATTTGTGAAGATCACCTAGTGTTTGTGATGCTCTGAAATGATGGTATTCAAATGTCACAGCTCCTTCGCGATAAACTCTTTAATCTCAAATTATTGCAACTACATTATATCTTAAACTGACACAGTGTTTTCAGTATTCTTTAATATTAAACTACCAAAACCATTAATTCAACTGTTGTATGAGCATACCTAACTCACAGTAGGACATTTTCCAACCCTTATGTAAACCCCTCTGTGCAACTGACACAAACAGAACTATGCTCCCACCAAACACTACAAAAGGCCTGTCTCCTCAATTTTTCCACTTGATTCTGCTAGCCCCAAACATGGTAGTTTCCTGCTCTCTTCCCCTGCACGTAAATAACCTCAAATATGCATTTAAACAGAACAGACACGCACATTTACAAAACCCATCAACTCAATGCCCCAAATGAGTTTTTTCAACTTCCCATAACACAGAAAAATCTCACATTCTGAGCTGAAATTCTTCTAAACCACTCTCAAAAGAGCTCCCCTGAAATCCCATCTTCTTGAAATCATAATGGACAAACATACTTCACATTCTCATATACACACTTCATACTTCCAGAGTATCCTTAGTATTTTTACTGGATGGGTAATTGATTAAAAATAGTGTTTTTCACATCTTTATAGCTTATCTGAAAATATAAAATGTGTTTTTTTCCACAGACACAGAGTCTGAAAAAAAATAAAACATCTGCCCACACCACTCTACTTTTGGAAATTTAATGCTCTTTTGGCATGTGACTCAGGGAAATAATTCATGTTTTCTCCTAACTTCCCAGACAATCCAGTCTATCACAGTGATTAGTTAGAATATTGCAACTATGCATAGACCCACTTGTTCACTAGTCTGATTTATTATTTCATTTACAAAAGTTAAGGAAAAGCAATGTGACTTGTCTACCAGTGCACTAATCAGTCATTAAGAGGGTTTGGTTTTTTTTTTTTCCAGTGAAGAAATTGAGAAGGAGAAAAACGTTTTAACAAGACTAACAGAACTTGTAAAGCTTATCCTTTTGCAGGGTAGAGAAGTATTACTATTTCTACAAAGTTAAGAAATAGTGTGCTAAAAGCTAATGAAATGAGATTTATGCATTATGGAGTTCCTCAGGTAGTTCAACAGCTCCCCAGCCACAGGGAATATCTGATAACATTTATAGGAGATACAACACACATTCATTTCCATAAATAAATAAAAATGACAAGAAAAATGATGGTAGGGGGAAGAAAGGGGCATCCAAAAGGGAACACACTAGCTAACAATCACTTACAGCTCTGCCTTATGTCTATACTCCACTTACCCCATGGTATTTTATCCTTTTAACAGACATACATACATGTATATACATATACATACAAAAACATACACACATATATACACATGCACACATCTTCACACACCGATCCCAAAATTTGTATTTTCCCCTCAGCACTAGGCTTTTCTAACAGTATGGGGTTTATCATTTAAATCATTAACATAAAAAAAAAAAAAAAGTTAGAACAGCAGGAAAACACCCCCATTCTATCATCATGTATCACTAAACCACAAAAATTCAGTAAAGGCTTCTCCAAAATACAGCATACAATCCATAACTATTTTGTTGGATATAATGCATGTAAGGACCTGATATTTTCTTTCCCCAGGTTTTAAACACACCTTGAAAACAGATACATTATCTGTTTCCCTGCTTGTTTTTACAGAAAAAAAATATGGCTAACAACTGGTTTGGTGAACACCAAGCCAAGAAACAAACAGGTGCTATTTAATTAAATTGTGCTGCAATGGTGTTGAACACCATTGATTTTGTAGGGGAAATTTACCTTTTGTTTGTAGGAGTTACCTTACTAATGAAGCAGACTCATCTTTGACGAATATAGATACTTATTCTTCTTCCGTATTTCTTCAAGGTATTAAATATATTATAGGATTTCTTGGTGTGTGTCTTAGTCTACTTAACAATATAAATAATTTTCAGCAGCAAGTATTTCCTACCTCCTTCAGCTCCTTCACCACCTTCAACTCCTTTGAAGTTATTGATGGCTGTACTTTAAACAATTTCTGATAATGAAGTAGTGCAACACAGATGTTCCTTGCAGAACAGCCTAAAACTGGAACTACACAAAAGAAGATCGCAATAGCCATTTACAGGAACAAATGGCAATAAATTGTTCATTGGGCTAAAAAAACATATTGAAAAGGTCATAACTGTCAGCTATCCCAATTTAGAATCTGACCACTGCAACTGCCAGAATTTTAATTTACTGTGAGGAATTACAATGCTGTCAAAGCAAAGCCAAATATCTTCTTTGTGATCAAGGAGCATCTGGCCCTATTCGGCTTTAAATCAAATGCTACTTTTCTTAATTCAGTTAGCAAGCTTGGGTTTGGAGATTTGGGGGGTTGTTTTGGTTGTTTTGTTTTGGGTTTGTTTTTTTTTTTTCTGAAACACAGTTTTAGCAGCTATTTAAAGAGGGATTCTGCAGTGACCAAGTCAACACAGTTAAGGAAAAATATGCAAGCAAGCTAACTTGCATGAATACATATGCTTATTACTATACCTCTACCATAGGTTCATCTTCAACAGACTTAAGAAACAAGGCCCTGAAAGTTGAGATATACATTTAAAGTGACCAAAAGATTAGACATGTTTCTGGAATCCATGAGAGAAGGTAGAAGCAGCAATCACTTGGAATCTTGAGTGTTATATTCAGTCTCTCCTGATGAAATCTGGCTGAGCCGTTTGCTTGATCCCCACAGCTTTCGGGAAAGCTGACCTGAGCGCATCTGTTTAAAAGTAATTCAGAGAAACAAAAGGAGGGGGAAGGGATAAGGTGGATAAATTAAAAAGGAATTCAGACACTGATTCTGGTGAAATGCAGACACCACAATGTACTGCATAAATAAAATTACATCAACAAAAATTCTTTGAAAACAAAAAGTTACACTTAGGGATGATTATTGGGACTGACAAAAAATCAACAGACAAAACACTATCACAGTCTTCTCTGATGTCAACTAGTTAAAAGGATATTGCCAAGTAATGCACACTTAATACTTAACCTACTCCAAAAGACTTAGAAACAGTATTTACATCGCTATTTTGATAGGAAGGGAAAAAGAAGTGAATGTGAAGCAAAAATGAACCAAATTATAAGAAAGGACATTTTATTTTAGAGATTCCAAACAGAAATTGCTAGAAGTGAAGAGGAAAAGAGAACTGAAATGCAGGGCAGCAATGACAGAATGAAGGAAAGAGAGAAAGGTTATCTCCTAGTGTCAAATTTATACAGTCTTCCAAAGATCCTGGGTGAAGTGGTCAGAGTAAAATTTAAACCAGAAATAATTCATACGGAATATTCCATAAGCAGAGACAGATAACAGGCAACCAGAGGCCATATTAAATCCAGCATCTGGCAGGTCTGCAATCTGACAACAATTTGTAAGAAACTGTTTTAAGGTAGTCCTTAAGTACAAGGCTTATGATTGGCCAGTAGTGATCAGCCTGGCAGCTGACAAGGTTATGAAATCCATTGCAGTTTAATAATCGAGACACATGCCATAACAGTACAAGTTTGAGAACAGTTCTCAGCGGTTAGTACTACCAATTAACAACTGTATCATCACAGCTGCAGCATTCTAGACAAGGCACGGGGCTGACAGGGATTAACACTAACAGGAGGTAATCCCCCAGACTTCTGCAACATCTCAAACAGCTAAGTAATTGTTAAAAATACAAAAGCATTTATTATACTTTGCTTCATACTGGATACTGTCAATGCAGAAACACTAAAGGCCAATCTTAATACCAAGCAGCATTTCACTTTATGCACAATAAAAAAGGATAGTTTCCCTTTATCCTGAGGATCAGTATCACCACCAAAAGCCAGAACTACAACACTGTCTTCTGTGTAAGGATGAAATTCTAGTAATCAATATATCCCTTCCAAACTAGAAATAAATCAACAAATAAATACTCCACATACACATGCTTTTCAAATATATTGATTGATGCCATTATAGAAAACTAGAAAATCTGAGATATAATGTTGTTTCTTAAATGTTTGAATTTAAAAAAAAATATTTACAGGGATATTAGGCTTGCAAATCATCTGAATTATAAACAGAAATTCCTGAAAAAAAAGTCACTGGAAAGCTTCTACATTCATAAAAGGAATCCAGTCTTTGAAACAACACTTTCTCCATGATTAGAAAAATAGATGTGATTAAGAACTGGAAAAAAAGAAAACAAAAAGCCTTCAGTCTAATGATACACATAAATTTCAGCCTACAAAAGATCTTTTCTGTGGAACAGGAAGCTTAGGAACAGTGACTTTAAAACTGCTGTTACAAATGTATGTTTAACCACATCATAAGCAGCTCTTTGTCAGTAGGAAAAGGCTGTCCAGCTGGAAGGCAGTGAAAACCTACCCTCCCCATCCACTGAAAGATAAATCAGACTACCATTGTGTGAAGCCTGTTTCAAATATTAAACTATGTATCTCCTAGCTAAAACATTTAAAAATACTGGCAAATAAAGTCACTCTGTTTTCACAGTTAAAATATTAAATTAAGATACACTTTTCTGGCATGTACTAAAGGTCATGCAAAAATGATAATCACATTTTCAAATAAATACACTGCAGCACAACAGAGAAGAGCTTAAAAAGAGAAGCAGGTTTAAGCTGACTCAAGTACTTTGAAAGTCATGACAAAAAGTACTTAAAGCAAAACCTATGTTTTGCACAACAAGAACTGTGCATAGCTATTTGACAGATGGATGCTCTGTATTTGATATTGCATATGCAGTACCAACAAGTTTATATTCACCATATAGAACACAGAGCACACTGGGAATCTACACAAGTGATTCTTTGTGCATTGCAATTAGAGACTCTTAAGAGAAAGTAGTAGTATTTTTTTTTTCCGCCAATGTAAGTCAATGCATATTAAAAGATATCTGACAGAAACCATAAAAAATAAAGAAAGTAGTCTGCTCTCTTTAGCTTCCAGTTTTCTTCTGGAAAATTATTTCATCAAGAAGTGGCTGACAACATTACCATGTTCAATAAAGGTTAGCTACTATGACTTTGCTTATTCAGATGCGAGTGACAAAGTCTGCAAGTTAGTCCAGCTGAGCTTCCCGTGTGCGATCCCTACATACCTTTGATTCTTAATGAGAAATTTCAGTAGAGCAGTCTCAAAAGTTATTTCTTTCCCACTGAAAACTGAAACTTGCTCTTAAATTTACCCTGCCATAGAGGAGACCTCTTGCTCAACTGGAAAGCAGAAATAAGTGAACTTCCCACTGTTCGGTAGAAAAAGTTCTTGATGGTGGGTTTTACCTCTGCTGGCTTGCCAACACCAACGATAATCAACTTGCCGTCCTCCAAGCCAACAAGGATGTGGCTGTACTCTTTGGTGACAGAAATGCAATGAATTGGCAGTCGCATGGCTAAGGGGGAGATGCTCAGACTCAGGCTGAAATGAACAAAAAACACCACACAGAGAAAGCACATCATGTATTGTTTGCATATACTGCAAAGAATCATACTGCAGTGGAAACTGCTGCCCACAGGATGCACTATAAAACAGTTTCTCAAGGATTCAATTTGCAATTTCAATTATCAGAAACTGCTACAGAACGATGTAATTGCACCCCAGAACACAGCTCTAATAAAAAGAAAATGCGTGGATGGGCAAGTCAGTAAATTAAGACATTTTTACGGAAGAACACTAACATTAGTCCCACAACTGCCTAAGTGACAAAAGATCACTCCCACTCTGAGGGCCAGCGGAGCGCTACAGAGCCCAGCCATAAGTGGAGTTAAAACTCAGTGCAGGACTACCTGAGGATTGATCCTGCAGTTGCTGAGCTCCCAGTGATTAATCAGACATGGAGACAACCCACAGCTTGCAAATGTCAGACACAGCTCTTCCTGTATTCTGTCAGTTCTAGGTCTGCAATTGGGATAAATGCCTGGGAAGAGAGGGGTCTGGTACAAGCTCACACTTCTCTCCCTATCTTAGTTTCCCTCTAAGAGTTTTTTTCAGGAACACAGAAAAAAGCAACGGCTACCACCTACAGCACCAAGCAAAGACCAAGTTACGCAGCCATTTCTCAACAAGCCTTTACATTTTCATCTCCATATTAAACTCCCAGTGGTGGTACGTTACCTGTAGAGATCCCGTATGGAAAGAAATCCCTGTAAGCTGCCCATCACGATATATTCGCCAGTCACACACATATCTGACACCTCTTCCTTCAGAGTCTCAGAACCCAGGTATTTTCCATTGACAGAATAGAGATGTAAGGCATTCTTATCCTGAATAGATCAAAAATAAATCTGTCACAGAGGACTGACTGGATTAAGAGTGTATTATTTGTATCTTTAGCTCACTCCAGGAGCAAACTTGGGCAATATCCCACAGGTAATATTGCTGACAAGTTTCCTTGTTGAATGCCAAGTACTGAGCCTAGAGGCAATGGGTGTGTATACCAGGTCTTGTATGGAAATTTCTGAAGTTTTTCCTCATTACCTCTTGATGTAACATGGTAATGTCTTACCTACCCATCTAAACAGTTCTAAATTGTCTGGAAACATCCATGGATTTAATGGATGGGTCCCTATTTTCTAAGAGTTTTTGCTAAGGAAGATGAAACAAAGAGAGCACTCATCTTCAGCCCCACTGCCATCTTCCAAATTGAAAAGCAGAAGGAAATATAGCAGAAGGTATATTTCCACAGAGCTAGATCTAGAAGCATTTTCTGGAAAAGGCAATGAATTCTTGACAGATTAAAGATGCAGCTAACATGACCATCTTAAGTTCTTCCAGCCTGACAATACCTTGGCCTCTTCTCTCCCTATCTGCCCAATAGAGCTAGCATGCCTACATCCAGCAAATTTGTCTTCCAAGAACTTTCCCATGCTCACAGAAATCATAGCAGCAATATTCTTATTAAAGCAGCTACACAGCTACTCAACAGACAGAATAAGCTACACTGTGGACCTTATAGCTCTCTCCAATCCAAAGCTAAGAAACATCAGTGTGCTCACTGGGAATCTTGCACCCAGAACTTACTGCTCCTCTTATAAGCCTCTGTCTCTGTGCATAGCGGAAGTTGTTTTCCCTAGTTTTCCATTTCAAAGCAGTTCTCCCAGGAAGATTCACTAGTGCACGCTTGGACATCTTCCTTGCAGAAGTTTTCATGAAACTTACAGGAGCACAGTATGTCTGTGCTATATCTTTTAAGTAAATTTCACTCAAATTGGCTAACAAAAGAAAAAAAATGAGGAAACAGACACAGCATGCTCAAAATCCTCATTACTTTAGGAAATAAGGTTAAAGTTAGGTACATTTATGATTAAAGTCTTCAGCAAAAGAAACACTGGTATTCCATGAACCTAAGTACCTTAAGAGTAGTCTTTCCTTCTATGCTGGTGTGGACAACTATATGGCCTTCCCAGGACACAGCCAGATTTGGAACAGTCAGCAGGAGAGAACTCTCACAAGGTGGTCGCAAAGTCCTCACGTACTGACCTTTCCGAATAGTGCGGACAATAACAGTCCCATCCTGCAGTGACCAAAATTAGTAAGTTGTTACTCATCAGGTAAGTGACCACAACACACAGAAAGAGCATCTAAGTACAGAGGGAATATTTTGAAAGCACTTAAATCCTTAATTGGAGATCAAGACTCCTGAGCATTAGGAACTCTACACAAAGAAGCCTTCCCCTCAAGGCCATGTCTCATAGGTATATAAAAAAAAACGCAAGCAGGGTATGAGGGGATGGATAGGCAGTAAATCAGCCATTTCATAAGTCACATTTACAAGTAGGCATTAGGTGCAGGACATGGTCAGAGTTCAACAGCCTGCCGGTGTAATACAATAAGGTAAGAGCAGGAGCAAGCTGCACAGAATCAAGGTTAAGGAAGCAAGGAAGAAACTGTCCCAGAATTGTTTCTATGAGAAGCTTAAGATCTCCAAATAAGTCCACACATGTTAAAGCTCATCTGTGCAGAGTAACACAAGATGGTAGCTAAGGCCAATGCTGTGCAGAGCATTTTGAGACAGCCTGATTTAGGCAGGCAGCAGGAGAGATGGCACGCATCTTCTTCATGTGCTAGGCTGAAGAAAAGAAATTGTGAGATAGTCACATTTTTTGTATTACATTTAATCAACTTCAACCACACTCTGTGGTTACAGTAAAGATGAAGCAAAGAAGGAGCAAAGAAGAGAAAAGCATGAGGTTGCTTACCCTGGATCCTGACACTGCCATATCCAGTTCAGTGCTGATGCCAACACTCGAAACTTCATCAGTATGCCCATAAAGGATCTGTAATGGCTTAGGTGCCAGGCCTACAGGCACTCCTCCCTGAGAGTAACAAAAAGTGCAATGACACATTCTCTTGCAGCTGAAGGACAAACAGAAAATAAATTTCTGGTATCTTCAGTATCGGTTGTGTGAGATGTATATTTGACATAGGCCAAAACCAAAGGCATAACTCACCAGTCCAATTTCAATTTATTGCCTTTTATGTCAGCAGCCCTATTTACTGAAATCACAAGAATGAATGAACATGCAGTTACTATGTGGATGTGAAAGACAGAGTTACTTAGTTGACTTGGTTCTATTTCTTCAGACGTCCAGGTGTGCAAGGACCACAGTGAGCAGGCCTAACGGGAGTTGTTCAACCCTCCCATCCACCCACTTTTTCTTCACCTTTGTACCTGGGCTTGTTCCGTTCTTACAGTTTACCCTGGAATTAAGCACTATCTTCACAGACAAGCCTAAAGAAGCTGTAAGCTATTTTGCTTAAAATCATAGCAACTCTGTTCTAGTTTCTAAGGAAAAGTAAGGAAATAATCCTTCTCAGTGACTACCAGTAGTCAAAAATCTTGCAATAGTGCTCATTAAAAATAGTCATTTTCCCACATTACTACAGGGTGTCAAAATTATGTAGCACATTTGTTCCAGTGAGTGTACTGTCAGCATATATGGATTTATTCTCAAATCAGTTCTAATGCAAGATCTGTGCCTAGAGAGAAGGTACAGTAAATAGTCCTGCAAGGACTCTTTATTCTCATTTCTGTGATAGAAATGGGACTGCCAACCAAGCCCTGGAAGCCTGAAGCATGCAGAAATACACAAGTCTCAAAATACAGAGCTGGGGAAGAATGTGACAATGCAGAGCACATAGAACAAAAGTGACAGTATGCAGTCCATTACTGCCACTTTGTGAAGACCAAGATAAAACTCTCACGAGAATAATTTACAGTACATATAACATCATTTATCTATTAAATTTTTAAAATGCATTAAAAAAACCTTAAGAAGAAGCCATCATAAACACATAAAATCTCCAGACAATAACTTATTTAACTCACATTGAAAATTAAAATAAACTAAAAATTTCCAACGTTTACCCTCACTTGAGACAAAATAATACTGTTGGGAGCACCAAGGTCTCAACTTTTTTGACCGTGCACCACTGATGGAAAGTGCTTCTTGAAATAATTATAAATACTCTCAGCATAAAGACAGCTTCCACAAAAGCACGTGCAGTTATGCACCACTATACTGGTTTAGTGTGCTGTCTTTAGTTCAATAAGAACAAGGTAACCTGACCAAATGTACTGTCCATAACATGACAGCTCCCTCCTGCAGTTAATCCTACTTGTACATCTGTAACGCAGCAATCAGAAATGAACATTTAAAATGCATAACAATGGAAATGGCCTCACATTTTGCATGCAAGTACACACATGCATCACAGAACCACTCTTACTATGTGAAAGCACAAGACTAATATTAGAGAATTCTAACACACCAGCGTAAATCCAGGTAACAGACTTTGCTAACTCCTAGTGTAAGTCCTCAGTACTTCTCACAGGGGAAATGTAATGCTAAAATGCAACTACTGGAATGAACAGCAGCCTAGAAATGTGAAACTCCTCAACATAAACATTGTTCTGACTAATTCTAGTAGTCTCTACCAGTGTCTCTTTCCTTTCTTTCTTCCACCTGTACAATGAGGGTTAATATTTGCCTATCCTAAAAACAATCTATGAAATCTTTAAGAGTGCCTCTAAAATACTGTATTTATGCTATATAGTAATTAATGGGTATAGTCAATACTTCAAATACAGAAGACAACAGCAGTAACAAAATTACTAAGATAATACATTTTAGTGGATTATCTTCCCTGCAAACCTGAAAGAATAAAAGTCAATAAACCATCATAGCAAAACAGAGAAGCACAAAAAAAGCATTCAGCAACTGCTTCTCAGAGGATGCATGAGTAACCTACCTGCTGAACTATTTGCCATATCATACAGGTAGTATCTCTGGAGCCTGAAATTAAATGAATTCCACAGTAGTCTATTGCCAAGCAGGTCACAATATCTAGATAAAGAAAAGAAAGCAGAAAGTTATCCCAGGGATATTCAAGACTAATTTCCCACAGTGTGACAATGTGCATGCAATATGTCAACAACGTATCCTGATTTGCAGTCAGTGTGAAATGTTCCACTGTGGTAAGGGCTGATGAGACTGTATTAAACAAGGAAGTCAGTGTACAGCCAGGTGTACCAACCTGACTTGATCAGCTTTGCTAATTAAAACCAGCAGTCAAGCCAGTATTTTGAAACTACATTAAACCATCACAACAACTAAAAAGCCATGCTCAAGTATTTACATATAGCCATGAATTTCCTGTTCTTATGCTGCCATTCCTTTAAAACTGCTACACTTCTCTGCCCAAGTGCACTGCCTAGAATTCTTTCCAAAAAGACAACAAGGTATAATACATAAAACCTTTCATTTCACAATATAAAGAGTTACTAACCCATGTGCCTGATGTGCTGTCCAATCAGCTTGCCTTTTGTAAGAGATGTCACTCTGATGCTATTGTCCCAGTGTCCTCCACTAAAAAGCAGTTTTGCATCATGGGATACTGCAAACAACTTAGAGGTGATCTCCAGCCCTGGTGCAAAAGGACCGCTCATGTTGCGTTGTGTTCTGTAGGCAAATGATGAGCAGTTAAGAGTAACTTATGTTACTCTGAAATGAATGTATTTTGCTCTTCCTATATCCTTAAAAATTAATAAGAAATTCCATCTATAGAAGTGGCTATATCTGAAAAAATAGGTGAAATTCTGCTCCCTGATATCCATGGCAAAATTCTCACTGCCATTGGCAAGTGGAAGCAAGATTTCACCTTAGATCTTTTGGGTGTTTTATGTAATTTGATTCTGCATGGATAACTCACACCCCTAGTAAGTATAACATTAAACAAAAAAGGAATCTTAAAAAAAACCCCAAAACCACCACATATACCTGCACTATAGTGTAAGAAAGTGTGAAGACTGTCCATCTGCTCAGGGAAGATGAGTTTTTTTGATTGGTAATTAGGAAAAGAATCAGAAGTAGCTCTAAGAGTTAAGAACCTTGAAATGCCACTTACATAACTACTAGAACAGTATTACAGATTAGAGCTAACATTATTGAACATCAGAAGATGCATTCTTAGCTGAAAACTCAGCCAATGAGAACAGTACAATCCACTAACTGTTGAATGATGATTGTACTTTATTGCTGTAGATGCATGCATCTGCACCTCTCCTTATCATTTGCTTACTTGGGATTTGTCACTGTGGTATCTCTGATGAATGTAAAATAGTTGGAGATATTTTTATCATAAGGTAGCCAACCATGAGTTCCAATAATACAGTTCAAACTTGCCGTTACCTAAAAGAGATTGATAGAAAAAGCAAATAAACAAACAAAAATGGTGAAACCCGGAGGCATATTTTCTGCTTGCCTTTGATGGTAACAGAGCTTGCACAAAATCCAGCATAGGCTTCTCTGGAATTTATTACAAAGAAAAAAGAGCACACAGCTCTCCCCTCACAAATTAAAAAAAACAAACAACCCATCTTAGATGAGTTAATCTACATTACTTATTACCAAGTTAGAATAGTGTATGTTCTAGTTCTAGATGGGTCAGAGAAGTTAGGGGGTGAGAGGGAAGGAGATCAAAACCAAACCCACCAAAGGTTTGTTTTGGAGACCAAAGGAGTCTCCAAAAGGAGACCCAAACAAAAAGCCCACCCACCCGACCGCTCTCAAACATTTCATTACAACTCAGTCATATAGTTTAAGCTGCTTCTTCTCTTTTTTGAAATAGTAATCATTAATAGGTAACATATTAACACAGGAAGTGTTAAAAAAAAAAAGAGTACAGTTCTCTTTCTGAGAAAGTAAGAAAGGAATCTAAATATTCAAGGTTATTTTCATCAGATATTTAGAAATAATGCAATGAGAATTTCAGACATGTCCAAATTCCAAATGACATGCACATATCACATTAAGCGAGGACAGTAAGTTTGACCTACAAAACAGGAATATTGGAAAAGAAGATTCTTTCCTGCAAAACATAGGTATTGCACAAAGACCTGTATGTAGACCATACATACAGATGTCAATTCATCTCCTTTCATCATTTGGCCATCTGCCATAGTACCAGCGTCTGTATTAGTCAGTGCAGAAGTTAATTTTAGGAACAATGCAGGCCTTTGGAGTGTGTATATGCCACATACAGTGTAGTTTAATATATGGGATGGAATGCAACAATAAACATAACGATGCCATTAATTACTCAATTCTGTCGTTTTAAAGCTGGGCTGCATTGATTGCTACTATGGAAGTGGATCAAGTGGGTAACTTATAATACACCTCACTACAACATACACTCATGTCTCATCAGCTCATAAACGTCATTCAGCAAATCAGCCTGGCTTCTCCACAGAAGACAAACACTTAATCTCTAGCTGACATTCATTATAGGTTAAGGAACACATTGGAACAGGAACAGTTAAGAAGGGTTTCTCTACAAGTTGTATGAAAAAAAAATACACCTATTTGACTGTCTGCAGTCTAAGAACAGTATTGGCGCATGCAACTCACCAAGATCTCTGGGCTTCCCTGAGAAATAAAGGAACGTGACTGATTCCTGGGGACAACAGCTTTGACGATGGGCACACCGTCACTGATTCCCTAAGAGAAAGGACATGGTTTTGCTCTGATTATATCCAAGAGTTAAAGGACAAAGCTAGACCTGTAAAGAGTAAGACCCAAAGCCTCTGGAATCAATGTCAGACGGGTACAGTACTTGAAGGCACTGGTACAGACATGCTCAGTTCACACAGGATTATCAAAGACATCTGAAATTAAACCCTGGCTCCATCCTGAATCAGCTACCTAGCTCAGTGAGTCCTCAGATACCACCAGTGATGTTCTTAGCTTTCTTGGTCTGGTGGCTAACTTAATACTCAAACAAGACCCACAGAAGCAGCCAGCAGATACAAATGTATGGGATTCAACCCCCATGAAGCTAACTAAAAAGACAGAGCTCATTTTATACATATTGCATTTTAAAACAGTATTTTTTTAAAATAGGAAGCAAGTTTATTTTCATTTAGGTTGTGATCTTTCCTTCAAGTAGATCAGAAGTTTCAGATTAGACTAAGCAATTTCAACACTTCTACCTCTATGAAGAAGGATTTCAGCTCAGTGAGGTGTTGGAAGAGATTCAGAGTAGAGGTATCACTTTTAGTTAGTCTTTGCACTACCTCTTCTGCCGACAGCCTTTGTGGATGGGGCTCCTAGGAGACAATATTTGAAGGAATATAAAATTAGACAAATTCATGAATTTGTTCAAGTCACATAAGATACTCAATGTTACTGGCAATCAATGGGAAAACAGACTATTAAGCACCTATTTTTTCCTTCTTAAAGTAAATTCACTTCTTTTTAAAATGGCATGCTAAATTGCCATCAGCGTGACCTTTACAAATGGTAATGTGGCAAAGACTTAATAATCCTAAAATTACAAACCATTATCCTACAAATCATTATCTTCTGAGCATAGTGAGTCACTGGAACAGGTTGCTCAGGGAGCCTGTAGATGCCCCAACACTGGAAGTGTTCAAGGCCAGGTTGGATGGGGCCTTGAGCAACCTGGTCCAGTGAGAGGTGTCCCTGCCCATGGCAGGGGGTTGGAACTAGATGATCTTTACGTACCTTCCAACCCAAACCATTCTATGATTCTATGATCTTTTCATTTTTTCAGGAGTTTTTTAATTCAGTTGGGTTTAACCACAAAGGTCTAATTCAAAGGGAAAAAGAGCATTACCTTTAACAGCTGACAGGGGGTTTGCCCAAAATTGTTTATCATCCCTTCTAAAGCTTTCCTTTCTTTCTCATCTGTTAAGGCATCCAAATCCACAGCCCCTGGATCACGATCAGAACAATGAAGGATAGGAAAAAGGAAAGATAACATAATCCAAATAATTTATTGAGAACCAATATGGTCAACAAATGTCACAAAACTTTAACTGCAGCATTACCACTCTTTATCCCAGAAAAGCCTCCAAACAATGCCTCCATATAAAACACAATCTGAAAACTCCACTCTGCATGTAGAATTTTAAGTGTTCCTGTAAGTATAAGAACTCCAGGCCTTTGTCTTGTCAAATGAATTTAATATACTTCAGGCATGCAGTAAGTTGCACACAAAGGCCAACCAAAATTCACCTTTGGCATGAACAGACTAACATTTGTCTTCAATATCTGAAGACAAATTTGCCTTGCCTCCAAAACCACAAGAAACCTCTTCCCACAAATGCTTTTAAGCAAGCAAATGAGAAACTAACAAAAACGCTCAATCACTTTTAGAAACAATATACAAGCAACAGGAACAGCTCCCCTTTAAAAAAAATTTATTAACATTTCAAGCTCACAGGTTCTGATCAAAGCATCAAGTATCCTGGTTATCTGATGACACATTGCAAGTTATGCTGCCATATTTAATCTGTAATTCTGTTGCCTTACCAGATGCTAGTGTGTGGCATGCTCACAAACCAAGTGTTTTCTGTCTAATACTGAAAATCCACAAGTCTGATGACAATGACAACACAGAATACTGCTTTGTACCTTCATAAGTACAATAATAGAACACATTGAGAGCTTCTACTGCAGCTGGTCCCCTCTGCTTGTAGCCAAAGATCAAATCTATCCATTCATGGAGATGAGCAGAAACATACTCAGATTCCTAGAAAGAAAAAATGTTCTTGTAAGAATAAGAAAAGTACTGTTCCCTTCTTGAAATATTTACCAATTTCTGTGAAAGAGATTAAATTCCTAAACTAGGAAGGTTCACAAACTAGGTGTATACCAACAAATAGGGCAGAAGCATAAGAATATCCTTGTGTGTTAAGAGCAGTAACTGCCAGGTAAGAGGGAAAAATAATACAGTGAAGCAGCACATCTAGACTATTGAAATGTAACCGTACGAGGGAAGGTGAGCTGCTAGTTCCTTAGTATTATACAGAATAACCTATAATATGCAAGGGAATCCTTATCATATAAAACCACCTAATTCCGCATTTTATCTCCTAGGGCAAACTCCCAAAGATTAGTATCTTCAGACTCTTTCCTTTTTTCTTTCAAGCATTTTATCAACATACAGGTACCATTTGAACTTTCAGTCACCATGCAATGTCAAACACAACCACAACCCTAGTTTGAATGTCATCCCCATGTTTTGAGCCTAAGCCACAGCGACAATGTATAGGTATACTTTCTTTATCATTAACACACACATATAAACATCACCTTACCAGAGCCTTCCTGTGCTTATAAATGAAGTCTTCTGGGGAGTGGGCCCATTTGGGGAGAACAACATCATTTACCACTTCTTTGGACATTTGAAGCTGACCTAAGTTAAAACCTGGTGAATAATTTGGAGAATTTTAGGAGTTACTACAAAGTATTTCAAATATCTTTATTTCTAAATAAAGACTAAAAAGTGTTCTTTTCTTAATGCAAAGGATGGATATTGAAAAATTCTTAATGTAAATTTCCAATAACTCTACCACTGACATAGGAGGCTAAGTTCTGCTCTGAATGTTTAAAATGTTAAGTGATACAGGATAACAATTGTTCAAAGCATCTAAATGACTTCAAAGCTGACGTTCCAACCTTAAAAGTAGCATTAATCATTTACACATGTATCTGAAAACATATCTGTCTTTGCTTTGTTTTACCAGGAGTAAAAGTCCAAAACATTTCAATGAGGGCATCCATAAGAATGAAGTTAGTTACAGGTTTAAATGATTGTAAATCTCACCAGTTTTCATTAGAACAACTCTAAAAACTTAAATGACTTTTGAAAACATGACTTGGCTGTTTCTAATAGTTATAACTTAGCACTCTAGTAGATTGTAGCTAGCAGACTAAGTTAGCAGCAAAACAAACATACAAATCCATTTTAAAATTGTCTAATAGTTAGAGAAACAATTCCCTGTGCAATAAATATGAATTAAAAAATGGCTAGGAATCTCATATCAGAATGCAGGATGCTGTCTTTTCAATCAGGATTATGCATGAGTGAAATAGTTGCTTTGGGTTTTTTTTTTCCTTCTTCTGACAGGTACTGAAACCTTACATGGCTCTAAAATTAGGTGACTTAACACTGAATTGGAAGGTAACAGTAGCAAGTACAAAATATGCTCATTGGCTAGAACAAATAGAAGTCCTTGCATGTTTGAAGATGTCCAAACTATCACTCAGTGAACCCAGTGAAAAGAATACTAATTAATCTGTACTAGCTTTTGCTATTTAATCAGTATTAACTACTGCTAACTTTTTCAGCCATCCAAACCAACATTAGGTAGACACACTATTTTTACCTATCCTTAAGCCCCCAAATCTGAATTTTAAACATTTAGACTGCTGCTTAACTCAACTGGTGTCTTGATTAAACAGTTTGAAGCCAGCATGATGATTAATTTGTACAAGCACACTATAAAGCTTAAATATGAAGTATTACACAGCATTCACAAGTGGTTGTAACAATTCTTCCCTGAAGAATACAAGAGCAGTTTTCTATGAGAATATTCTGAGCAGTCAGTTTACCATTTTGATTCTCCAGGAACTCTGGGAAGTAGAAGAACTCTGGGATAAGTTCCTTGACATCATTGGGGTTGTCCATGAGTGCCTGCCAGGTGGCGGGAATAGAATGGAACTGCCTGTCAGCACAGTCAAATCTGTGGGTAAGAAAACTCAGATTAGACTTTGATCATTCCCTCAGTGAAATGATAAGGAAGAAAAATCAAGGTGCTGCTTATTTGCTCACAGCATACCTGCCACTTTGAAGCTGGATATGAAGCGTTGTGAAAGGTTCTACCCGAATGAGGTAATGCATGACACCAGCAGCATTTGAGTAATGCGTCCCATAGTGAAATTTGTCAATTATCCCAAGGGGATCCTCAAAATTTTCATATCTTAAAAAAAAAAAAATCAAAATCTTTATAAATACAACTGAGCACCACAGTTGATTTACATGTGGATTACACTTATTGGAGACAAGGATGCAAACAATCACAGCAATCTATAAGAGAAAAATACATTGAGATCTATTAAGCACACGGATTCCAATTCTGACTTAGAAAGCGCTTAAGCAAAAGACTGCTGAAAGATAGACATGTGCACTGGATGAAGCCTTGGCCTACCTGTCCTTACACTCTTCTCTAGCTATTTACTATCAGCTGTCAGAAACTGGATAAAGGGCAAGGTAGGCCTGATTTAGCATGACTTTATACAACAGACAAAAAACCCCACATCACTAAGCTGATTATTTATTACTGAGGGACTTGTGACAGTTTCCTGAAAGATATTTTAAAAAATATTTTTTAAAAGGAGCATATGTATGATTGTGTCAGGATGCAAAAGAGAGATTTACTTAACAGTCATGCCCGTTTCCTTTCCTACTGGCAAACTCACTCTACAGTACTATGCTACTGTCTGGCTGATATATTCCCTAGGGTCACAAGGCTAGTAAGAGAAATTACAGTTAAACATACTGCTAGAGAATAAATTTCATTACAGTCAAGGACAGAGCATAATAATTCAAAGAAAATTCTCCAAGTTCCAAATTTTCAGAAAAAAGCTGCTTTTGGAAGATACCTGACAAGCACAATTGGTATGACAGCACGCCCACTCCCACACGAGCAAAAAAGGAAGGATGGCTACTCTGACATGTGGGTGTAAGTGCTTGTCATTCCTACCCACAAAGGAGCTGCTAGAAGTCACTGGGTTATATTTTATTTCAAAGATAATAATCCATGCTTGAAAAAAAGAGCAGGAAGCACAGATTTAGGATCAATGATACCTCTCAGCACAGGCAGCTCAACTCATCCGTATGATTTCACATTCCTTATCTTGAAGCACATCTGGGACCAAGTATGTCTCTTCAAACTGCTGGGCCATTAAATTAAGTGTTTCTACAGTGTTTCATTTTTTTTATCTCTACATTTGAGAAACAATTGAAAATCTAGCACAGTAAGTTTTGTCCTTTCAGTGCTATCATAAGCTAACTAATCTGAACGCAGCAGGAACAAGATATCAACAACCTTTGTAAATGCATCTGTGATGTAATAAAACTAGCTTTTAAAAATTTAACTGTCACAACTTTATTTTTAAAATGTGTTACTGGCCTGGAGGCTTAGAAAAGACAGAGAAATATAATTGAACATTCAAATACATACTTCTCTTTCACAGCCTTAGCATTCTTTTCATTTACCACCCCTATGGGTTTGGATAGATCCCTAAAGACTGCAGGATTATTCAGGTCCAGTTCTTCTGAAGTATAATCCTGTAAAATCCAGGGGAACTAAAAAAAAAAGTCAAAGATCAAATTTAAATTAAAAATTCATCTTCGAAAAAAAAATATATATATACCTTTGGCAAAAGTATTAAAATTATTTTTTAAATTACCACAGGATATTGAGCAAGGTCATTGTAAGTTCGTCCTGCCATTGTGTTCAGCTGGATAAGGTAGTCAAAGTTGGATATTTCTCTATTCACCCATTTCTGGAGGACAAAAAAAAACAATATACAATGGAAGTCATCATATTAAAGATAGCTCTGTTGAAAATTTACTTGTCTTGTCAGTGTTTATCTGCCAGAGGACAGTATGGGCAAGTGGGCAAGTGAAAGGCACAAGAATGGTAGGAAAGTTTAAATTCAGTTTCTCCTAATGAAGTTTATTTTCCCCTTGACTGTGCTACCTATATTTCATTGAAATAATGTCCCTGATTGATGCCAGTACTGTTTTAAATACAGCTAGTAGCCTCAGAATTTAAAAAAAAAAAAAAACAGAAATGAAACAAAATGAAAAGAAGGCAGATAAACAGGTATTGAGAAAATGAGGAGCAGAACTTTGAAATCCATTAGAGTTCTAAGGTCAAAACTTCTTTATAAATTGTTCTCTCATTGGTTAATGGTACCGGAGCTTGTAAACTAACATTGTCCTTGCACCTTTGCTCCACTGTTATATTTTAAAGCACAGAACAAGACAGAGCTGTGTTCAGAAGGGCTCAATATCTGTCTATAGTGTGATGCAGACATTTCGTTACAGAGAATAATTTCATCTATGTAAATATACAACATGATTGCTTCTATCATTAGGGAAACAGAAAAACCAAAGTATTTCTGTGGGAAGAGGTCTGAAAAGC
>VZZY01022332.1:8189-24095 GCA_013400335.1 Eurystomus gularis
ACGGCTGCCCCGCTGAGCCCCGCTGCTGCTCGGAGACCCCCGAGAGCAGAGGCTCCCCCCGCCCCAGGCCCACGGCTGAGCTCCGAGCCCCACCGCCCCAGCGGGGTTAGCATGTACAGAAGGACTTTTTCAGGACTTCGGTGCGTTATAGCCACAGCACTGCATGAAGTGTAACGTAAGCAGCAGTGCAGCGCCAGGCCGCACAGGTGCTGTAAAGAAGACAACACCCCCAGAACGCTTCTAAGCCACTTCCAGCCCCAAAGTGAAGAGTAACATTCAGAGCAGGGGGCTCCATTCCTCCGAGCCATAAAGCTTTGCAGGGCTGGGTGGCAGTGTGAGAGGAGTGGGGAGCAAGCCTTGGTCTGAGACACTCGTGACACCCCCATCTCGCTGTCGTGCGTGAGACCCAGTAATCCACCACACGGGGTAGGTCAAGAGAAGCATTCCACAGGCCGCCAGTGGCTTTGGTACCAGTATTAAAGTGTCAACTGTGACTTTTTGTCTAGAAATAACTTTTTAGTAGCAGAATTAAAACAAGCACTAATCTTTGAGAAAAGTCCATATTTCATCAGACACTGAGGAGGAAGGGGAAGCCATTGTTTATTTACAGTGCTCTAGAGGAAGCACTTAAAGCCACATTCCGCAAAAATAGTTTGTATCAAGTGGGTAAAATAAATGCAAAGTTTAAACCCAATGAGCTTAAAACAATTAACTTGTAACTTTTGAAACAGTATATAATGAAAAACGATATGCCTCTGAAACACCTTGCAGCATAAAACTCTTGCAGTTATTTTATTATTTCGTCCTCATCCTTGAGTTCTTCACATACAAAAGGACTTCTGCTTATATCCCTTTTATAAAACTATAGATCAAATGTATTTGGCTTTATGTGCTCACTAAATATGAAGTGGCCTTCACCCAACTAAAGCAGAAATATTTATTTTTAGTTTTGGAATTGTCTGTAATAGCATCAATTAAGCTATATTAAATGAGTAACAACAGCGGTACTGAGACACCATTGTTCATACACCGTTACTCATAAAACAGTATCTCCCACCAATATTGTACTGCAGCACTAATGCAACAAAAGGACAGAGACTAGAGGGAGCAAAACCAATTCATAGCAGTGAAAAATCATTAAAATACCATGAAATTCAAATTCATCCCTTGTTTCCATTTCATTTGCTTGAAGACAGGTATGAAATTTTGTAAAACAACCTACAAAGCCATCTCCAGTTCTTACACAATTGGAATTTTAACAAGTAACAAAGATAAGCAAACCTGAACTGCAAGTCTAACATTTGAAATGGCAAAACTAATCAGTAAACCCAAACGTTAAAAGCTGTAATTGGATTCTGCAACTTCCCTGCTGTTACACGGCAGTTACATCTCTCTGAGTAAGTGTACGAGTACTCACAGTAACACTGCCTTCACTACGCTGCTCTGTCTCTACTTAGGAAAACATGGTTCCGAGCAGCTCTTTAATTCAACCTACACACTGCAAAATGGAATCTTACTTTCCAAAACTGGAGTTATATGTGTATTTATACTGTGCAGGTGGACTCACGTACCCACGCAGAACCCAACTGAAATCAATCAGGCTCAGTGCAGCTGCAGTATTCGATCCTCCTGGAACCAGTTTCAGACCTGCTAGTGAAGTTATCACTTCAAGCACCTCAATATCAATGAATATTTAGTAAGTTTACATGGAAAAGATTTATGCAGCCAACTTTCCATTCACACCAATATTGGATTTTCTTGAGTTTTTTTACATCATCTACAAATCTCATGCAAAGTATTGCAAAAATTCTGTAACAACAAACAGCAAAAAACCACATCAGCCACTGCAGACCTATTGATGAAGCTGAGGCACACTGTTTCAGGCCATGGTCATCGTATACAAAAACCTCTCCTTAAAGGGATTTGAATTTTGCCTTTTCTGCAGTCTAGGATTTAAAGTATTTGCTGTCTTCAAGAGTAAGCGTGCAGGCAGGGCAGCTGGCAACAGTCAGCTGTAACACTGAGTTCTTGGCTGTGCTGCAGGCTGGCAGGTATCAGCTGTCTGGTAAGGCACAGCAGTGTGCACAACCAGAGTAATGCCCTGCAACAGTAATTTTAATTCCCCAAAGTAGCTGAAAAGTTCACACACAACCTCCATGTTTAAAAGATAGACTTGTAAAAACAGAGGTCATTGTACAGAGGTTGTTCCAATGAATCCATCATCTCTTATTAAGCGCTAACAAAAAAAAATCACTGTCAGGCAGCTGGCAGTTAAGAACTTTTCCTGGTTTTTGCACTGAAGTAAAGATAAGATACATAGACTATAACAGATTTTTAAAAATAAATAAATAAACGTGATGGGGCAGGGTTTTGTAACAACAAGTCCAGGGGACAAGATCCTCACCAAAGTGGAATAACTTACTTCACTTGTAAAGCTACCTCCATTATTTTTACAGTTACCCCAAAGATAAAATAACTACCTCAACCTCAGGTCAGTGAAATACTGAATTATTTACTTTATTCATGGGCTTAAATATACAGTAGACAACTGAAAAATGAATTTAAATCAGCACTGTAGTGAAAGAGTTACTTTATATCTTTTAAAATAACTTCTAGGGTAAAGTGTTTCGCTCAGTCTCTCGAACTTAATTTCGAGAGTGGGTAGAGGGGATCTCAGTATGTGATTCAGGCTCCACATGGTCTTACTGTCTTGCCTATGTGCAAAACCAACCTAATAAACACTTAAGTGTGTGAAAGAGGAACATTCTGCAGCTGAAACGATACATCCCTTCACAATTTTTTTCAGATACTTACAGTGTGCATTTTCCGTCCTCTGTTTTACTTCACACCAGCCTAATTTAGGCTCATTAGTTTCAGTATACTAGATCGTGTATGAAAAATAATAAAACTTTCCTTTCCTTGAGAAGTAAAATTCACCATTAAAAAATAAAATTAAAACCGCCCAATACTTACTTCTAGGTCAGCTTCACTTTTTAAACATTTTATATTGTTTGCTTTGATAGGGCAGAAAGGAATGCATCTTTTCTTACAGGTAGTTACACACTACAACCTAGTCATCAGATATAAATAAGGTGGCTGCATTTACCTCAAACTACAGTGAGCAATGTATAAAGTAAGGGGTAAGTAACTGTGATTAAAATTCCCCAGTTTAAACCATGAGAAAAAAACCCTAATTTTTTTGCATTGAATGCGTCAATGTTTTATGTTAGTTTAATATTTTATATTTAGTACTTATGATTATTACATGCAATATTTAGACAACCCAAATCCTGACTAACTTAATGATTTCCTCCCCACCCCCCAAAGTGATACTGGCCCAGGCAGAATTCTCCAAGATTCCCCTCCCTACATCCTTTCATTTAAGCAATAGGGCTGCAAAAGGTTTGATCCTTACCAGAAGACTTTCTGACTTGATTTTTTTTTTATGGTTTAAGACTTGCCTTTCTCATGTTCACAAGGCTGGAGTGAGCACAGGGTAAGTTTTTCCTGAAGTCAAACTTCAGGAAGGCTTTATCTTTCAAAACAAGTTATTTTTTGATGAAAGGTGGAAGCTTATGCTGTTATATACCTAGTGCGTGGTAAGTTCTGAGTGTTGACTAAAAAGTCCTGTATCTAGCCTAATCTATTCAGGATAAATATAGATGCCAAATCCCTCAAACATTGCTCAAAAGTGAGATTTTTAAAACTAAAGCACAAATTATAGACCGCAAGACATGAACAAAATCTATATAAAATGGAGTAGCTACCCAAACTTGGAGATCTAAGAGTTTTAGAGATGGGTAAGAAGAACCTGCACAATAGCATTTAGAATCACAGCTATTTCTGGTTTGCACCCTTCCTTTTATACTGTGCACAATTTCTAAGAGCTTATTCAAAGTCTCATACAGTCGTGGCAGCTGATTTTCCTCAAAACACACATTTCCAATAATGCTGAAGTCTCCAAAAGCCAGTTGATTAAGCAATGGGTGCAGCAGTCTGCTTTCTAATGTACTCATTTTCTCTCAGATGTTTTTTCTGAACTGTACATGCAGAAGCTGTGCTGCAGAAGCAGTTGGCATAGACCGAAATTAAACCAGCTAGTCATAAACTAGAAATATATAGCAAAGTGGACAACTTACCTGGAGCAAGCTGTTCGCCCACCCAGCCCACCACCTCACCCCTCTCCCCATTTTTCCTTTGTATTCACCTTCAGTTGCCTGGGTGACATTTTTCAATACAGTTAATTTCAATAAATATTTATAAATTACCATTTGTGCAGCTGAAGGAATTCCAGAACTTCTTGAATGTCCTGAGGTCATTGTGGCGTAGTTCAGTCTCCATTTGACTTTTATTAAAACTAGAAATCTTTTCTCAGCTGTTATACATAACTGTTTTATGTTCTAAAGGAAATGAAGATATTCTACTTCTATGACCACATACTTTCATATCCAGGGCCTCCAAAACATGCAGCAGGCAAGAGCTACCTCAGCCACATACATCAGGGTATCTCTAAATTCCCTACAACCAAAACCATGAAGCTGGTTTATTTAATGTCTTAGCACCTTCCACTCCCATGGTTTGCAGTGCCCAGGAACCCCTAAATCTCTTCAGCTGGTCAATGCATCTCTCCCCTCGTTAGCATGCCCATATTGGGGGCTCTGCCCAGGCACTGGTGCCACGCAGGGTGTGACCTGACATCTCCTGCTGTGCTGCAGGATGCTGGAGGCCTCTCTGAGGACAGTGGGCAGCAGAAGCCATGCAACAACATTCCCTTGGATCTAAGCATTCAGAGATGATGGAGCAAAATAGCTGGTCCTCATTTGACTACAGATTGGGCAAATGTAAACCCTGGGGAAGAGAGTCCTCAATCCTTGTCTTAAAATTCAAATACAGAGCTTAGGATAAAACAGTGAGAATTCAGCATTTCCCACCTAACTATCATGCAACATGCTGTAAGTTACTCTCTAGGAAACATCTTGACATCAATCCATTATATCTCTTGAAAACTCAGTGAGTAACATAAATCATTCACTATTAACTCTTTAAAATCTTCAGGATTAGAGAAAAAGGAGCTCTACATGTGACATTATCCCACATCACAGTGAGGACTTCCTACAGGATGGCATGAAAGATGAGCACTCCTGGTGAATCTTAATTTTAAAAAAATTACAATAAAACCTGATTTCTAGGCAATTATCTACTATAGTTACCCCATGTGAAAACAGAGGACAAAAATCCAGAGCCCCTCAATTCACACTATGGCCAGAATTTAATCCCTGTCGCATGTTTTAAATTTTATAGCCAATTCTTTTCCAGAGTTTGCCCAATGCAATATTCTCCATTCAGTTCATCACAGTCCTTTTCCCATAGAGCAGGGAAGAAACTGAAATGCCAAGGAAAAGTAAGTCAGCAGCAGCCCAAGATATGCAGATTTTATGATGAAAATTACCAGTACTAGCTGTAATAAAAACATATATACCATAGTAAGTTCAGAATGTTAATCTCCAGTTTTTTAGCTTCTCTGTTGGCAATAGTGCAGTGTTAGCTCTCACAGTATTTAGCAGATGAAAACATCTTGCTAAATCATTCCTGAAAATCAAAGGTGTACCTTTTCAGCATAGCTAAAAGGATGAAAACTGGTTTCCACCTCCAAATATGACTTTGGAGGTGATAGTGATTGCTGGTAATGACCATGGAAGTTGAATCCTGAGCACAGGCTAATTCTCTGATTCACCTTCCACAAATCCGAATTGCATGCATGAATTCCACCCTCTTCCCATGCCAGCTAAATTTTATACCCAGAACAGCCTGTCATACAGAATTAACCTATTCTGCTAGGTTATATCTTTTAATGAAAGATTTCTGAGACCTATTATATATATGCTTACCCTTTCTCCAAGCTCACCTTTCTACAAGCAGTTACCATGCGTAAGTTCTAATGACCAAAGTCTCAGATCTAGGCCCAGCCTCAGAAGCCCAAGAAGCAGAATCACACAGATTCCATGCTTGCAGACGATCTGTTAACAAGGTCTTGGAGAGTCAAGCTAGTGGTCTGTATTTAAGACAAGCAGCTACAGGAAGCTTTCCAGTCCACACAAGTACAAATTAAAAATGAAGCAAGTAGGTGCAGGTATATCAAACCATACTGTGTTTCTTGACTGTGAGCTCTACGTGAAGACCATTAGTAATTGGGACTTGTAATCTCTCCCATCTCTGCTCTGGGCTTTAACAACATCAAGAGTTCATGTTCCAGCCTTTCTTATCTTGTGGGGGCATCTGAGGTCTCTTTCCTCTTTTTGGTCTTTCACAAATCTTGTGGAAACTAAATTATCTTGGAGGCATTTGCTCCTCTCAGATTTGACCGATGGGTTCAAGCATCATTGGAGAAGAGGGGAGATAGAGAGGCACAGCCAATGTAACAGCTCACTGCTGCTAAGACAGATGGCCCCAGTTTTGCATTTCCTTCCTCCCATGCACTTTATCACATAAACCTGCCTACCCTATACTCACCCTACCTTTCCACAATGAAAGTGGTCAAACAAGTGCTAGAGCTGCTGATGGGAAAGCAACAGGAATATGGGACCAGAGTGGAAGTGAGTGGCATGTAGAGTGCAGCATCGATTCAACCCATCTTAGCAAAACACGTGCTCCAAATGAAAATACCACGGATGGAGTTTCATGTTACAAGTTAACTGCTCCCAAAAATGAGGACCATACTGCTCACTGCCCCTGCTCCCTGCACTGAGCCAATTCAACTCACTAAGCCAGCAGAAAGTCAATTAAGTAAAAACAAGCACACAATTCCCTTAAGGAACTGAATTGGCTACTCACAGGACACATAAGGCAGCAGAAACAACAGAAAAGTAAGAGAACAGGAGGCACAGGGAAGCCACAGGACCTGCACCCACAGCAGCAACAAGCTGTGACACTGGCCCAGCCACAACACACACAACCTTGCACTACAGCATGACATGGGCTTTGTTTCCTTCACCTGACCTTCCTGCAAACCATTTTAGGTACTGAAAAGCTGCTCATCACGTCAATTTCTGAGCAGCAGTTCCAAGTGGAAGGTTTTCTTTGTTCAACTGAAGATTATACAAGCAACCACATGGTGAGCAGCCCATGCCTTGTACAGGAGTTTGAGAAGCACAGAGGCTACTGTTGACAGTAGAGCAGCAGCAGCAATTACAGTTTGACAACACAGGCAGAATTGGCACCAACCAGCAGCTGGTGAGGCCAAGAAACTGCCCTTAGCATAACATGAAAGAACATCACACTTTTCCAGGTTAAAAATAAAACCATTTCTGGATATCGGCAAACTGACAATTTTATTGTTGCCATGTCATTTGGAAAATTTTCTGCATAAAATACAAAACCAAAAGTAAGACAAAAAAGTTCATGTGAAACTATTTCCTCTTTAAATAACCACAAACAGAAAACTTTCCAGCTTATGACAGTTACACAGTAGAACATCCCTGCACAAGGTTAGACATCAGAAGTGACAAAAGGAACAGGTTTACACATGAACACTGACTGTGGTGACAGAAGTAAGTAGGGGGAAAAATAGTAAGCAATTGTTTAAGACTTCTGCATCCTACATGGGAAAAATATGTGGACAAAATTAAGTTAGCATTTTAGTTGTGATTCTTACAAGAGTGGCTTATAAACTGAGGAGCAGCAGTTACAGCAGTTGGCATTCACTGGTGACATACTGAAAGTCTTGCAATAGCTCATGCAGCAACGAGAAAAAAAGAAATATTCAAATATTACGAGTTGTTTTAATAAAATATAAGTTTATGAACTCAACAGCCTTATTTAGAATATTTTCAGGGTTTGACTGGTAAAATCAGGTTTGTGATGTGATAAATCTCATTATACTGAACAGTTGATTTTAAAAGAAGAGAACTGTAAAATTCTCATCTAGATTACTCCACTGCTGCTGTCTTCAGCTGTTGAGAATTCACTTCTCTTGTTGGACCTTTGTCACTACTCCAAAATCTGTATTTTTCAGAGGAAATGCATAGGAAGAAAACCAGTCTTTACTGAAAAGGCAGCAATTCAAATACCCTTCAAAACTACCTTTACCTTAATGCAGCCAAATATACGTGCACTCATGTAAGTATTCAGTGTAGACCCACAATAATTAAGCAATGTCTCACCTCAAATTCCTCAAGTAGCTATCTGAAAGTACAGCAAGCCAGCAATCTAAAACTAGATACAAAGTTCACACCCTAGTCCATCTGCAGAAATACAACAATACTTCTAAATTTTATTTATTACAAGCATTAATTCCACATAAGGTCTGTAAATGCCTGTGGAGGAAAAACCCAGAAGCAAGCTGCTCAGAGGGATCAAAGATGCTCAGGACAGATTTGCCATTGTTGGCCAATCTTGCATTTCTCATCACAAGATTCCAGTTTTTAGGTCATGTTATATGAAACTCTTCAAGATACCTTCCTCTTAAAGGCACAGCTCAAAGACAGCACTATTTTCTTTTCAACATGCCTCAAACACTGGTTGATCTCCAGGAACCCCCCAAACGATAAAACTGGATTTCCCATTTCAGTGGTCTGTAACTTCAACATCCCAGGCATTACTCATGCCATAGTGAAGGCCCGATACATTTTTTTAGACAGTTTCATTACAATATCTGCCTCAGAAATTTATTACATAAATCAAGTACAAATTTGAAAGCTACCCCAATGGTAAGGATAATTGTTAAGTTTATAACTGAAAAAGCATAGGAGCAGTTTTACATGTAGAAACACACAATGATTACAATAATCCAGCAAGATCAAAGGGTTCACATGTGCTTAGGCAAAGCTGCTATATCAGGACAGCTGATGATTTGTAAATGCATAAAACAAGAGTACATTCAGTGTCACTGGGACAGGTGAACTCATTAGTGAGAGTTACAATTCTAAATACATGCTCTGGAAAACATAATTTGTTAGCCTTGTTCATAAGTGGTTTACTCTTACACTTCAAAACCTCCAAGGGGAAGGCAGGGGGAGAACACCTGCACAGTGCCTAGTGCCTAAATAATAACCTGACACTGACTTTCAGAAACCAACTCTTCCTCAAATAGTATTACAAAAGGTATATGCAGCTGGTGTGCAGAAGTCAAAGGAAGTAACAGAGTTTTAAAAAGGCAGTTAAAATATAAACACTTTTGTAACACTGGTAGGGAAATATTTTAATTGTTGGAAGGAGATTCTATGCAACCAAGTAAATTTTTATTGACCGAGACAAGACCCACATGCTCAGAGTGTGAAAGTCAGACTACATCCTACGGTGACACTCACAGAGGTCAAGACTGGTTCAGAAAAAACAGAGATGAACTTGCCACTCTGTACCTAGAAGGCCGTCACATAAATATCTGAATGTCCTACAGAGTGCTGGGTAGGCTTCAACAAAACATATCAGCACAATAGTCACTAGTACATACCTGGGAATATACCATATACCTTCCATTTCTAACGTGATCCCACACCAAGACGGGCCTCACCAGCTGCTATTTCAAGCTGCATCATTGGGGATACTCAGCGGCACTAGAACGCGGCTGTAGCAAGCTATGCTCAGTTTCTCTGCTTCGGATAAATCTAAACACTGTAGCATGAACATTACCTCTGATATCCATAAGGCAGGGCAGGAAAGAACAGAAACGCCCCTTTATTGACTCATGTCTCCTGTCCCCCACAAAGTGAAGGGTTGGACACTGACTGACTGGGGAGTGTTAGAGGATAACGGGCTCTCTTTCTGGTGCCATCACAAGAAAGATTTGGAAACACTGGATCACACCTTCTCAGATCACAGGTTTTTTTCACAAGGATTCATCTGAATGCTACTTCCTGAATCCCAGGACCAATATTTAAATTACGTCTATTCTACATCAACTAGATGACTTTTCACCATTTCACCGCCAAAAGCTGCAGAAACAAAAGTCTCACAGTGCTGGCACATTGCAGCTATACCTTGTCACTGCAACTTGACCTGAAGAAAAATAAATTTCATAGGCAGCCCAATTTTCAGTCTTCAATATTAATCTGCATATTTTACAAAAGATGTTACCAGATGCAGTTTTCCCTCTTTTCCTTGCAGAAGAGCCAATCTATAAACAAAACTATTTATAAAAGAAGGGGAGAAAATTAAAAGAGTAGGTGGGATCAAAATATGTTCTTTTCAACAGGAGAGAAAACAGGCATTCGGTTAAGGATATAGATTCTTAATTGCTCTAAAAAGACTGTTAGATACAAACCAGCTTTTCTAAAGCTCAGGATATGGAGCAAAGAACAAGAGGTATGAGAACGGTATTTAGAGAGTAAAGATACTGAAAAAAGGTATTGCATAATAAAGCTGTTAGAAAAAGTCTAATGGGTATGCTCCTTTAGCTCTCTAGCTATTGGCTTGAGCCTTTTCTAATCACCGATGAGAATTCTATACAAGCTGAAATTACAATTAATTATTGAAAAGTATGGCTAACCTATAATGCTAAGTGATATTCTACCTGAGGATTTTTAGCTATTAAACGAAATACACAATAGATTCTGCAGACAGAGTATTCCTGTGGCAAACTATCCTTAGTCTCACTTTACCTAGAACACTGACATTTATCACTACTGCATTTATGAACAGCTACAAGAGAAAAGTAATAGTTTTATAGAAGTTAATCAGATCTGAGGTTATCTTTCTACTGTAAAATTCAGATTCTCTCTGACTTTTGTACCTACTTTTTGGCCTAGAAGACCTTAGCTAGTCTGTGCCAGGTGTGAATACACAACATTTAAGAAAAACAGTAACCTTAGTTTCTAGTAGTTTAGCTACCAAAATCTGTACATATGAAACACTTTGTTACAGGGAGAAAAAAAATATAAAAAATAAACTCTGCGTATTTCTAAAACAGATTCTTTACAATGTAATATAAACAGATATAAGCTGTATTCTTTTCTCATTACCAATGCATCTATTCAATACTCACAGTAAGAAAGTCTTTACAGTACACACGCTTTCTCCACATTTTCAGTATTCTAGATCATCTCTCGGTTCTCATTAGCAAAGAATTCTCCACTCAATTCTCACATTGGCAACAATTCGTATAATCTTATCACAAAGTCTCCCATCAGGAAAAAAACGAGAAAATATTTTTTTAAAAAAAAAATTAAATATGCATGTTTTCTAAAAGACCTTTTAGATCCTGCTTCTGGAAGTGTTGCCTCTTAGGCTATATACATGTACAACGTAAGATTTTCCCCAGCACATTTACAAAATTCTAATGTAAAACCTGTAGATACATAATAGCAGGCCATCAGCCAGCACTCTGTGCCTGTAGTTAAGTACAGCTTTTGCTTTTAGAAACAGTTCACAGGAGGCCTTTTAATTTTATCTTTTTATTACAATCTCCCCACACCTCCAAGTATAAACATTGAACCCTCCCCATTTCTCATCCCTTCCCTCCTCCCACCCACAGAAAGACTGCTTGAGAAGAGACCAAGGTGAAGCAATTTAAAGCCACATCAATGCCCAACACAGAACAGATTCGGAGAAGGGAAAGCCTAACATAAAAAAAGTTAAACAGCCTCTTGATTCCAAAATATTAATAAAGATGCAATTAAAAAATTATTTTTTTCCCATTTTGAAGAATTTCCACAATAGAGACATAAATTTAATAAAATAATGTCAAAGCTGTCCTTTTGAAGTAAAAATCAATTTTAGAAAACAAGTGTACTGTAGGTTGAAATTATTGTACCTATACTTAATGAAGCAGTCAAAGAGTCTCAGGTTTGCTGTCCTTTTATTGTTCCCCATGCATGCCATATATATGGCTTGTTATTGATACATCATATATATATATACACACACACATATATACATATGATATGCATACACATACATATGATGCATCTCTGCAGAGGCCCTTTTTTAAAAACGAACAAGAACACTGGTGTCACAAATATTCCTTGCAATTAAAATGGAAAAATAGGAAGCAAATATTTGCTTGTAAAGCTTATCACAGCAGGTACCAGTCTTGTTCAACTGTTCTTACAGTAAAATATCACAGTCCACTGTATTCAAAAGGTGCTTTTATCTGGACAGTCAAATGAGTGAAAACAGGAGCAGAGTACCACTACACTGAAAGATCTAAGCATCATAGTATGTCTGAAATACACAGTACTTCCAAACAAACTATGAATTCCTCTAGAGATCTGTATCACCAATGGGGTAAGAAAACAACATGTTAATTTTCTGTTCAGATTTTATTTGAAATCTAATTTAAATTGTCAAAGCTACAAAAGGGGGAAACATTTGAGTTATTTCTGCTATGTCACAACATTCTAAAACAAAATACCACTACTGCCAGTAGATCAGTTACACACATCTCTGAAGAAACTTCTAAACACAAAAATGTTTCTTTTGGGAAATAGTCACAATGAAGTTATTTTGTACAATATAAAACAATGACAGGTCTACAGATGCCAATACTCATGAGTATACACGTGCATTCACAGAAAAAAAAAAAATAAATCAGGAATGCTCTTTTGTTTTTAACAGACTGTTCAGGCACAAAAACAAAACTGCATTTCCAGTAAGTGACAGCGTCATAAAAAATATTAACATTGTCAGTGTTTGCTTTTCTTTGACTTCTTGTGAGATCTGTGAGGAGAACGGGATTGAGACCTGGATTTTTTCCCTGACTTTTTAGGGGATCTGGATCGTGATCGTCTTGATCTTTTGGGTGTCCTGGAGCCAGATGGTGACCTGAAAAAAAAAAAGACTTTTGTCAAATTCTAATTGATAATATCAACTTTTTCTGCAGTTATTTGACATTCATTTATTGAGCTCAACAAGGTAGAAAATACTTCTGTCTAGTAAGGGGAAGTAACAGAACAGTATCTTGCTTTTGAGAAAAATACATTTTTGCATTATAAATTTTTTTAGTGTATTTTAGGCTTAACTTCAGTGCCTAGAATCCACAAGAAAAATAACACCAAGTCATATCCTTCAACCAACACAAAGAATTCACAGCATTCCACATATGCCTCAACCACCTTGGCTCTTGTATTAGTAGCAGCCTATATCAACATACAAGAAAACAGAAATGAAAAATTATGTTGAATTGTGTTATGCTGAAATTATTTTGATTCTCAAACACATTCTTCTCGTGATGTAACATCACAGAAAAAGAATGGACACTGAATAAGTTTACTGTCATTTAACCCACTCCTAATACACTAATCTGATATAATCTGAACAGAAGGACCATCATAGTAACTCTAAAACAAAATAAAACCAACCATTAAATACTTCTCTACTTGTACTTGAAGTCCTAATTTACAACACAAGAATTTGATTACTGTAAATATGTACTATGATTTTCTCAACAGCATCAAAGAAGCAGCTTTCCTCAGCATGTCTTAGGAATCTTATATCAATAAGACATTCTACATCTCTAAAAAGTGGAAGCTGAACTTTCACATTTTGGGCTAGAAAGGCATCAATACAATAATAGAATCTCACCGCAAGTTTAACATTAACTAGAGACAAATACTTACATGTCAGGCTAGAGATTAGGAAATACCTACTTTGGAAATAAGAACCCTTAAGCAGTGTCTAATCTAATTTTTTTTTTTTTCATTAAAAAACAAATTATGGGAGAGGAGCTTCATGAAAGTAAATCATCAGTGAAAAACTGCCTGTTCACTATAATTCTAGGTTCTATGGGCTATAGAGTATTTGTCATTTGAAAAGAAAAAGCTAATAGAACAGCAAGTTGCTTTGGTTTCAAGTGGTATTTCTCAAAATTATCAGTAAAGAGGTAAATGAGAACAAAGAAATGAAGAGTCTTCAGCTATAAAGGCAGAAGGCTATATACAGTTCAGACACCAAATGTCCAAAGATATTAACCAGGAACATGCAGTGTAGTCCAGTATGTGAGAAAAGACTTAGTGCATCAAATGTGCTTTGCCAAAAAACACACACACACACACACAAAAAAACACCCAAAAGAAAACACAGCTATGTACTTCACATTCTTACAACCTGATATAGAGAAGATAGCAGCCTACCTTTTGGCTTTTTTACTGACATCTCTGGGAGAATCTTTATGTGATGACCGAGAACGTGAACTCTCTTTGTGGGACCGTTCAGAGCGCTCTGAGCGTTCTGACTTTGGTGATGGAGATTTTGCTCGTCTACTGCCACTGCTGCGAGATGGGCTAGGTGAAGCACTGTGTCGTCTTTTCCTTTGTAAAGAAAGCAAATAGTTGTGTACATACACATGCAGAGACATAAAGACATGAAAATGTATATTAAGAAAATGGATTCTTTTCTGTAGATATTTTATTTTGCCACTGTAACTTTAATTAAAAAGTAGAAAGCTTTTTATTACTGAAGAAAAAAACAAGTTCAACATGCACATCAGAGTTTGTTTAAAAGTAAAATCAAGGCCTGTGACTCATCTTTGTTTATTGCAGTATTAAAAAGTTCTGTCATAGCTTCGTGAAAAGCAAGACACTTTACCATATCTGCACTTAACGCCATGGAAGGGTTTGGCTATACAAGTATCAGAAGATCAGAGTGTACCATCAACTACCCTAAAACTAGCTGTTTTGAAGAATTTTCACAATAAGGTGAATAACATTTAAACCTCCACAAACACTTTGTGATATGACTTCAGTACAGTTTTCTAAGACACTGCTAAAAAAAGACCTAAATATACCTTGGTCATTATTTTACCATGTTTCCTCACGGCCTAACTAAGCCAAAAAGGGATTCTATTCAAAAGGGTACATCAGTTGGGGCAGGATAAAAATGACAACTCCTTTAAAACGTTGAAGCAGGTTTCAATATCCAAACTGCATTTTTCTGTTGTTGGGTGTTTTTTTAATGTGGGTGGTCTTGTGTTTTTAAGATAAGATGCAACAGTTTTAAGGTTGCCATTGTATACAAAGATACTAACTGTCAGGTTTTTCCTCCTATCCACTTTACTCCAAGGAAAGCCATACCTCTCTTTTCTTGTTGGTGTACATTCCTCCTTTTCCTTCTTATCTTTGGACCTGGATTCAGATTTTTCCTTGTCCTTTTTGTCTCTGTCCCGTTCTCTTTCCAACTCTTTTTCTTTTTCCTACATTATTAGAAGTATTTACTATTTCAGATGAAGTGTGACTAATTATTAAGTAAAAACAATCAAGATAATCACAAGCAGCATAAAAGCACCGAGCACTTAAGGAATACAGCACACAATCTGAGAAGGAACTAATGGTCACACTGTACCTGCTCTTCAAATCCTTACTACTGCTTTGTACACAGCAAAAATACTTATTGTAACACAAACACTGACAAAAACATGAAAGATGTCACCCTACGTGAGAAAGTGAATATCTAATTGGAAATGAACAGTCTTCAATTCTATAAATTTCAGGGAAACATTACAGCTGTATTAGACTTTCTAAAACTGAACGTGAAAGAATACCAGGAACCTCCTCCTACTGAAAACATATGCATTCATCTTCATTAATCCAGATTGGAAATTGAGATAATCTCATAACTACAAGACATTTAAAGATAAAATAAACACAAACAAGATTCTGCAATATCTACTTTGTAAAAAAAAAAAAAAAAGCCCACAAGTATGGTCCATTTCTATATACCAACAGGACCATTTTGAAAGAAAATATATACTCTGAGCACACCTCGTTTGTCTGTCACATAGTTAGAAAATTAGTTATACAAAAACCTAAACTATCAAAGTCTGAACGCAGAGGTCAAGAGATGTATTTGTTTCAGTACTGGCATAAAATTCCTTCCATGGCAAAACCAAACAGCTATTCCCTGCATACCCCATACAGAAGATGAAAAAGGGGTGATTTAGCTAAATGGAAGAAAGGAAGGGACAGAAAAGAAGAAAAA
>VZZY01022332.1:24165-44520 GCA_013400335.1 Eurystomus gularis
CAGGACACCTACTCTAATCTAGTCTCACACTTTCTTTACATGGAAGACTTAGCAGTAAAAAAAACTTTAGCATCCCTTATTGTTACACCTACTATTGCAAACTGGTAGGTTCCACTAAAAGCAATGGCCTCTTAAGATGTTCCTAGCTTATCTGATAACATAACTAATCATTTAATCTTGATAAATATGAATAAACAGTATTTTAAATTGCTATAAGTTCCTATTCTCTTAACAATATACAAGACTACTAGGAAATTTACTCTTGGAAAGCTTATTCTGTAATAAATTACACAAAAAACGATGATCAACAACCAAGTTCATGTGAAATGCAATCAGAACCAGTATTACATTGTTATTATTATACAAACTAACTTTATTATGGCAAGAAAGCAAAAGATAACATTATTCTGTTAACAATGGGGTTATTATTGCTTTAAAGAAAACCTATTATAATTATCATTAAATACTACCTTCATCATTGAAAGTGAGATAATTATTAAAAATATAAAATATTGCAAGCTGGTCAAAGTAATTCATTATAAGGCACCTAACAGTGTTACCAGGATTATGATTTATGTTTTTAAGCTAATAACTAAAAATTCTGTGCTTACTGTACAAATCACTTCTTTCTCCAATTACAGAAAACTGAGGAAGTGGGAAGTTTTAGGATACAGTTACATTTAGAAGGAAACTTACTTATAAAAATAAAGTCTTAACTACTAACATCAAGCTCCAAATGTAAATCTCCTTCAGGGATCAGCTTTCTTCATTTTTACAAGCCTCTTTCTAAAGGTATTGTGCAAAATTACTTTAATGAATTAGCCATATACTGAGCACCAAACAATGCGAAGAACAAGTGATAGACAAAAACACGGTGAAAACTGCCTATTTCTATTTAGCTTCCAAGAAACTGCATGGTTACCTAATTTCATCATTGATCTGTCAAGCTATGAAACCAGATTAGAGAAGCAACTGCCACTTACTCTCTCTCCCTTTCACTAAAGACACTGTTCAAACAGGTTACCTGTTCTTTCATTGTGTTTCAAAGATTCAAGATCACATGACATCACATATATGATGCTAATTTTTAAAGCTGATCTGACTTCATAGTCCAGAGAGGATTACTAAAAATAGTAATGGTACAGAATTATTTACTTCTGAGTGACAACAGGAGCTGGAATTATCCAGGATATCTTAAGACACTGGAGAAATCAGAAGCACATACCTTGCTTAATACTATTCTTTCTGTTTGGAAGTCTTTAGCACAACAGATCAATTACTAAAAGCAAAATTGACAGCTCTCCTTTTCCTTTCCCACACCTAAGTTTGCTTCGTGTAGCAGATCCAGAAGGGACCTCTTAAAGGTTTCAACACAGCCTAATGATACCCATCCGTACAGTGTGAAATACTACATTCTTTTTTATTCAAAAGAGAGATTATATCTACTCTGCAGAAAGCACTTGGACTCAGACATGCAGTTTGACATTGCAGTAGAATTTTAACAGGAACCACGTGTTTTTATACTTAATGCCACCTTACATTTGATAAACTCAATAAAAGCCTATCACAGAATCAGAGCCAAACATAAAGAACATTTCTTACCCTCTGGAGCAGCTTGTCTCTATAGTGTTCAACCTGTTCCTGAAAACTCTGGCCTGGTTTCTTGGGTCTTTTCCCAGACTCTAACTCATCCTGAAACTTCATCACCTTAAGCTGTGAAAATAATACTGACCATTAGGTTATTGGGCTTATTATTATCCAGTTAGGCAGGTGGCTGAAAATGAAATTTCTGTGATTTATAATCTGTGTTCTTCATTCTTTCTATACAAGTTTGAGCACAAAACGATACTAACTTAAAGTGGATCAAAGCAACAAAACCATACACTTGTCTGCAGGCACCTGCATGTCTGTGGGGTTTTTGTTTGGTTTTGGGTGGGTATTTTTTGTTTGGGTGGTTTTTTTACAAACATGTTAAGAACTAAAAATAAGGGCTTTTTGTCCTGTTATTCTACTAAATTCTGTTCCCATCATTAGAAAACTGTACCCTTATAATTCTCAGATCATTATCTGTTTCATCTTTCAAAATGAGATGATTTACTGCAGGTGTCTCAACATATTGTTTCAACTTCATGCCTACTCCAGGTTTTCCTTCAGAAACTGTCTTTTTTCCATTTAACCTTGAATGTTAAAATCAAATTACTGATATAATTAAGACATAAAACAAATGCATCTCTTCAGGACTGTCTGCACGGAGTGGCTGATTTGAAAGAAATGATTTTTACCAACATAATGCTCTTTCATGTGCTATTAAGCTTAACAACAAAATTCAGTTCACTAGTGTTGCTAAATGTAACACTAAATTTACTATGATAATATCTCCAACTGAGCCACAAAGTTAAGCAAATGTCAGAATTTTTCCTCGCGGGTTTTTGGTTTAGATACACTAAAACCTTTCTCCAAGTTGATCCACATCATAAAACTTCACTCATGTCTCTTATCATTTGTCAATTCTTTATTCTTAGTGACACAGCCTTTTACAAACAATCCTTCAAATTTTTTGGATGAGGAGATGTATTTGGGGGGGGGAGGAGGGTGAGGAGAAGCTTGGTAATAAGTGATGTTGTATTTGTAAGCCCTTTTCCAAATGTTTATGCCCAGACCCTTCTGAATTTCCTGTTCCAATATCAACATGCATAGTCATATGCAAGTTGATACATGAGTAGATTCTTCCAGTGCTTGAGGTTTCATTTTTAGCGAACACACAAAATATTTTTATCTTTAGAAATATTTAACTCTTCCACGCAGAAAACAGGAAAAGTCTTTGCAACTGTGTCCATTTTGATTATCTGAAAGGATTCTTATTCTTTAGGTCCTCAATTCCCTAATACAAAGTAGGCATAAAAGCAAATCCTAAAGGTTCCTTCCCCCTCAAAAGCAGCAGGCCAGAATGGATATGAAGATACCATATACTCTAATCAGCCCTTCCAATTACTGTCTGAGCAGAAACGAAAGGTATCAGAAGAACAAACTAATCACAATAATCAAATATGTTAAGAAATACAAAACCAAGGCAAGAATAGCATTACTTTGAACAGGATCCCCTTCCCCTTCAGCTACAGGGCTTATGCCAACAACATTTTTTCATTGTAGTCTCAAACATGATGGAGCAACAAATTTTGAAAAAGAAAAAAAAAGGGCATTGCTATCTTGTACCATAGTAAACTTCTGACAAAATGTTCTGTTTATCTCCCTCATTTACAGAGTATGCTCTACCTACGGTTGAGCATTTCTCATTTTTGCTTACAATTCAGCCAATTAAATAGCAGCCAATGGAAAAGTGACATCAGCATTTGTCACATACTACTCTACCTTCCCTAAAGGCATTTTTTCTTCTCCCTTACTTCAAATGCAGAAGTTTTAAAAGCAGGAACACCTCTTGGAACCACATATTCAGTGTCCCTCTCTACCACAGGTTCTGGTAAGAAATCAAGAATGCATTCTCTACTATCATGTAAACTCCGAGGCCATTAGTTGCTTGGCACATTCAGTAGCAAACAGGAGTACGGAGGAGGCCCAGCTGATCCAGAGGGCCCCTTGGGCTGTGATAATAAGAACATACCCATAAGATTTCTACTTTGTTTTCCCAACTAAATCACCTAAGTAATTTAAAACAAACAAACAAACAAACAAAGAAGCAAAAACCCCTCACAAAACAAAACCCTATCCTTACAAGGTTTTATTTCTTTACATTTTCAGCCAAAGCTGTGACACTATCTCTATCTTTCTGTTTAACCGAAACTGAAAGCAAGAAAGCATAAGTCTATAGCCCAAAGTAACATGAAATGAAGGAGAAGTAGGAATCCAATCAACAGGCTTTACTTGATTTAATATTCTAATCTGGACACAAAGAAACGCTGAACTCCTAGCAGCTGTCTCACAAGCATGTCGCACAACTCACTGCTGGCATGAAATTTAAAATACCAAGAGGAACAGTCTGCATGTAATTTGTCTCCAGTAAGCGTGGGCAGGGCAGGGCAGCAGTCATTACCAGGTGCCTAGAGGAAAAATAGGAAAAGCCTATAGAATAACCACTGACTCAACTCCCCAGACTCCAACTACGTTAAAATCATATGAATTCCAAAGACATCTGTGGTCTTTTACAGACCAATCATCAATGGATCTCTCTTCTGCAGACTTACTGTTATCTCCCTCTGAACCCATGTAAATTGACTCCTTTTAGAAAGATGCTGTGGGTAGAGGAAATCACCTCTAGTACACCCCCTGGAAAAGGCAACTGTTACAAAATGCTGATATCCTATCAACAGCTCACTACAGAAAGACCATTCTCTTTCACTTTCCTTCTCCACTCCTGCACTCCAAGAAAAGGGTTCCTCATCCATTCTGCTCTTGCAACAGCTGCAGTGCTTGGCTGAGCCTTCCAACAGACAGAACAATTCACTAATCCACCAGAAGAAATTTCTTTTTTCCCTGCATTAGCGAGATGTATTGGCTCAGGGGAAGAATAAGCAAGTGCCACAGCTTACAGGCAGGATCAGGAGATTACCCTTTCAGCAGGGGTGAGCAGTTAGATCAGATCAGCTCATCCCACACCTTCATGTACAGCAGCTTTTGCTACTTGCTCTAAAACATCACTATCATAACTATGTTTTAAAAGAAAAGGAATTACTTAGGTCCCAAAGCCCAAAAAAGAATTCTCTAAAGAATTCTACTGCTCAGAATTACTATATAAACTTCTATGTTTGGTTATCTCCCTTCACTATTTCACTACTCAGAGCATACTGGCTGTAGTGAACACTCTTTCTTATTGATCATTTCATGCAGACTATACGATGCTTATATACCTATCATACAGTTCCAGATACCCCCCAAGGAGAAAGACCCTTAAAACTTAGGCTTAAATCTGCAAAAGCATTTAACTGATGAATCTTGTAAGCATTTAACTTTGTAAACCTGCATTTAGAAAGAACAAATACATTGCCATTGAATTGGTTATTCTTTAACTACTCTTGTTCAACAGACGAAAACTATTAAGCCTGCTCATCCTCAGAAGTAGATACACTGACTTTATCTAGACTATCACTGGAGTCAGTAATACACATAGTAATATGGAAGGGAAAAACTTTTCAAAACCCTGTGCCAAAACTTTGTAACATTAATTTCTCAGATACAGCTGTCTCCCACATCAGAAAGAGTTTAGATGTTTTCAGACTGCAATGCAGAAGTGTCAAATACTGCTGGAGTTCCTGTAAGCAACCTCTACTAAGTGCTTCAATGCAGAGATCATACTGCTCCCTAGTCATGAGGAGGTATTTCCCATAAGTTCAAGATAAACAGCTTCACAATTTGCCTTATCTATTGGTTCTCATCCTGAAATTTTCCCCCTCTCCTCAAACTCTTTTACATGAGAGGTTTAAAAACTTTTAAAAGATTTTAAAAATTTTTAAAGATTCAGCCTTTTCTACAAGTTGATGCCTTGATTACAGACTAGCCAGCAAGCCAGCAGGTTACTGAAAAGGGTAACATCTTGCTACCAGTTCAGAGAAACCACAGACTGACATCACAACTGAAGCCCCACCCATAGCTTTTTGCATTATGACACAAACAGGTGGGTAGACCCTCTTGTTTAAAATGAATCTATTTTCAAAAACTGTTCTTGGTTTTGTAATTTTCTGCTGATACCAAGTCCATACTAAGTTGTCTTCAGGGGAAAAAAAGGCTTTGTCACAAGAGGTTATTGCACGTTTACAGAGCCTCAGAACTTAAGAGGCCAAGTTCAAACACAACTTACTTGAGCTAAATTAGCTGCATACAACATACTAGGATTAACTAGGAAGCCAATCACCAGATGCTTGATGAAAGATGGGAATTTCTGCACTAAATCTAGACTGATTCCAGACAGGCTAGACATCAAAGCAAACCAAAGTGTTTCGGTTTTGCTTGCAACAGACTTGCCCCAACAATGACTGCAACAAGTCCTAGACTTTTCCAGAAACAGAGCAAAATACTTCTTTGAAGGGTTGAGTTTTTCAGGAAGTCTATGAGCAGAATTTGTGCAGCTACAATATTATCAAAAACAGCTGACAGCAATACTGATGTATACATGCAAATACCTCTTCAGCTGTTAACAGACACATGCTCAATCACATACATAGGATGCCATGTGTCTTGCAGCTAAGCAATTCCGCGCTTTTGTCTTTGTGTAAAATAGAAGTACATTTAAAGATTTACAACAGACTAGAATCTGCTGAATTAAGACAGTTATCTTCTAAGGAAAAACTGCTATAAATAGCAAAATTACTGGTCAAGCAAAAGCCAATTTGTCTCAGCTGTTATTACAAAGCCACAATGAGTAAGATATTTAACTGGATGTCTTTTTGCCATTTTGCAGTGGCCGCAAATGAGCTAGGTACAGAAACCTCCACAGACTGTAAAGACCAATGGGTTATATTGCTCTAGCAATGACTGCAAGCCTCAGATAGCTCCTATGACTTGATGAATAAATAAACAAAAGTAAGTATTCTGCCTACTATGCATCATAATCCAGAGAAAGGAAACTGTATGGACGTTTAGTTTCTTGATAAAAGTATACAGGGCCTTGAAATTCAGAAAAACCCTCTGATACAATCTGCTCTTGTGGACTATACTTAATCTATTCTTATCTTGTGCTCCAGTCATTCTCTGCTGGAGACTGAATACTACACTAAAAAACTTTGATTGTGGCTTGTACAGCAATTCATATCATGAAAGCAAAAAGAGTAATCTCCTTTCCTTTCTGACACACAGGAAAAACATCTTTGGCTCCTGGTAGAAAAAGAAATCGCACCTCAAATACCATGACGTTTTTTTGAGAGAAAAAAGAAGTAAAAAAAAAATCTCTCTGGTTACATACTGGGCAGGGCAATACAGACAGAGCGCAAACACAGGACAGTATAACAGAATCCAACTTCACATCTCCTGGAACCCAGTGGTACACAACAGAAAGGCTGAACAGGAAGACTGAAGACCACTAGTCTTCTACCTCTGATTAAGCAATCAGGCACTCCTTTGAGGTCTCAGGTGGCAAACACAAAAGTCTGTAAAGGCAGCTACTAAAGAGGTCAAACGTACTGTCTGACCCTTTTGGAAGCACTTATCAGTGCTTCCATGTCTGGATTCATGAAGATTATGTCATGCTGCAGATGAAGCCTGAGCTGTGCTTTTTTGGGATTGGATTATAAAATCTTGCACAGCAAGATGGAGACAAAAGTACCTTAGAGAAAGATCCAAGGAGGACTATGTTGCTTCATTTTGTCTGAATTTTTGTACACTCCAAGGAAACTAGGTTACTGAACAATTTTAGCAATGTAAAATTCCCATTTTTCAAACACTTAACAGCACTAAGGTCTCTTTACAAAGAGTACACCTTTCTTTCCTATGTTCCTGGGGTGGGGAAAGAGACACACATACACAGCACTATAAAGAGCATTCTGAAGCTTAAGTTACAATGTTAAGCAAAGTGCCACTCTTTCCACATATTAAAAAAGGCAAAACAGTAAAGAAATCACTGTTCTTTGGTGTTACGGAAAAGCCTTTGCTCTTGCTAAGTTCTGGAAGGAATACAGACTTCAGGAAGGTTACCAGGGGTTTAGGGGAAGGCAAACAAAGGGTTCACCACTTGTCTTCTCTGATGGCACTAGGCTCATAGCTGTGGCCAAAGTTTGTGTCTTACTGCACTTTCCCTCCTAGCTGACAAATTTAATTTACTAACTGTGTCAAGATAAAGAATTGCTGTTTGTATTAATGAATTTCAAAAACATACATGAAAAAAAGTGTTTCAGCTTCCCTGATAATCACTGTGTAAAATACTAGGGAATCAGTCTTTGCCATTTTTTTTGCCAAAGATTTTACACAATGTTTTTAATAGAATCTATTAGATGGCATAATTGTTAAACCTGGTAATTGTTTTTTTTTCTTCTCCATTTCTCTCCTCAAATTTAATAATGAACATGTTCTTCGGCAGGGACAGGGCACATACTAAAGAGGATGTCATCTATCTGGAGTTCTGTAAAACCTTTGACATGGCGCTCCACAATATCCTTCTCTCTAAATTGGAGAGATACGGATTTGATGGGTGGACTGTTCAGTGGATAAGGAATTGGTTGGATGGTCACATCCAGAGGGTAGTGGTCAAGGCTTGATGTCCAGATGGGAGTCAGAGACAAGTGGTATCCCTCAGGGGTCCAAACTCGGACCAGTGCTGTTTACTATCTTCATCAATGACACAGACAACAGGATCGAGTGCACCCTCAGCAAGTTTTCAGATGACACTAAACTGAGTGGTTGACACATCTGACGGATGGGATGCCATCCAGAGGGACCTGGACAAGCTTCAGAAGTGGACCTGTGTAAACCTCATGAGGTTCAACAAAGGCCAAGTGCAAGGTCCTGCACGTGAGCTAGGGCAATTCTCAATATCAATACAGACTGGGAGATGATGGGATTGAGAGCAGCCCCATGGGGAAGAACCTGGAGGCACTAGTGGATGAAAAGCTGGACGTGAGCCTGCAACATGCGCTCGCAGCCCAGAAAGCCAACCATATCCTGGGCTGCAGCAAAAGATGCACAGCCAACAGGACCAGGGAGAAAATTCTCCCCCTCTACTCCACTCTGATGAGACTTCACCTGGAGTACTGTGTCCAGCTCTGGAGCCCTCAGCACAAGAAAAACATGATGGACCTGTTGGAGAAGGGCTGTAAAAACGATCAGAGGGCTGGAACACCTCTCCTATGAAGAACTGGGAGAGTTGGGGTTCTTCAGCCTGAAGAAGAGAAGGCTCTGGGAAGACCTTATTGTGGCCTTTCAGTACTTAAAGGGGGCCTATAAGAAAGATGGGGACAGTTGTTTTAGCAGTGTCTGTTGTGACAGGACAAGGGGTAATGGTTTAAACTAAAAGATTTCTAAAAGATTTAGACTAGATAGAAGGAAGACATTTTCTATAATGAAGGAAGACATTTTTTACAATGAGGGTGGTGAAACACTGGCACAGGTTGCCCAGAGAGGCGGCAGAAGCCCTATCCCTGGAAACATTCAAGGTCAGGCTGGACAGGGCTCTGATATAATGGAGCATGTCCCTGCTCACTGCAGGAGGGTTGGACTAGATGACCATTAAATGTTCCTTCCAACCCAAAGCATTCTATGACTCCATAATGGATATGAAGCTTTGAGCATGAATGCTTTAAAGCAGTAGAGGGAGTACTGTCCTGTCAATGAAAAACTTGTAAGGACATTTTAAAATTTAAGTACTTCTACATAGTGTCTGAAATGTCCTGAAAAGGAAGAAAAAATTACAATCATTTTCCATTGATTCCAAAACTCTGAAACTGAGATGGTCATTTACTTAGCATGAAGAATAAAGATGGCAACATTAGTCTAATATGTATTTCCTACAGAACTACTGCCACTGTAAGTCAAGTCAAATATAAATCCCATTTAGCTCTTCTTAAATTCAGAATTTACTCACTTCAAATGGCAATGCATCATGAACTTTCAAACTGATATGCAACGCAAGAGGTTTATAAGTGCTTAGTTACAGTCCCTTAATAATCTTAATTAGTAAACCGAAGCATATTTGGGAGAAAACAGTTGTGACATTTTAAAATATTGCCTGTACATCTTAAAAGAATATTATAGTGTTTTGCTACTGTCTCATTTCAGGTAACTAGTACATTATAGCATAAATAGGTAGGCAGCCACAATTCCACCTTCAAAATATTACCCAAATTATAATCTGTCACTTGTAGACGCTACAAGAACTTTAGCAGCTTAATATTTTAATGCACTGGACAGAAGGTACAAGAAATTCAGTACTCAGTGTGCCATGGGTTTTAATATCAAATACAAGCTGGAAACTTGCATGCAATTTGAAGCCTGTTTTTGCATGGCACTGTATGACACACAAAGGATTCACTGCTAGACAAAGCTCATGTTAAATTCAAGTTCTAGTTACCTTCGCAGTCAACCACAAGCTCAGAAATCAGCACAAAGACATAAGAATCTGTGGTCATCAACCTTAACAGCTATACTAACACCTGTTCTTGGAGAAAGAATAAAAGAATGGGTGAGCCCTATAAACTGCAGGTAGGTCTTCAATTAAAATGCCCCATTTCTAGGACCACCTGTTTTAGTTGCATCTACTTCTTTGTTTGATGGCTAACACAGTGAAAAGAGTTGCAAATGCAATAAAATACAGACACTTCAGAGCAAGAGATAGAGAGAACGAGAAAGGCATAGGACTAAGGCCACATCCAAAAGTCACTCCCATTTGCCAAGAAGAGGAAAGTGTAGAGGAATCCAAGCAATCTAAGGCTACCAGTGGTACTGAAAAAGGACACTGGGAAAAAAAAAAAACAAAAAAAACACCACAACCAAAAAGTGTAATTCTCAACATGCAATATCTCCTGACTCATTATTTTGAAAGCCAAAACAAAGCAAGGCTGTAAACAAATATAACTCTATAAAAAGACTGGACTAAAAACCCCACTATATAATAGGACTATAATTATTTCAGTAAAAATAACTCCCTATTATAAGTAGAGAACTTGGTGGGGTAGGGAGGATTGGAAAGGTACAGAAGGGTGGCACAAAATGCCACAGGCTGACCTCTATCTCTCGGAGTTTGGCACGCTTTTCTTCACTCATTTCTGAATATTTGACTGATGACTTGGATTCAGGCATTTCTTCTTTAATAGGATTGGAATACATGTGTTGCTCTTCTGACTTAGAACTCTGAGTGTCTTCCTCATCTTCACTTTCTTCTTCTTGACTTTACAGAAAACATACAGAATTAACTGATATATATTCAAGATAGTTATCGTTTACAAAATTTACCATCTCTACTACTATGTTTTTATGATTAGTTACTAGTTTTGAAATCTGTTAAGATTATGTTATGTAAAAGTGCTGCTACTGAACAGTCTCCATCTGTGAGACAGGTATCTTAACATTTTCATTTAATTAAATCATTATTTTTTATTATGCAGATAATTTACACTGTTCATATAAATAGAGCACAGAAGAATTATTGAAATTTATAGTTATTAAATCCCCATCGACTCTGCTACAAAAAAAGACCACTACTGCAACAAAATCTCTTTTAAGTGTTGTAACCGTGCTTTTCAGATATAAAAGAACAAAATGTACTACACTTTTGCTTTTCGGAGACAAACAATTCTATTCCCAGGCTGGCCACTAGAGTGCTGCAGGACTACATGCGATGCAGAAGGTATTTAAAGCATTACTAACAGATGCTCTCAGTTGCCTAAAGAACAAAGACTGCTCAAAACTCACAGATGGCACAGAGTCTATCAGCATTCAAAGAAACATGTATATTAGAACATTATTCACTGCATTTGTCTCAAAAGCAAAACACAGAGTTTTAGATACATTCACATATCTGACATCAAGGTTTGTAAACTGTACTATCTGACATTAAGTTATCAAATCAGCATCACTTTAAAGATTATGGTTAACAACTCTACCCAAAGGTGTAATATATCATGTTAGAAAAAAAATTAAGGGAATTGAAAGCACACTGCACTAAAATCCTGATTTTTCTCCATTTCCTTATTTTCCTACTTTCAAAATTTCAGTTTTGTTCTGCTTTTATAACACTTGTATATCTTATAGGGAGTTCCAAAAACATTCAGCCTTAGAGGTAGAAAACTAATGTTTTCACCAGAATGAAGAGGTATTTACTTTTGAATTTCTTCTTCTTCAGATTCTTCATGTTGGTCAAAAAGCTCCCACTTAGAAGTAGTGACAGCTAGAAGAGACAGTAAGATAATTAACAGAAAAAGCTATCACTTAATCTGAAAATTACTGTTTGTAAATATAATAAAAATTACAATGTGATAAAATTTACCAGCATCTAGCACTTAATACAGACTATTTCATAGAAATACTCAAAACTGCCTGTTATCAGAATATTTACTATTTGCAGAGCTATTCACCTGCATTGTGTATCATGTTTCAGTAAATCCTTCAAAAGCAGCCAAGAATTTGTTAGTTTGTAAAATCTTATCTTCCAAACAAATACTCAGAAAGACTGCTAACCACATACACAGCTTTTTTTGTCAATATTTTTTCTTACTGAACTGGAAATTATTTTTAAAGGTCAGTAGGTTATTTAAGTAGAATAACAAAACCTGAACACGCTATTTCCTTCACTTATAACCAAAAAATGAAGTTACAACTGAAAATCCTACTGTATTACTACAGAAATAATATTAGCACTTTTAACACATCAGTTGAAAATAATAACAAAATAGGGAAATGACATTAAGCTTTCAGTTTACTTAGGGAAGTGTTTTAGTTTCATATATAATTTGAAAACTAACCTTGAGCTTCTAGTTCTGATTCATCCACTGCTTCCCACTTTGAAGGGGCAACTTTAAATATAGGCTCATTCTTTTTTGAGTCTTCAGCTGTATCCACTGTTGGAGAAAGAGACACATAAAACTAATTTCCAAAGCTCTTCAAAAGTTCAAACAGAAAAATCCTAATATAACAATCAGATTTAAATACGGAAGTATATTATACTGTTTTATTATTTGCAAAGAAAAGAAATTAGGATTTGGAACTTGATGGGTACAACATCAGCAGACAATTACTGTGTCTGATGCAATTACAATCTAAAAGCAGGTTTTAAACTAACTCCTAGAACACAGCATCATAGAATGGCTTAGGTCGGAAGGGACCATAGAGGTACCTCCCCCTGCCATGGGCAGGGACGGCCTCTCTATAAGATTACGTTGCTCAAGACCTCATCCAACCTGGCCTTGAACACCTTCAGGGAGGGGGCATCCACAACCTCTCCGGGCAATCATATTGACATTCATCAGTTCAACATTTTACAAAGCTACATGCAATGTTAATTCTTAGCTGTACTTACAAAAACTACCCAGGGGAAAAAGAAAAGATCATCAGAAAAATTGACAATTCAAATTGAAAGTAAAGCTGAAACATTTCATACAAGGAATTCCATCAAGATCGTCATCCAGTGATTTAATTGGGACTCCATCTAGATCATCGATAGGAGCAGCATCAATAGGAATTCCATCCACATCTTCTAGTGGAGCACCATCAAGCTCCTCCTCAATGGGAGCACCATCAAGATCATCTGGTACTTCCTGCAAGCAAATAATTATTTCAAGAATAAATCTACATTGCTTTTCTTCTCCAATTATTAATTTCTTTTTAAAGGAATAGCTTTAAAAATACCTAAAACCCAAAAAACTCAACTGTAACAATTTTTGCTACCAAGTGCAGTTGCTTTTTGCAGAGGAAAAATACAACAATATCATCTCAAAAAAAACTAAAGGCAAGAACTTGGAATTTGTCCACAACGTACTGGAAGCTTTGCAATACCTATATTCAAAAGAATAGATAGTAAGCTGAGTTTTATTTTGAAATCAGCCAATTAGATAAATTGTACTTACTACATATGAGAGATTCCCCAAGAACCAGTAATCTGAACAACTGACAGAAATCAACCATTTAGCAGGAATACAAATTTAAGGAACACACATAAGTGACAAATGTACCTACACATTCCAACTTGTTAAGTTTCAGGCACTGTCCTTTATACTTGCACATTCACCCTGCTCTACTGCTAAGGGAAATAAGCTAACCTTCCAGTTATACCGTAGGTCTCCCTCCAGCTGTTCTGAAAGGTGTGTTTCCACTGAGTTACAAAATGGACTTATCCTAAACATATATCTATTTTTTTGTGTCCACTGCCTTGATTCTCTTAAATAATATTTATACATAACTGTAAACAGTAAACATAACAGTACACATAAAGTTAATATTAATCTAGAAAATTTAAGCATAAAGCTTCAAAATATTGAATAATTTATACGTGTCACTACGCAGTAACTAAACTCACTACATACCCAGTTTAAAACAACCTCTCTAAAAAAAAATAAATAAAAATGGTGCAGCATAACTAGAAAGTTAGTAATTTATTGCTCCAATACAACACAGCAAAGATCAAAGTACAATACCACCAGTGTAATGGATCTATCACAACCTTCCTCTCAAACTAAGAAAGCTCAGATGGCTCTATTAACATCCACATGTGACACTTGCAAAAAAAAGGAAGTGCATGATTCAGGTAGCCAAATACCTAGCTATTTAGAACACTCAGAAACTAAAACTAATGCCTGAAATTCTAACTCAAAATTCACAGACAGATGCTATAGAGTATTTCAAATACCTGTCATTCTGCACTAGTCTTTGTTCTGAAATGGTTTCACAACATAACCCCACCATAGCACCTAATCTACAAGCAACAAATGCTGCAAAGCAAACACATCAAACAGTATTTGCATCTGAAAATATCTATCTGTATTTAAGAGCAAGGACTCAGAGGAAAGAAAGGTTTATTCACCCTAACAGAAATAGCAAAATAATCCTTGCCAGACCTATTTTATATTTACAAATTTTACCTCACTTTCTGCTAGCATCACTACCAAGGTCACTTACCTCTGTTTCTTTATCTTCCATGATATTTACAAGCCCCAAGAAAATATTCTGTAGTTTGATCAGAAATGGTTCTGGGTAGATCGCCCAGTCTTCCCATGCTCGGAAGCATGTCATTACCCGTTGCTAGAAGCAACAGGAAAAAAAAATTGTAATGACTTTGCATTAAGAAATTTTAAGTGATCAGAAATACACCACAGAGAACTACTACTGTAGACAGCTACTCCTAAGTAGTTCCACACTGGAGTATATTACAATGATATCATGCTGGGCAAGACTAGTAATTTTACAAAAATATGTATATAGGAACTACTTCTTTAAAAATCTCACCTGGGTTTCATTTTCCTTTTAAATTCCTGTTGCATTATTAATTTCAGCTGTTCACAGTTCCTATCCCCAATAGCAAATTTCATTCTGCCTAGATGTACTAAGCAGGTGCCTCTACTAAATGTAAAAGAAAATAGCTTTCCTTTTGTAAAGTAACCAATTTTAACATAGGTTATTCATAATCCTGAACTGAAATTATGTTCCTACTTTCATTTTTTTGTAGAATGAAGCACATTTGAAATGACAGGCTTCAGCTCAACTGAGATGTAGCTATTAAAAAAAAAAAAATCTACTGCCTGTCTACACTATATAATTTCATAAACAGTTTTAAAATAGCAGATACCTAAAATCAATTATCCAGTTAGAGCAACTGGGAGCAGAGAAGGCAGGACAATCATGCTAAAGACCTTAATACAGAAAAAAACTAACTATATTGTGAGCTTTGTATTTAAAGCTTCTGCTTTTAAAAAAAAAAAAAAAAAAGGTGTAGAGGCATCTTTAAATCAGGAGAAGGAAAAGTTAAGCTGAGCATGACGGGACTTTATCTCAAAAATCACTCTCAACTACTCATCGTCAGACTGTTTGTCAGATCTCAAAATATAAAGCCTATCACAAAAATGTTAAAAAGTAACTTTACGTTGTTATGTTGAGCAGTTTCTTTCCACACTGAGGAGCCCACGCTTATTTTTGAAACTCAAATATAGGTGGTCCAAAAATAATCAGAAAGCTAGAAGGCCTTGTTGGCAAATCAAGTACTAGATAGATATCCTCTCAACTCCACAACTATACTTCTATCAGTATACTTCAGCTCTTAGATGCTTATTTTCTTCCTTAATTTCAAAGCTATCTTTGCAAAAGAGGAACCTTAAGCTTTATTTTAAAAAAATAAATCTTAACTAGGAAGCTTGAGGTCTAAGCTACCTATCATAGTAGGAACATTTATTTATTTGACTTCTATGTCATGTAAATAACAATGAAATACATACCTTGAAATTTTCAGACTGTAAATGGCCTTGTATTGTACGGTAAGTAGCATTGAGATCAGAGAATATCTGACATAATTTTGTTTCAAAACTAGAATTAAACATATATATTTCTTTAGTTAAACTTCGTAATATATATTTTCTGGACACACAGAACTAACAAAAATACCTAGGACACAGGACTCAAAAGCACAAGGTTCTGATGCCTATAGTAGCCATGAACTGAACCATAAAGCAAATACGATTACTACGTATTAAATCACCTTGGAAACAACTGAACTGTAAAGTGAGATCTTTACACCTGCTGCAGTCTCTTTATACAGCCTCTCAAAAAATTGGGGGAGGATAAAAGGAGTTTTACAACCTTATATACAATAAAATAATTAAATTTGTACTTAAAAAAAAAATAGTTATTCTGTTAATTACTATTATATTATTCTAATTTAATTTTCTCAATGAGGCCCTCGATAGCACAGTGAGTAACAGCTGCCTAGTATCCCTTGAGGTTCTCTCACTGTGCACAAAATAAACCAGCACATCAAAAATATACTGCAACAAGAATTTGCTATCACTAGATTTTTATAACATGCTGAATATTCCCCATCATGCTACCATAACAGTAGAGAGACTCCAGGAATGAGACACATATCTAAATAGGACAAAGGTACTCTCATTTGGACATTTTTCCTAAATTCTGCTCAGAACCTTAGGAAAAAAGTACATAATCCCCTTAAGTTCTCTAAAGTTCATGGAGAATTAAAATACACCTTTTAGTGGGGGAAAACAAAAATAAATCTATCTTTGCATGAATTATTTGCTGTATCATATCTTGAATATTACCTACAGGCTCTTTCTATGAAAAGGCACATAAGTTTTTCTCGCCTCTGGTAGGTTCCATGCAAGTGGTCCCTTGCACAGTGCATATACACTTCTTTTTGTATTACAAAGCAATCCTATGCACTAACACGCTGCATCTTACATATTTTCATGCCAAGAGATACAAGTATCAACACTGTAACAGTATCCTCACAGAAAAGTGTGAATTTCTCTAAAACCACATTTATCCAGAGATGTACATAACTGAATATAAGGACATTCTTCTTTTTTAAATCCTCAATTACCTAAAATATTTTACTTACAATTTTCTATAGTAGGAAGCATTGGCAACTTTAGCTGAAGAGTTGTATAACACATCCGACACTAGATACAATCTTGCAATCTACAATAAAGAATGTTCAAATTAAGATAACTCCAGAGTTTAAACTATCCTAAAAATAGATGCATTTTTGCAGAAAGAACAGAAGATAGTTAGCTTAAAACTCTCTCGAAGTATCAGATTAGAACTAAGTATAACACAGCCATAATGTCAATAAACGTGCTGAGAGCTGCTAGGCTACCAGGGCACTAACCACTGTAATATATCACACAGTATTACAAAGGACAGATCATGGCTTTCCAATTTTTATTTCCTTATTTGAACACACTATTCTGTTGTTCTCAACTGCACAGTAAGGCAGAACATTATTTACACGCAGGTTCAGAAAGAATAAAAATATATAATGAAGTCCCACAGGAAAAAAGCATCCTTAAACTCACAGCCATCAACAACACCTCAATGCTATCTGAAACTTACGAAATAATGCTCATAAATTATATGCATGTACTGTTAAGTGAGCTCTTCTCTCAAAATACAAGATTATATAAAATCTCCACACCTTCTTAGGAAGAGGAGTCTTCAGAATGGACAATGATTCTGTAATGCAGTCTACAATTTCTTCAGCAGCTTCTGCATTATTTAGACAGAAAACCATTGCATCACCAATATCATTCTTCCGAGGTGTTAATCCACGCAGAATTTCCTCTAATTTGTCCCTCTGTCTGAAATATCAAGAATTTTAATACTTTCAATATAAAATTATAATACCTTGGGGAATTTCCATTTAATGATGTGTTTTATTTTTCCGTCTTTAGGATAAAAGCAATTTTTATATTCTGTTGCCTGAGTTTTCAGTGACTCAAACATATGCATCCACTTTACATAAAGAAAGTACAAAAAAATTCCCACTCAAGTCTTGACTACATACAGAAATCAAGAAAAAATAACTGAGAAATACCTAATGCAGCACATCAGTATCTCTAAAAATTAATTATATTTTTTTATTTAGTTTAAGCCTAAATCAAAATGGATACATCTAAATCATGCAAGGAATTTCTGCTGCAGAATAAGAAACATTAGATTCAGAAAACTAGTAAGAAGCAATTATTTCAGGTTTTCCCTAATCTACATGCTCAAAATAGTATCTATTTGAGCCTTTCAAAAAGAAAATTTAAGAAATAAATTATGTATTAAAACCACCAGAACATTGACTGTTATCATAACTATGATGAAAACAATAAAAGAAGAAAAAATTCCACATGCTAAAAACATAGTTGGAACAATAAAAACAGAATTAAGAACATTACGTATTTCTACTACCAGAGCCATCATCACCACACTTAGAATTCACAACAAAGAACTCTGATGATCTGCCTCTTCCTGCTTATTAACAATTGCTTCCAATTTTAATTTTTGATGAACAGCATCAGTAAGTTTAAGACTACAGTAACTTAGTTCATGAGATCATCACAATGTTGAGAACGGTGCTTTATATATCCCCACCAACAGACAGGAATACAAAATGGGCCAAAACCCTTATCTTCCCAATCCCCATCAAATTAAAGGGTTACCAACAACTCCTTTGAAAGGACACACTGTTCTATGATGAAAAATCTAATCAAATCCAGAACTCATTTAACAACAAGCACCATCAAAAAGACTAACTGAAAAGCACTGAGGTTAACTGAGCTTCTAAATAATATTATGACAAACATGGGATGCCATATTATAACTATAAAAATGGGATGCCACAGTACAATTACAAAAACACAACAGGAAAAAAAATCAAACAGATTAGCAGTTAAAATAGCACTATAAATTGATGGAAGTTCATACTCTTCCTTAAGTGCACCCTTCTTGTTCGGTTCCTCCACAAACGCTTCTGTTTCTTGCTCTTCTGACATCCCATGCAAGTATGGATTCAATGGTGGTGGTCTCCAAAAAGACCCATTTTTGAACATTCGGAAATCTTCTGTTCTCCACTTGGTTGGAGCATCTCCCTACAAAAAACAAAAGCATTTTTATTTTGGTGTTCTTTTATTTCATCATGCTTTAAGTTAACGAAATGTCACTACAATTCTACTTGCCTGAAGAATTGAATAAAGCTTCCATCTATAATACACATGGGCTGGTGTCTGGTTTTCAAATAAAAACCTAAACCAAAGGGAAAACAAAATACACAAAACATATTGCAAATCATTTAACTGAAGCAAATTCAAAGGAAGTAATAAAATACAACCAAATCCTGTTCAAAATCCCACCTCAGCTACAAGTGAACTCAAGATAGCTAAAATCACATACACCTACAGAACAGCTAAGCAGAACAAATCGCTCCACACACATATCAATATAACCTGCAAAGCAGAGAGCACAACTTTCCAAAGGCACAGCATTTCTCAGAAGTTAAAAGCAGAACAGAGTCAGAGGAATGGCTGTGCAGTCCCACAGTAAAGCAGAAGAATTAAAAGTGCAAAGAGACACTATGGGAGCAACTGCAACCTCATCACAAGTGGTGCTGTACATTTAGGTTGCTCAGATCAAATACAAAATGACTTGAAGTGTTCCACTAAAAAACTGTCTGTCAAAACACTCTTAGGATATCATGGGAGAAAAAATAAAAATTTAAAAAAAAAAAAAGGCAGCCAATTTTTAATAGTCAGGATATTTCGACCTGCATATTTTCTCAGTTTGTATAAAATGAAGGACTTGAACCTTCACGTAAATAAAACATTTTTAAAAGGTTGTTTAGTATTTCCCTGGAAGTTTTTCAGTGACTGAATTTCACAAGAAATTTGGAGATTGATCCTTTTTTATTCCATTTAATGACAAGAGCTGGAAATTCCGACAACTTCACTGTGTCAGCCACAGTTTAATCCTATTTGCGTTAACATCACATCAAAGAAAAATGTCTCCCAACACTTGCTAAAGGTTAGAAATAGGGCTCCAGGAAGGTGGATTTTACATTGAGTTGGTCTGTCTGGTTTGGAGGGTATTATTTTTCTTTTTTTAAAATGTGTGCTACTGCTTCCACTGATGACTCTGGATCCCTCAGAAAAGCAGATATTAAATGTAATTTTATTTATTATATATATGTATAAATACATTTTATAGTGTGTGCATAGTATTTTATTTATATGTACACATTAGTAACAAATGCATTGTCGTGTGCATTCTTCTTCATAAAAAGAATAGCATAAGCATTTATGCAATTTGTAAAATCTGAATCTGAACATATAGGTAAGATACAGTAAAACAATTCTTATTAGTATGTCAGAAATGCAAAATTATTAGCAACGGTGAAAATAGTTAGCACTACTTCAAATTGAAGCAACGTACTAAGTACCTGAA
>VZZY01022334.1:0-10297 GCA_013400335.1 Eurystomus gularis
TAGAATTCATACAGAAGTTAGTTTGCTTCAGTCTTGCAGGAGGCATTGGGCTCTGTCTGACCATGGGAAACAAGACAATAAGGCCTTAATAATTCACCCTCACCTTAGCCTCATCTACTGGGCAGGTATGGGCTGATGCATTCAGCTCTTATTGCTAAGCAAGTTGGGGCTGTAAACATGATTTTAATAACTGGATTTTAACACATGTAGAAACCACCCAGCAGTGATAATAGTTTTGCACCAGAAGAGCCCTAAGACAGAAGCGAACAGCTTCTCTGAAGTGTTAAGAATCCCAGCACATTTATCTTAATAAGTTTTATTACAGCCTGACAGTTTAAACCTAATGACTAATTTATCGTATAAAATACCAGCAATATATTTTTTGATTTTTCTAATTAATTATCTCAAACAAAGGTGATATTTATAAAACTGTCCAGAAATGGTATGTGCATTGAAATTGCCTTGCAGCAGGAGATGAAATTATTACTAATATGGGATCAAATTATTACTGTATTGACTTAGTTACTTTATTACCTCATAATGGATTTCTTCATTATTTTCCCCGGGATTGTAGCATTCATGATTGCATTAAAGTCTGTTAATCTATGCAAATATCATTAGGAGCTACTAATAACCACAGCAACTTTCTTCAATTTCAGGGAATGTGGTAAGTACTCTCAACACATTGTTATGTTCTTTTTGTGTGGTGGGATTAACTGAGCCCCTGAGTCCTTGGACAGTGGGTGGGCAGCAGATCCCTTTGAGCCTTTTCTTCGTTGTGGATAGATGAGGTGGAAGGTGGGAATTTGTTCTTCTGCTCAGGAGGTGGCACAAAGGGCACCATTCTCAGCTCCACCACTAATCTTACCTAATGTCAATCAAGTCATGCCTTAATTGGCAAAAGGGCCATGTCATATACTTTCCCTCTTTTTTTCCAGCCTTGCTATTTATCCTCAAAAGCAATAGCTCCCACATAGAGCACATGTGTTTTCAAACTACAGTGGGAACCAGTTATTTCTAAAGGTCAGGTCATGGAGTGGTGGCTTTTCTAGCTGCAGGACAAGGCAGAAGCAAATGCAGCAGGTGAATCTTCAACAGTGGGCACAGCTTTTGGGTATCCCATGTGTGATCTAATGCCTTCACATTGATGTTTCAGAGGTGTTCAGTGAACCATTTTCAACAGGACTGAGTTTGCTGGAGAGCTGTGAGTGTGTGTGTCTGTGTTTGTATTGAATGCTTAAAAAGAAAAACGCAGACAAATATTGTCTTGAATGTTTCCAACAGCACTAAATACTGAAAGACACATGAATAAGTGGAATAGGTAAGGGGAGTTAGGTATGCAGTAATACATATACATCTGTTGAATGGCATAACTATTTGTCTCTGCTACCGATTAGCCCCATTTCACATTTCCCATGCTTAGATAATGAGGTTATAGACACCTTTGTAATAAGGCACGCAAAATTAAATAAAAGAAAATCAGGTTAAATTGGATTGCTGAGTGACAAGGACAGGATTTCACCTCCTTACCCATATCTGTCTGTCTATCTACCTGTCTGTCTAAATGATCTAGATCCATAGCTTATGCACGAGTGAGACAATCCCGACAGCAACTTTCCAGCAATGATTTCAATTTCCTGCAATGTTAGGGCTTACATCGGGCTCTCCTGTCATTTCTGAACGGCACCTGAAGCCTCCTCTTCAAATTGACCTTAGACTGAAATCAGTTTAGGTCCAATTATAAGAGCTACTGAACTCCGGGTGCCCTTGTTTTGCTCCATCAGCATGTGCACCACAGCTGAGAGGAAGACAGGCTTTGAAAATGTTAAAGGCTTCAGTTTTTGACACAAAAGCTGCATTCTGAACTATAAACAAACAATACGGGCCTAACATGGTGGTGAGCAATCCCACAGCCCCAGACGTTCCTAAAATCCCCCTCTTCTCCCTTAAACAGTAAGAACAGTATCTGTCCCAAAATCTGTTGGAGGTTATTTTATGGGGGTTTTTGTGTTTGTTTGTTTTTAATGAAAAACAAAACACCAAAACAACAAAAAATCCTACAAAAATAACAGAAAATCCCACAACACTGCTGTGGTGTCAGAACAAGCTGGTGTTGAATTAGACATTTTCACCTCTATAAATGGATTAAAAAAATGTGATTGGTGTTTGGTTGTCAATCTGCATTTGACTCAGAAGGGATAATTTTAACTCTGAGTGTCTTAAAAAGTAATTCCATAGATGGAAGCAGTCTTAGATACTACAAAACATTCAGCTTTTGTGCTGATGATCTGACCTTGTTTTGTTAAATAAGAGTCACCAAACAGTTTTCAGGAAGGGAAAAAGCAGGGTAAGTCCAGAAAAAAACACCTTCTTTCTTGTATATTCTTTCCTTTTTTTATTTTTCTAAGATGAGTGGCTATCCTTCACAGTGAGAGGAAAAAATAAAGAGGAAAGCAAGCCCAGGAGAAATGCAGGCAGTAAATTAGATGGATTGGTTGAAGCTGTTACACATTAATTGCATTTCAGTATCACCTGGGCCCCTCTCCACCAGGCAGCAGAGCCCTTGTCTGCTGGGCACTATACGCACGCTGAACAAAGGAAGGTAACAAAGCAGCGTTAGGGGTTGTATCCAGGGTCTCTTCAGCTGGTTTCTTCTCCCAGCCCGTTGCAGAATACAAGCTCATTAATTCTCTGAGTTTAGACAGGTTCTGTCAGTCAAAATTCTTCCATAAAACTACTGAGCAAACCTCCCAACTCAAACTGGTTCAGAGTTTTGAGACTAGAAACAGAGGGAGATTGCTCGTTTTTTCACTGGACAAGGGTCTCAACTTGGCAAAAAACTTAGGTCAGCCTGGCTGAGGTGTTATAGTAGATTCAGACATGAGGAGCCAGACATGGTAGGAGAGTAAATGTCTACCAATTGCTACCTGAAGAATTAATTTGGAAGGAGACGGGTCCCACCAGAGAGTAGTTTGGCTCTCCTGTGCTAAACATCCCTTTCATCCAGGCAGAGAGTGACACAGTTTAACTGAAAATGGCATATAAAAGCATCTGCTTCAGACTGATGGTAAAGTGGGAGGCAAGGCTTTCTTCTTACTACTTACATCGGGCTTATTTGGAGTGGCTGACATTGGTTTTGAGTAGCTTGATACCTGCTAATAAAAAGCTTGCTTGGGTTTCTAGCTTTCATCTTAAATGGATGGCTTTAATGTAATTTGGAACTTAGAAAAAGTCCGTATTCTAGTGATGATCTTGATGCTGTCATCTTGAGCCCATCTCAAATAGCAATTGGGGGGAAGGGGGTAGGGCATAATTATCTGGTGTAAATCAGAGCAGTTCCATTGGCAGTGCTGATTTACACCATTTGAGGACCTGGCTTAACTGTGTTATGGCAGTGATCTTCACTATCTAACCTTCCTGAATCCCTTGCATGGATTGTACACATCAGTTAGCTTCAGGCAAGACTTTCTCACATTGTCTGAATTCTAATTGCACTTCTGTGCTGCAGCTTATATTAAAATTAATATATAATTCCAGAAAAATAGAGATAATTGAACTGACCTAAAATATAACCCCTTTCCTTATTTCTTAAGCACTTGAGTTTTAGCACAAATCTCTTTTACTGCAGGGGCTTATGTTGTGCCATCAGCAAATGCAAAGAGCAATTAAACATTTAACATGATCACAAGGAGAAGAGAAAAGCTTGCATCAAGGAAAAAAAAAAGAAAGAAAAAAAAAAGAGAAGCCCAGAAAAACAGACCATTGACTCTAATGTAAGAATAAGAAAAAATTTCACTGTGGCCACTTCAGTTTAACAGCTTTATTTATTTAGAATCTGGTATATTATTTTTAAAAGCAAAATACCTACTTTGCTGAGCTCCTTAGAAGGAATTTCAAACAATCCCGATGCCACAGAGATGCCAGGTAGATGCAAATGCTTTCTAGATAGTAAGCATAGTGATTTTCATTTTCTTTTTTTTGTCCTTACTTGGGAGGGTTACCTGGAGCTTGGAAAATGTCTGTTTCTGAAAATGACTGTACTGCATTTCCTCAAAAGGAAAAAAATAAAAGGCAGACTTCCAAACTCTGCATCCCTGCTGACATTCTTCAGTCTTCTGTTTCACACATTTTCCAATTCTGTTAAAAGCACGTAATCCAACCTATGAGTCATCTTGGTCAGCATTGCTGCCTATACTCAAAGTATTAATAAAAGGAATTAGTCCTGTTTGTCAGTCTGTCTGTGAATGAAAGACGTGGGATTAAGTCTCTAGATTATATTTGTTTTCTGTAGCTTATAGAGAATGTTTATTCAGTTGCCGTAAGGACATTGGGGTCATGCAGCCCAGTACTCAGCTTGAGCAGACAGCTGCATTGTAAAGTCCCATTCATGGGGGCATCGAGTTCCTATCACAAAAAAGGGATCCTGTTTTGACATTCCGGTTGTCCTAGGTGCCTGCCTTCAAAATGCCCTCAAAGTCTGTTTCACCAATACAAAGGCATGGATAGTGACACAAGCTCAAAGAGGTCTCACTCTCTAGTAAGGGGTGGGTGAGAAGAACAGGTTCCCCCAGAGTGGTGGGACTCCAGGACTGATGTCAATCTGACAAAGTTTAACAAAGAAACAGTGATTTTAGGGGCCTTAATTTAATAGGATTTCTCAAGTCTTTTCATGGGACTATCATTTTCAAATAGCTTTTATAAGGACAGTCTTCTCAATTCTGATGGGAAGTATAGGAAGTGGACCAACACCAGAAAACCAGATAAACAGGAAGTCAGGTCACTCATCCCCATTGTGATGTACTGGCATACAAGCTGCTGAGATTATTTTTTTGGTAGTGTCTGACACAGAGGAGCTCTGCAAGGGGGTGCTGGTCACCAGAGAGGCCACTGTGTCCCCAGAGCAGGTATTCCCAGGATGTAAAACAGTGGGAAAGCAATGATCTGAACTCAGTTCCTTACATTTTAGGAGGGCATCTGAATACCAGAAAAAGGACTCTGTTTCCTCCTGCTCTGAGGTTCCTGAGAGTACAATTTTTCATATTTCAGTAGGAACAGCTTGAAAAGTTTTTAGGTTTAATTCAGAGAGAGTGGGAAAACGGCTCAAATATCAACCACTTTCTGCCTGCAAAAGTGTTTCCTTCTCTGCTCTTGCATTAACACCTAGTCTCCGTCATGCCTGTGACACAGGGAGGCTCTCTATTTGCCATCTCACTTTTTTCTTGGATTGTAATTTCAGATACAAATCAACATTTTCTCTAGTAGATTGTGCCACTAATACAATAAGGGTCTAATATATTAATGAATAAGGATCTGTAATATGCTAATATTTCTGCATCACATTAATATTCTATTAGACTAATGCATTATTATGCTAATAAGTCTATTAAAAATGCAAAATATAATTATAGGTTCTGTATGGCTCCACTGTTGAAATCTAATTCCTGCCCTAGACACACTTGTGTGTATTTTTCTAGAAATTGTGTTACCTGCTGTGAAAAGTTAACTTGATCTACACCTGATGTATTTCATCACACACACCAAGAAGCCCAGCCAGGATTTCCATACCTCCAACACCACTACCACATGAAACAGATTAAGTGCTTTAGCAGGTCTGCATTTCAGCTGTGGGAGAGATAGGCTTACAGCCATGCTTTACACACACCTCTTTCTCTCTTGCCTTAGCCTGATGTTTAGCTTTCCTTTCACAGAGCAGATGGTTGAGAGGAAGCCTTCCTCTGGATGGGCATGTTGTGCAAGAAGAGACTCATGCACCTAGATCCCAGCACACTGATCCCCAAGTGAAAGGTGCTACCTGTTGAGGGATGGAGTTTTAAGAGATCCCTTTCTCTGTAAGTGTTTCTTTTTGGCATGTTTAGGCAGCTCCCTATTCAGTGTGCTGTTTATACAGTTTATTCTTTAATGCCTAATTTCCCCTGACACCAGCAAGTCAGCCTAAGCTACAGGCATAGTTGGCTGTGACTTCCCCCAGACAGCTAGTTCCTGACACTGAGACACTGGGATGCCTACATTCCACCATAGTCCCAGCCCTGGGTATCCTCCTGCTCTTCTGTCACTGTTCAGAGAGAATTTGCAGAGTGCCTCCTACTCTCCATAAACATATCCACACTCCTGTGCACTCCTGAATAATGGCATTTGGAGGAGAGGTCTCCCGCAGTTCTTTCTACCACAGCTAAATGTTCACTTGATTGCTTTTAGATGGGCCAATTAAGAATGAAAGGGGAAAGTGAACAGCATGATTTTGTTTTGTTTTAAAAATGTCAGGTTTGCCAAGTTTATTAAGCGGGAGTTCAGAATGAATATTGAATTTTCAAAGATTGGCTCTGATAAAGTTTGGGAAAAGAAAGTGGAAAGACATGTCCTTCCTCTTGTCCCTGTCAGGAGAACTTGCTCTCCTGCATCAATGTCTGCATCTCATAGCACCGGTCATTTAATGGATGTTACAACAGACATCTATAACGAGAGAACAAGATTTTTGTTCTTTGTCTGAAGATCTATTCACTTCTTTATTGTTGCTGGAAAGAAGCAGGAAATTGAATGGAGAAAAATTCTGACTAAAAGAAATCCTTTCTAATGGTGAGGAAAGAAAAGATGTAGAACTGGTTGTCTAGGGAGGCTGAGGCTCTCCGCCACTAGAGATAGATTAAAAACGAGAGAAACGACTGTAGAAACAGCATAGTTGAAGCTGGTCCTACATTGTGCTAGTTGAGCTAGACAGCTTCTCCAGGGTCCTGGCAACATTCTGGCCCTCCTTTCATAGGCAACAGACCCAAGGCTATGTGAAGTGTTTCTTAACCTCATAGCTCTCAGGATTGTTTGATATCTAAAAAGAGAGAAAAGAGGTTGAGATGACACAAAATTGTCCTTAAGAGAAGTGGGAAATGTGCTCAACTGCAGAAGATTTAAGGCTACCATAACCGTCTACAAGCTTCATGCAACCCACTTGTATTGCCTGGCATATGAGCAACCTTGAAATAAACCTCCTACTAGCATTAACAGTGACTGGATTTCCCTTTTAGGGCAAGGGGAAGAAATCCAGGTCTGGGGAAGTGAAAATCTGACCATTTCAGCATTGTTTTCTATGGGTATCCAATATGATACACATGCATGCATGATACTTTACATACATGATGCTTCAGCTTGAATTTATCATAGCAGACATGGTGAATGAGTTTGGGATTCAACTGCACAAGATTTGAAATAGTTTTATTTTTACTGTATCATCTAACTCATCTTACTTCCAAATTTCACTGGTTTCAAAACAGCAGGAATGATTATTTACTCAGTGAAGATACAAAAAACATTGAAGTCCCAGGTTTGATCTACAGAGTAGGAAGCTCATATTCAAATGTTTATACCATTCATACTTTCAACTTGCTGTTTGTGTTTCAGTGGCCCCATAGCAAATTCCATTTATGTCATTGTCTTTATTACCATTATTATTTTAATACATAGCCTGTGAGCATCTCCTGTGGATTCTCCAAGATGAACATCAGGTGGCTTCAAGCTGTTTCATCAACTTGAGGTTCAGTGGAGCTACAGTGATTTACATCAGCTGAGAATTTACCCCAAAGTCCTTATTGAAAGTGACAGAAAGCTTTTTCTTGGGCTTTATCTCCACTGGAAAGATAACGCTTTTCACAGGAAAGTTGTTATTTGGTATACTTCCTTATGTAACAGTACAGTTAGCAAAACAGAGAGACCAAAAAAGATGAGGATGCTAATCCACACGGAAAGGTTCAGGGTGCTGAACCGAGCAACCTCTTTGCAGCGTGATGTTGTGCTGTTGTTGAACAAGTCTACATAGATAACAAGTTTTCTGGGAAATCTGTTCTTCAGTTTCTGCAAATATCTTCAATCTAAATTTGCATGGAACAAGGGTTTAAATGTAAATTATGGCTCCAGCCTCTGACTATGTCTGTGTTCATCTGCCTAGCAAACATTTCCCTGTACTGCCTCTGGCCCATATTTCTGTTTCCATACATATCTGAAATATTCCTTTTTCTTCTCTAATCGCAACTAGGAGTTATTGAACTTGATTGTCTTCCTCTTAAAGTGGCATGTTTGATATTTTATACCTGTTCTTGACCCCTAGTTTGTCCATCCACAAACCAGCATTTGGATTTTTCCCGTATTTCAGAAAGTAACTCCACTGGCATGCACATGACTAGAAATCTAGGGCTCAGATCACTCTTATATTAAGGCACATGAAACCTAAACTGTAATTGTATTTCATGTACCCAGTAATGGCAGGAACTCCTATCTAGACCACTCAGTTAAGACAGTGGCTCTCCTTTTCCTAGCCTCTATTTCACAATGATATGTCACATCTGCATTGTGAAATACTTTGACCTTCCTGCTACCTTAGGACCTTTCATGACATTCTGGGTAGCTTCTCATGCTTCCTTGTTACAGGGTATGAGCACAAATATACAAAAGTACCCCTGTGTGATTCAGATATAACCCTAGATCCATCAGATTAGTTCACAGCTGCTTCAGTGCTGGTATTTGTTGAACCATTACCATCTTTAAGAAGTGTGTGTGCTGAAGAGCAAGAAAAGCCTTTGCAGGTCAGGAGGTGAGGGGAGGTGGGTTGTGCTACACACCTTTGTCTTAAAGCCCAGCCCAGGTATTTCTGTGCAAAGCCCTGAAATTAGAGACTGCTGCAGGAATCCTGAGCTGTAGAAGCCTGGTAAGTCACTATCAATCTGTGAGTGGTTTTGTCCTCTTGGGCTTGCTTCACACCAGGATTATTAAGCAAAGATTGGCCTGTAAATCTTACACAGATTGCAATTCCCTCTCCAACTAATGCTCTTCCTTTTGACAGGGAAGCATTTTTCCCCTCTAACTTTCTCAGTTTTTCTCTTCCCAGATCTAACTTTTCTGCAGTCTGAATTTAGGCATGTGTAAAAAATCAGGGTGAGAGGATTTGCTCTCTAGGCAAAGAAAACACCAGAGGTTAATTAAAAACAAAAGGAAGCATAACAAGCAACCCCCACTCTCTCTTCCTCTCTACCCACATGGACCCTTCAAACCCAGGGGTTCATGCAGGAGTAGAGTTAGCCAGGACCAGGATGGAGGCAAGAGCCCTGGAGGAGAAAAAGGGTTTGTAATCTTTGAATGAGAGAAAGGGTGGGGGAAGACCATCCCACCAGTGTAATCCCAGTGGCAATTTAATCTAGGCCTGTTGTTTCATAATGAGTTTTTATCCATCTTTAATTTGACAGGTCTTCTTTCCCAAATGAGGGCTAAGATGGCAGGGGGGAGGGAAAACAGAACAGTAGGGCAGAGAGCCAACCCTCTGACAATACTTCTTTGTTTCTTTCTCTCTTAACTGATTGCTAAAGTCTCTTTCTCACAGTTTTCTCTGTCTGTTTACTAATATTATGGTTTTGTTTCAAAACCTGTGTTCTACATGAACATAGGGAAATAGGAACGGCTGCATCAAGCCAGGCTATCTAGCCCAGTACCATCTCTCCACAGAAGCCAAGAGCAGCTAGGAGTGTAGAGTAAGAAAGACACAGCATGCTACTGTCCTTGTGATGTATGCTGTATTTCCTTGCAGTTTGTTTCCTAGCATGGATTTTTCACCCATGAACTTGTGTTTTTGCATCCATGTACATTCCTAATGTTTGCAATTCCCTGCAGCAAGGAGTTCCATGAATAAATTACACTTTGGGTCAACAGTGTTTTCCAGGTGTTCATTAATATGCCCACATGCCACCAGCCATTTAGGGGTTAATTTAGAGTTGTCTACAGTTAACAGGCAATGAGCAATCATGGATATGTTTTGTAGCATGGACAGGAGAATTAATAACTATTTTTATATTACATCGTCACTTTCTAGTATTTCAGCTTTTCTTTGTAAAGTTGTTTTGGGCTGAGTTTTTTACTCTTCCCCAGTCTCCATCACTTGTGTTTGACCTCTTTTATTTCCATGCATTGCTTAGATATGGAAGCAGCAGACTGGAGTCTTGAATGGGAAGGAACTATTTAGCAAACATTTCCAAATACCAAATGAAATTAAGAAAGCAGATTCCAAATGTTTAATAGAGTGCCCAAAGTAATTTTCTGTGTGTGAGGGACACAAGAAGCCCAGAGATGGCCAGTCCAACCCAGTCAGCAATCAACATTTGTTTAAAACATTAGATGAAAAAGAAACAAAGAAATCCTCCCTCCCTCTCTCCCTCCCTTCCTCCCTTCCTTCCTCCCTCCCTCCCTCTCACTCTTCCTTCCTTCCTTCCTCCCGCCCTACCTTCCTTCCTTCCTTCCTTCCTTC
>VZZY01022334.1:18022-30240 GCA_013400335.1 Eurystomus gularis
TCTTCAGTGAGAATTGCCTCTATGTCAGGGTTGAAAGGCCAGCTAGCTTTCTCTTTCTGTAGCAAAGCATAAGAGCAAACATGATTCACAGTTTTCCAGATAGGAAAAGTGTCCTTTTCTCAATCCTCACTAGAGTAAAAAATGGCTGAAGGGATTATGCTCAAACTTTAGCAAAATAGGAGAAAATAGATAAATATGGATGTTAACCTCAGGAATGAAACTCAGTTGTGCCTTGTGCTGAACGCTTCTGAGAAACTGAGAAGTGTTTTAGTGTAGCAGCGCAACACTCATTGCAGGACTGAGCTCCTCTCTGGAGGATGCCAGTGCATCATGGTGAATGGCCAGCTCGTGGACACAAACCAGAGCAGATCTGGCTGCCAGTTTGCAAGACAAGGAGATAAAATATTGTAGGGAAATCACTGGAATGTTGGCGGGAAGAGACCTCCAAAGGTCTCTGATCTAGTCTCTCCTTCAAAGCAGGGCTTTCATGCACACATAGTCAGGAAAATGGTGCCTTGGTATAGCTGTGACTCAAGAGTACGTGGACGGGATTTACAAAGTTCACAAGTGTCTTAGAAATTCAGTAAGGTCAGATACTTGACACCTTTTCCTTTTGCCTCCCTTGGCAGGCTGGAGATAGAGAGCGTGTCTATTGACAGGACCCTGGGGATCTCAAGCCTTAGGGTCACACAGTGAAGCCATACTTAAAGCACCACACAGGTCAGGCTTAAGCTAAGTTGTTGCCTACAGTGCAGTGGTGTAGCCTATGCAGGTACACTTGAGCTTATCCTCCACCACATTGCACAGGTGCTACCAGCAGTTAGGTGCTGCAGAAATACTGAGCTTAGGGCAGACTAGCAGCTAGTGACAACTTCAGCAGTTCATGGGATTTTTTGCAACCTCCTACTGCCATCCATGCTGCTGCAGTTGCACAGCTAACACCCAGCCTGGGCAGCTTAGAGATAGCTCTGCTATGTAGACTCATCTTTTGGAGTTTTATTTATGTCCTATGGTAGCATGCCCTATGATCCTAGAGCCTTCTGTTTACATGGAAGTTATTTTGCCTTCACTTTAAAGCATATTCAGTCAGTGCAACCTCCTGCTAGGGCACGACTATGAAAGGCTTTTAAAACAGTACCTCTATGTTACATTGCCATTACTGTAGTACTAACAAAAATAAGAATCCTCCCCAAATAATGGCCTAAATATGAAACTGCAAGAAAGGGAGGACATAACTATTTCTTAGCATTCCAAGGGCTAAACGGGGCTAACCTGTACACCTTTAATCCTCATTGCAGCAGTTACTGCAGTACATACAGCCTCTATTTGTTGATGCATTTACCCAAACATGGAGCTAAGTAGTAACTCTGTCTCAGTCTTAATCAAAGTAATGCCTATAGATAACCTGCCTGGACTGTGTCTATCTGTGTATGCATGTAAACCAGTGCAGCATCCAGGAAAGCTGGACTTCAATGGAGTTTTCATGCAAGTGAGCATATGATCATATGAAAGGTGCTAATTTTCCTGTTTTCCTACCAGAAACTTCAGTGAGCAGTTTTCCCAAGCGGTGATCCTGGGGGGTGAAGTTACATGTGCTGAGGCTTGTATTACCACAGTTTGGGCTTCTGAGACTAATATATTTCCTTTCTAACTCCTGCTTACTTTGTACTCCCATTGCTTCACCTCCACAAATTTCCTGCCCAAACCAAGATTCTTGATAGAACTAAATTCCGTTGCACACATTGGATGAGATCCCTTCCCTGATGTCTTAAGGTAATGCCATGCTTTTCATCAGTCCTCAAAGTGTTTTAGAGATCCCGCACGCTGGACTGCATTAACAAGTCATTAGGAAGTGGAGCAAGGCTAAGAGGAAAAGAAGGAAAATCTGGTAAAGCATTGCCTAATATCACAATTTAATGTATTTTCTAGAAGCTGCTGACAGCCTTATATTTTTCATGTGGGGTGAGGACATACAGCATAAGGAAGTCTAATATAAGCAGGAAGATAGCCTTGATCTGGTAATTTGAAATTTTCTGCTTTGCAGTGAAGACTGGGATTCTGTCTCATTGTTTTGCAAGCAAACAGCAGCTTATTCTTCTCAAACTTAGTATTCTTACTTTTGGAGGATGCAAGTAATTTTCAGAGACTTTACAAGAGAAACCCATTCATTAGCTTATAAGTTAAAATTAATTAAAAATTGGATTCTTTAAGAAATGTAACATCTGTGCTCACATTCTCTTCATCCAAATTATGTCAATAAGAGAATAGCTCAGACTTCAAACTTTCTGTATAGTAGCAGTTAATTGAATTCTTATGCTTGGTGTATTCTTGAAGAAATTAGGAAGTAATTAGGCTATGGTATTAACAATTGTATCTAATTGATCTGATAGTATAGCAAACAGACCAAGGTCAACAGCTTATTCAGCTCTCAAGCGTGATGTGATCTCAGAGATGATGCAATGGACTTCATCCCCTCTTCCGTCATGAATTTTCTTGCTGGAGTCCTGCTGGCTGTACTGGGAATTACGCCACTTTCTTCAGGCCAAATCTACCTTCTACCATGCAAAGTTCACCACTGCAGGTCAGGTTGGGCATCTGTGCTTGGGAGACTTTGTATGACCTTGTCCCTCACACTGCCAGGCAGCACTGTGGCAGCTTCTCAACCCTACCCACAGCAGGGTATCCTAGAACCCCTTTGGGTGGCTCTGATCCAGGGCTAAACAAAGTGACCAATTCTCAATGCATAAACCTGCTGTAAGAGTGGAAATGAACGTTCCAGACCTTCACCTGTCACTAACCCACGTTACCCAGTCACTAAAAAGGCAGTCAAAAAGTGAAGGCTAAATTCAGCGGTACAGTTTGGCTGCTCGCATGGCTGTAGCTCTACGCAGCAGTTACAAATCCAGTTTAACAGGCCAGCGTTCTGACTCTTTGCATTGATCCAGCACACCAGTGGATTTGTTCTTAAAGAATGAAGTCAAAACTCCCTTTGGCTTTGCCAGGGTCTGGCTTTCACCCTGCAGAGCTGCAAATCAATAGAAGCATTGGAAGGCAGAACTCACTGTAAATGCCTCTGAAGAGGGAGGTATGGAAAATGCAATTACCCAGAGAAGGAAATAACAAGACAAGCTTTTCTTATTTGCCCTTCTTTTTTTCTCTCCTGCTGGAGAACAGTATCCCAGGAATAGAAAAGAAAAAACGTACAGAGTATTTTATAATTCTCCCAAACTCAAGTAGTAAGAATGCAGGAAATTTCTTACAGACAGAATTACAAAAATGCAGATGTGTTACACATCAGTATTTTTCAGTCTGTTTAGCAATGCCACTATTGGGAAAAAAAATATATGTGTAAAAACTTGCATGTTGTGGGATTAGAAGAACATGACTTAGTTGCTTCATGGTGTCAATGGTAACCAGGCATCAGTGTTAGTAGTGTTAGTAATGGGTATGGCGCAATAGCTGTCTTCAGGTGCCTTAAAAATGAGTTGTTATTGGGATTATGATGAAAACCCTTAAAGAATAGTAATGTTACATTTCTGGTACATATTCTTAAACTACAACATCATTTTAACAGGGAACTTGGTTTCTTGGATGCTGCTCTCTTTTGTCTTTGTACGCATGTTGCAGTGAGCTACCATGGTGTTTCTATTCTTCTCCCAGAAGGTGCCCTACTTTGGTCCCTCCGAAAAAGGAAAGAGCATTGGACATGGTTTTCTTTACTTACATAGCTCTGTTCTTGTGTTTTAAATGCAGCTACCTCTGGGGTTAAACACAACAGCTTTTTAAGAACTTTCAGTAGTGAAGGATAGCTTCTGCAAGTCAAACTGATTGAGGGCTATCTGACAAGGGGAAGGGGGAAGCAAACACCATGAATTATAGATGGCAATCTGTCTATTTTACCATTACATATCCACAGTTGGAGCAGATTCATTCCTCTTGGACCTCCGATTGTGCAGTCGTCCCCATTGTACATTTATTTCCATTGTTTCTCCTTCCATGTATTGTACATTCAGAACCTGTCTCAACTGTACATTCAGGCTCCGTTTGCAGGAGATCCATCCATGGGCTCAGCTGTTTCACAAACAGATCTAATAGCTGTAGTGTGCTCAGATAAGCATGATGGGTAATAGCAGAGCAGATTGAACTATATTGTCCCAGGAGTTCATATATTTTTATACACTCGTAGGGTACACATCATCTTGCTATGACAATGAGGCTAAGTCAAGCATCTCGGGAATGCAATAAAGCAGATTACAATACTGTTCTTTCACTCATTTTCAGTACACTTCCCCTCCCACTTTCTTTTAACAATGTTAATCAATGCCAGGCTACTTTACACCCTATTCCCAAATGGTGGCTTGCTTTACACTCTCCCCACCCCTCCTCCACCCAACATTTAGCTCTTATCCTCCCTGAAACAGGCTTCTATGGAGATAAAACTAGGAATTTGTTAAATATCAAAGAAAGTTAAGGACATGAATTTCAGCAGAAAAACTCCCAGCAATTCAGGCTTAAAAATGGTAAGGTTAATAATTTTTTTCCCTTCCCAAACCATGTCACATTATTAAGTGAAGTAAAGCTGACAAAGAATGTCATATTTAAATAGCCAGCTTTCTCATTTAGTGCATTTTTATTACCACATACTGTTCTTGTGCAGCCATGCTACGCAATTGGGAGACAAATTCTCCCCTTAGACACAGGTGAGGGGCTCCCCAGCATCTTGGTATGACCTATGGATGTTCCTCCAGAGAGTGAAGATGTGACCCCAGATGGGTGAATCGCAAACTTAGCCAAAAGCTGCAGGAGAGCACTTGTGTCCTCTCCTCAGTCTGTTCTCGCTTAATCAAGTGACAGCTGCACTCATCTCTTGTCATCTGATGCTTTGTGCAGCTTGTCTGCTTCCAGTTTGGGCAGAGTAACACTCAGTTCTCATGTGCATCATGCAGGCAAATTGGCCACTGCTTTTCTTTGACTGTTCCCATTGTTCTATTCCCAGTCCCAAACATTTAAAATCAGGAGTCAAGCTTTACGGAAGTACAAAAGCTACTTAAAATCTTGAGATGTGTTTTTTTACAGACACATACAGCTTTCTCTGAGTTTGCTTCATGTCTTGCCTTATCTATTCATTTTTTTCATTCCTCCAAGAGCTGAGGAGTGGGGAGAGAGGGAGGTCCAGTGGTTATGACACTTCAAACTTACTGCAAAAATAAGCATATAATGCCCACTTCATTACAGGATTGTAGGTAGTAGTTTTAAAAAATTTCTCTAAGAGTGATAAAATTTATGACAAAGAAGAATTTACTACTGCAAATGACACATTGTACAATGGCAAAGTCAATGAAAATCTGAAAGCCTTTGTTCAGAGGGCTCAGACTCTCCAAGACTAGAGACCTGAAAGAGCAGGATAGACAAACTTTTGTCCAGAACAACACAGATATAACTGATCCTGTCTTCTCACAAGAAAAATGAGCTCTTTCTAGGTGCCTTCTAGCCCAACAGTTGTGACAGTCTGTGCACTCAATTCCACTTTGCATTCAGATAGCCTTTCCCACCTTGAAAGATCCCACTGAGTGCAGCAAACCATATATAAGGACTGACATCCGCCTGTCCCGAGGTAGCCACAAGCATCTATCTTAATGACCCGCAACACCACCAGACAACAAAAATCAGAGAGTCTGAGATGATGGGCTGGTGTAAAATGAGTCAGAGCAGGCTCTGTATAGATTTACACCAGTGAAAAGTTGGGACCAGGGACAGAAAATCGTTACTACGTGCGATGGAAAGTAAATGTGTACCTTGGAAGGCCAAATACTGGATTGGAATTGGAGATTAATTGTAACATAGATGGAGCTTTAGAAAATGTATCGTAATGTACAATCATCCTTAATGTTATTGACTCTTCTCACAAGGGTGCTGTGAAGCTTCATGCAGTTGTATCAGTGAGGCATTCAGAGATGCTCTGCAAGCAGGAGTGCAACACAGAAAGGACATTGCCTTCATCTTAATGTCCCTTGTAATAAAGAAAAAGAGAGAAAAAGATAAATCTGTGAATGATGGAGAAAATAGGCTAGTTTGACAAATTGGCTGTGATTTCCTCTCTTTCTTTTCCGCCCTCTCTCTATTCCACCGCTCATCTTTTCTGTTCTGCACCCGACAGGACAAACACAGAAGTATCAATTCCCCTGTTACATCTGTCTTTTTCTCCCTCTATTAAAAAGAGGTTGTTGTGTTAAAGGTAAAACATATTTAAAATAGACACCAGCTAGGAATTAAACCATATCCAGATTTAAGAGGACTCAGGGTCAATGCTGAGCCTGAACTTATCAAATATTCTGACAAGGACATCACATTGCCAAGATCATATAAATCAGGCTCTGAAGAAACTTCTAACATCATGGTGGCAATCAGATGAGGCTAGGATTTTTTGTGAGATTTTGGCCTGATACAGGGCAAGTGGATACAAATCAACAGAACATTGCTCCTTTGCACGTCTCTGATTCAGGCCACATATTCTTAACACTCACAATGGACTTGGAGTGCTTCTTTATCCTAACTACCAGAATGAGTCGCTTTGAGATATATAAATGCAAATACTTTTCAGTCTTACTTCCCTCTTTCCTCCCTTTAGGAAGCCCTCCCCATCTGTAATTAAAATTTATTTCATTAGCAATAAGAGATACATCAGAGTTCTGGAAAAAATACCTTGATTAATTTTGTGGTAAATTCAATGTATGCTCAAGAAGACCTGCATTTCCTAATCCCTTGTTCCTCACTCAGCTGAGCCAGTTCTGAATCCCTCCCCTGGTCAGAGCTTCCTTCATTGCAATCTACACAACAGATTTATGACCTCAGTTCTGTACCTCACCAACTTCCTTGTAATCAAGCTAGGTCTATCTTACCAACACCAAGGTATTTAGGCTTCTTGTATCTATTGGCCATGGATTTCCATTTGGTCTGATGTGCCTAAGATGGATGTGCTGGCTGCACTGCTTCAATACTGTCTTCTGATTGTTAATGTTTCAATTCCAACACAGAAGTGCTGGTTATGTTTATTTTTCTTCTTTTTTTTTTTTTCTTTTTTTTTTTTTTGTAAGACCATCTGACTTAGTTTGCTAAAACAGATGTGACAGGCCAGGATTGCATCATAGTTTTACAACCACTTGTTCATTCACTCACTGTGCTGCTGAATGTGTAGTTAGGCTGGAGCAGAGGCAGCGCTGAATATATCCAAGTCACACAGTTTCTCTAACCAAAGAACCTGGCTCTTTTCAAGCCCATTTCTGGGCATCCAGTAAGAAATTACATAGCGCATGTTGGCTGGGTTTTGGGAAGGATGGAAGATAGGGGAAAGAAATAAGAAAATGAACTGTGAGATACAGAAGAGTCACAGTGAGCCGTTAGTGGGACTGAGGAAGATACTGTTATCTTTAAACTTTCATGTCTCGCTGTCCTGTTATCATTACCACACGATGTAATCTTAAAACATGTATCTACACTAGTAAATTAAACCAGCCAAGGCCCATTTTCTGGCACAAGGAACAAGCAACACAGTACAGCTTTTATCCACCTACCTAAAATCTCTCCCACTCAGAACAGGGTGAGTGAATCTACATTTCTTCCTGGAAAGGATGCCTGGCCCATAACAGTCTGTACAGCCACGACGCAGTGCCTAGGTCCATGCCTTGACTTAGTTTAGCTGATAGATATAGACAAAGGCACAGTGTTAAGCCTTTGTCCCCATTAACAACCTTTCATATCTGCAAAGCCTCCTCTAACTTACACACCATTACCTAGCTATAAATTCAAGAAAAACACAAATTTCATAAGAAGACAGTTCCAAGAGAATGAGTTTGTCATGGAAGGAAAGGATTCACCTTGTGCTTGAATCCTGATTATTAAAAGCAGAGCAGAGACTATCTGATTAAGATGGAGATTTGAAGTCCCTACATATGGGCATTATGGTCTTTCCTGTTATAAAGAACTGAAAGCAGAAAGGGACTGCAGCCCCGAAGTATGCATGTCTAGTAAAGAGCAGAGATGTTTAAGCCTGAAGAATGGCTCCAGATTAATCTCTCTTGAGATCACCCTGTATAAAAAAAACACTGTATGCCACTGTATGCCAGGCTACGTGTTGCTCCTGGGCAGAAGAGTGTTAGAAAAAGGGCAGATTCCTGCAAATCAGTCAATGGGAAAGATGGAATGGATGGTAGTGAGAGGCTGAGCCAACAGTAAATTCAGAACAAGGGAAAACATTATTATGGTAAAAGCAATCCAGGCAATGGAGTGAAGTGCATGGGAACGGTGGAACCTCTTGGCAGTGGTGCTGCTCAAGGCTAGACAAGACACTAGTTTATCAGCAGAGGCTGGTTGTGTCAATAGAAACCCTGCCACTGCAGAGAAGTGAGGTGCTCCACTACTGCCTAAGCCTGCAAGCCCCGAACTTTGCATAAGCCCCTTCCAGGTGCTGGATCTTTGCATCTTCGTGAAGCTGTCCATTTCCAAAAAAGTGCAGAATTTACTACACGGAGAAAAAAAAAGAGGGCGAGTGCCATTAGTAGGATCTATGGCAGCATTCTGTAATACATCAGCCCTACTTATAACATAATAGCTGTATAACTCATGCAAGGCTCTGGCTCATGTGAGGCATGGAGGTCTACATTACACAGGGGAGGAATAAGCAACACAGTCACATCTCTTGTAGCTGGGTAAGATTACAACACAAGCAGCAAGCTTTCTAGGCATTGAGTGCTGTAGGAAAGGACAAGACATAGGAACAGTTCAATGTCCGATTTTTATGAAAGGTAGAGCATATTCTCTGCAGGAGAACTGCAGCAATTCTCTGCAAAGCTCTGTGGGTATGTCTATGTGATCAGCAATAACTGCTAGTTGCCTTAGCAGTGAAAGCAAGGAATGAATTGGTGATGGGAATTAAATTTGCCTTTTTCTTCTCTCAAGAGGTGATACCAGCAGTGAATGGTGAGGTGAAATGAGACATACTCTCAAATGTGGTAAATTGCTACAGCTCAACTAAAGTTAAGGAAGCACTGTTCCATTTTGCCAGCTGAGGATGTATTAAAAAACAATAATATGAGGAAAACTTTGTTGTTACAGGCCAAGTTTCTTTAAGGAAATAGAGAACTCCAAACTTTCAGTATGACAGCTTTTTTGCAGCCTTCAATACACATGGTTAGGCATAGCGGGGTGACCAACTTCAGATCAGCCACAAAACACATACAGTCTGAATCCAGTCCTTGACTTTTTTTTAATTTTTTTTTTTAAGACCTGAATTTAAAGCTTTGGGCTCCACTACAGCAGGTGATGAACATTACAAGTAGCTACAAGTGAACCTTTAAAGGCTTGAGCCTTTCAGAGAAAGCAACCTTTGCCATGGAGACTCAGTATCAGACCTCAATAATTCATGCATTTTAAGCCCAGAAGAGACTAGTGTGACAATCTAAGCCAGCCTGCCACATAAAACAGGCCTTCAGACTTCTCTAAATTATTTCCCATTTCAAGCCCAACAGCTATTGTCTAAGTAAAATACATCTTTTTGAAAAAATCCAATCCCATTTTGAAGTAGCTACTGACAGATTATCTTCTTGTTGTTCTTGGTAAAGACTTGTAACAGTTAACTAGTCTTAAAAAGGGTTACCTTATTTCCTATTTGCATGTCAGGCTTTATCTTCTAGAATTTGATTACTTCTACATCCCCATCTGCTAAAACAAAGAGCCCTGTATTCTTACATTTCTTTTCCATAGAAAGTGATCAAATCAGCCCTTAATTGTCTATTTGAGAAGATAACTGGTGCCTTTGCACTCTTATGATAAAACTGACATATGACAGATGTATATAAAACTGCGTGTCTCAGGAAAGATTCACTGCTTCTCCTGATCTAACAATCAGGGGCCATCAAACAAAATTGTCAGGCAGTACACGTAAAAAGGTTCCAAGGAAGTCAATCTTTGATGGGACGCAGTCATATGGTGAAACTCCTTTCTATGGAACATAAATAGGCCCAAAAGTAATTATATGTATTCTCCTTGCCCTGTTTTCCTCCCTTTCTCCAAGTAACTGCTCCTGCCAGTCCCATGGCAGTGTTGCACATGCCTCCATTTATCTGTGGGTTTAGAAGATTTGTGGGTCAAGTCCAAGCTTTAAACTGGGATATGCTTCAGTAATAGATTATGAAGAAAAGGGTATATGTCTGTGACAGGATTACTTCTAGTATTTGTTTAACATTCAGTGTAAAATAAATAGGAATGAGGAGGCTCCTTTCCATGCTCAAAATTTCATGGCTTCGGTCCAGCCCCTGAAATCTGAGTAGAGGCTATAGCTTCAGTGGGAAGTTTGAGGTCCTGAGTAGGAGGTGATAATTATTTGCTTTCATGGATATGAGCTGTAGATCCTACTGAAAAAGATAGTGCTTGTGGACTGTCTTATGCAGCATGGGACTTCCCCTGAGGATTTGTACATGTGGAAAGCAGGTGTGAATACACCCGTGTTACACATGGCCAGAGTGAACATGCACAAGAGGAGAAGGATCAGTGTCATCATTCTCCAACCCCAGCCTGGATCATGAGGAGGGTGGCTTAGAGCAACAGAGGTTAAAAACTAGAAAGCCTACCCTGAAATTAAGCCATAAGGTCTGGATGGACAGGGAGAGGAAGAGGGGGGTATGGATAATTGCATCCATAGAGCAATTAGAGTTACAAGGAGCAGTGGAGTGCCTCTTTAGTCCCAAGAGTGTGATTAATTGGCAATAACAACCCCCCTGGAGTTGCCTTATTGCTATTATGAAGCCAAGTCTTTATTTTTTATTTTATTATTTTTTATTTATAAATTAAATATTTAAGTGCATGACTTTGATCGCCAGGATCTGCTAGTTAGTGCTGGCTTCAGCCACAAGGTGCCAAGATTAAAGATTCATCAAAGGCAAAGGATTAACCCACCCTGCTGGAATGCCAAGTAGCTGGTCGGGGAGAGATGCTGTGCTAAAGGCCTGAGCAAGTCCCTCTGCTTAGCCTGTTCTCTAAGGCTGTGGATTTGGTGTCTCCTATTCGCTCCACCACTGCTTAGCTCATTTACCCTTCTGTACCTGTAACTTGCCTAGGAGGAAGAGGCTGACATCAACATTAAAAAGTACAAATACTCTGCTAGCGTGGGATGTTCTCATTTTAAAGAGAGATGGTTGTAAAGATGGTATCTCCAACATCTAGCACTGGGGACACACCTTCCTCTGTCTCACTGTGTCTTATGGATAATGGGCTCAGATGCCACTTCATGCACAGATCACACAGGTCTGGGTTTCCAAAGGGAGCAAGGTTCCTAGTGAGTAACATAGAAGTCTGGTGGTCTTTTCAAAAGCAGCTAAAGAGGATAAAGCAGAAACTCCATCATTCCTTTTTGGGCAGGTTCACCATATATATACATTTTCTGTTAGAAATCTGCTTTGTTTCTCTGTGGAAATAGAATTTGAGGCTGCTTGACATTTGTCTGAGATTTCTTGGTGCTTGGTAGTATGGACACGTGTGGTTATACGATCACACTGATTGCCCCTGTGTGGATCAATGCTGAGGTTAACACCCAAGCTCCATGGTTGTCCAGCAATCCATAACATGGGGATGGTGATCTCTTCAGCAGTCTAAATTTCTTTGAAATGCCGCTTCCTAACTTAGGACGGATGGTTTACACAACACACATTCACATGCCAAGATTTTAAAAAGTGGTTGGTAGCTTTTTAGCCCTTTTTTTTAACTCTCAGGCATATTAAAGGAGCATAACTACCAGAGGAGTATGTTTTGTGGCTTTTAGAAGTCCTAGACCAATGCCAGTCTTAAGCTACAAATCTGAAATTGTTCTCACTCCTTTAAATCTCTACTTGCTAAATCCTTGCAAACACTAAATCGTTTCAACAATTTCCCCCTCCCTAGAAGGGACCACAAGAAAGCAGAACTGTATAAGAATCCACTCCCTTGCAACAGCCCACAGGGCTCTGCAAACCAGTTAGCTCACTGTTCAGCTTAATGGGATCTGTCAAGAGATGGAACAAATGGGGCAGGAGAGGAGCTGCCTCGACATACACAAGTTCATTCCAATAAGCTCTGTCTGTCTGACTACTGCCTGTCCCTCTGCACCACTGAAGTTCATTCCAGGAGGAGGATAAACACATCTACTCCTTGCTTATCACATGACAAGACTTTTTTCTTTTCTTTTCTTT
>VZZY01022344.1:0-14676 GCA_013400335.1 Eurystomus gularis
TTTTTTTTTTTTTCAGCTAAATTAAAATGAACCCATGTGTTCAACTGTGCCTAAGCAAAAATAGTTGCCATAGTTACAGGGTGTTTTTCTAAATGTAGTACAGTATATTAAATAATCAGCCAAAGTGACTACGCATAAACTGAAGGTAGGTGGGTAAGCCATTTCAAAATATCAAGTAAACAGTAAAACCCCTCAATAAAAATAATTCTTCAAGATTTGTGCCATTAGCTTTATTACCCTGTGAATGATAACATGGTAATGGGGAGAGAGAGGGTGAAAGCAAATACTTGAAAAATCATCCATTTAGCAATTGTAATACTAACTACAAAGAAGCTGGCTACATGATTTACTAATACAGGTGAGCAAACTAAGATACGCTCTAAGCCATAACTCAATGGAACTACCCTTTGTAGAGAGCGCTCTTTGAGACATATAAGGATCATTAATAATCAAAGAACATACACTGATTCACAGAGAAAAGAAACACAAACCAGACAGACTATCCTTTATAGGCAAGACCCTGTGTACAGTAGAGGATCAACACTTTGGCTTACAGGTGACCCTTTCCTCCACAAGAGAGAACATAACATCCATAGCATCCATAACAAAAGAATGACTGCTATTCATAGAAACAAAACTTGCTTAATAAGACTGACTTACTTAAGAGGACCCTTTCCTTCCCTCTCACCTTCATTTTTTGCTTTGTTACATTTTAGATCAAATTTGGGTTTTTTTTGTGAAGAATTTCTATATGTAATGGCAACATTTGCCTGAGAAGGACTTCACAGTTGATGGAAAACAGGCATATTGAGAAACAAGCCTCCTACTACCTTGTTCAGCACTATGACATTGTTTAGACATTAAGGGTTAATAGCTTGCCTTGGGAAAAGAAGTTAGAAAGCAGCCTCACTCTGCCTACATGGGTGAGGACTGTGGAGCCTGGCAGGAGCACATAATTTGTAGCCATCATCAAAAAACAGGCAGGCTAGTAAGGAAATAGCCTCTCTCTTCCTCTGAGCCTCCTAATAGGCATACCTTCTCATAGGTAACAGGTGTAATGACAAGAAGCAGTTGACGAAAAGGAAGGGTTAGGGGATGAGAGGGCTGAGAAGAACAGAGGATTTCCAACAAATCACCGACTGTCATGAATAAGTAGGAGAACCTACCCCTTGACAACTTCCTGGAGGAGAAGCTGCCTGATACATGTTCTTCCTTGCTCATATGAGTTGGAGCAGGAGGACATTGGGGAATTGGCCTCTCCCGTGTCAAGAGGTTGAGTTTGAAAAGGATCTCAGCTAGCAGAGAAAGCTTACTGCACCTAAGGGCCAGTGGTGGGACAACTTTATGCTGCCCTTGCTTAGAAGAGCATTCAGTGATAGCTGACTTCTGCCTTACAGTTTACCGGCCTGGTACTCCCCAGCCAGAGCTCTTCTCCTCCTTGGTGCATAACTTAAAGTGTAACCCTGTGAGCTGGCTCAACACCTGCTATGGTGCAGAAGAAAACTGGAGACCTCTAATCTGTAAGTCAATTCAAGGAAAACATAATTTTAGAAGGACCTTGCTCACTCAGTACTTGCTGCCATGATCTGAAAGGCTCTTCTAGCAGTAGTAGTGCCTGTGCACTCACTGGGTCACATGCTGCTAGTTGTATGAAGTCCCTCAGCTTGAAAATGCTTGCTTTAAGGCCATAGTCTAACAATTTACTCTGAAGAAAACTGTTTGACTGACCAACCAGGAAACCCACTGTAAGTAGTTAAAAGACAGTACAACGACAAGGATATTGCATGAGAGTGCACAATGTCTATCAATTAGACAGGTATAATTAACTTTCGGTTATAATATCTTGTAAGAGAATAATAAATATTGCCTAGTGTTACATAATTGCTTTTATCAAATATATAGATGGTATCTCAACTATACTTGTGTTAAGTCCTCTTTCTCAATGAAGCAGAGAGACAGTAAAAATCAGTGAGATTTTGATACTTTAGAACTGGAACTGGCCAAGGCTGCAGGAAATACAGATAATTGCTGAAGGAAACTTTCCAGCCAAATATCTGGACCAATAACTGAAATGATTAGGCAAAATGAAGTAAGAAAACATAGACATGAGGACTTAGCCTCAACTCTCCTATCTTACTACACAAATTTAGTGAGATTGGATATTATAATCCAGGGATCAGATAATTATTTTAATAGCATACAATTATAGAATGGTTTTGGTCAGAAAAGACCTTAACAATCATCTAGTGTGAATCATGGCAGGGACACCTTCCACTGGACCAGGTTGCTCAAAGCTCCATCCAATCCGGCTTTGAATACTTCCAGGGAGAGAGCATCCACAACTTCCCTGAGCAGCCTGTTACAGTATCTCACCATTCTCACAGTGAAGAATTTCTTCCTTATATCTAATCTAAATATACCCTTTGTCCCATCACTACATGCCCTTGCAAAAAGTCCCTCCCCAGCTCTCTTGTAGGCCTGGCTACAGAGTGGAGAAGACCTAAAGCGAGAACAAGTGGCTCCTCACCTGCACCCCCAGGGCACGGGCTTCAATCTCCGAGGTGCACTTCACCAGGACGAAGGGAACTTCCTCTGGGAAGTCTCGAGGAACCTGCGTGAAGTCAACGCCAAACAGAGGGGCTCGGTTGGGCAGCTTCTTGTGGCCGCAGGTGATGAGCAGGTTCTCCAGGCACTTCTTGTGGCAGGCCAGGCAGCACTGAAACGGCAGAACCCACCCAAGTCATGGTCTGCTTGCGGTCCAGCGCGGCAGCAGAGGCTGAGCTTGGAGGCCTTCTCCTGCTCCCTCAGCCACCACGGTTCCACCAACCCCAGGAGGGTTGTTTCAGGCAAGAGGCTTTACTCAAGGACAATGTGGAGGAAGAAGAACCCCAGAACTTTGCAGCAGGAGCCCACAGACCTTCAAGCAGGACGATGGTCACCCCAACCCCATCTGCAACCACACGTCCCCGCCCTCACCTCCTCGCACTCGAAGCCGCTGACCATGAAGGTGTCACACTCCCTGCACTTGGATGGTCCCCGCAGCTTCCGGAGCCGGTGGGTCTGCGCCGCGCTGGAGAGGACGATGTTCTTGAACTGCTGCTGGGACGTGCCGTTTTCTGCGGGGGGGAAACACCAGGAGAAGGTGACGAGGAACCCAGACGTCAGCACGGGTNTCATCACTGGTCTCCACTTGGACATCGAGCCATGACTGCAACCATCCAGCCAATTCCTTATCCACCAAGTGGTCCATCCATCAACGTCAGTTGCTCTTCCCTTACCCACCAACACTGTAAACCGATTGTAGAAGACCACCAAATTTGTCAGGCATGATTTGCCCTTAGTGAAGCCATGCTGGCTGTTGCTTATTTTCCCTGTGCCTTAGCACAATTTCCAGGTGGATCTTGCCAGGTAGATAGGTGAGACTGACTGGCCTGTACTTCCCTGGGTCTTCCTTGTTTCCCTTTTTAAAAATGGTGGTTATGTTTTCTCTTTCCAGTCAGTGGGAACTTCACTGGATTTCAAAACTGATTAAAAGTGGGAGATAATTAAAAACAGGGAGAAAAACCTGGATACTAAGGGATAGTAGAACTAAAGTAGCTCTGGTTACTAGATGAACATTTCAAACTTTTCACATAAAAATTAAATTCAAGAAGACAGTGCCGGGTTGTTCCAAAGACATTAGAAACAGTAGAATTGTAGAGCTGTTAATACCTTTCTGTACAAATGATAAGGAAGGAGATGGTACTAATACTGTTCTTTAGTTACTGATTCTTTTGAAAGCAACATTGAATAATAATTGGCTACCAGCTGTTGACATATCTCATCTTTGAGCTCTGCAAAGGGTTAATGGACTAAGGACAGAAGACAGTGTCAATTCCCTTTTCAGCATAGAAGAGACAGATTTTTCCGTTGCAGGTAAGAAGTACAAGCTTTTTGCCCTATTTAAAACAAACAAACCAAAACAAACCTCAAAATGGAGACAGGGAGATCTAGATGCAGGTTTTGAAGGTTGATTTAACAAAAAGATGCTAAAGGAAGTTTTCTTCTAAATTAAATAATTGTAACATATCTGGAAAACACTTTTGTGCTTCATGCAGTGAGACTCTGTATAAGAGGCTGTATTTTGTACTTGAGAGTTACATTATAAGACCAAGGTCTTTATGCAAGTGGTAATCATAGTGGCACTACTCTCCTTAGAGTTCAGATTCACATTTTTTTCTCACCATCATTTTAGTGTAGCAACGTTTCTAACAGCAGCACTAAAGGTGTAACCATTATTGATTTCCTTCTCTGTGTTTGTTCCTGTGCAGGAACAAAAATATATTTTATTACTCTAAAATACAAACTGGCTTAGGCTGACTAGCAAATTAGGCAGAAAAGCTCTCTTACTCCAAAGAATAACATGAATTTTTATAGTCCAAGGATGGAGATAACATCCTATTCATTTTTGCAGGGAGAACTGCAGGACTGTAAATCAAAAGACTTCAGTAGCCTGTCTGGAAATGAGCCTAAGTGGCAAACAAAATGATGAGCATGACTTAATGCTACCATAGTGCAGAGCTCAATTTCAGCATCTGGAAGAAGGGAGAGCACTATCTTCTAGGATGCTGAAATCTACTCAGCACCCCAGGGCCTTCACCCTCATGATCTTGACCAAACCTAGCTAGAAAGCAGACTACACATAATATTGCTCACACCCCTGAAAAAACCAAAAATAATACTTCAAATGTGTGACTTCTATTCATCACTCTTTTTTTCCTTTCCCACCTTTTATTGCTTCTCTCCTGTTGTTTAATAAGAGCCTTCCTCTGGCAGTGCTGTGTGCTCTGTAGCACCACTGTGAGTTGCTGACCAAAAAAGCAAAAAGCAATCCTTTAAGCAGCCTGATTTTGAGAAGGATTTGATAAATCTTTGAGTAGCTCAGTTTGCATCTTGTGTTAGTCTTTCTCCAGCAGCACTGCTGCCGGCGGGACACCAAAAGACAAACCTTAGCTATTCTTGCTATCGTGATTTAGGATATTACAACCTGATTGCTCATCCTGCGCATTTACCAGAGGTTACTTCCTACACAGCAGGGATAGTTGAAGAAACACATGTATGTATCTTAGCCTGCCTTCTTAGCTTAAACTGATGATAATTGTGGGTCAGAGCTGGAATTCAGGACTGTGATTTGGGGAGGGGACAAGATGTGAGTGCACATTTCCTTCTGCCTCAGACAGAGAGACAGGTGAGAAAAACACCTTTGATTCTCACAGCAAATGGTAAAGTCTGCTGGTAAGGCATCTTTTCTCTTCACTTTGAGGGTGACTTTCTCCTTCTATTTTCAAGGATGCAGTTCAACTCAGTCAGCATTTTCTTTTTACCCAAAAGCCTAGTTACTTTTATTTTGATACTGTACAAAAATGTGTCAAATGGTTGTTTTGTTTTCCATACTGAAACTGTTTACAGTTAAAGGAAAAGCAAATACTGGCATTGTTAAATAGAAAGGCCTGCTGAAAATTTTGCATTGGAATGCAGATTTTTTTTTCCCCTTTATTTTTAGCTCTTTATACTGAAAGGTTAAAAAAGCTTTCATAGTGGTTGTTTGCTGTGAATCTGCAGAAATTTAAGTCTCAGTGTTTAATTACAAAAGCCTTTCTGAACTCTTTAACAGAGTACCGTAACCATATTACAACTTTCATACCCATGTCCAATGTTGCACATTTCCAAACTTCACAGATTTCACAGCAAATATCTATTAGCTTCACAGTTAGCAATATAACTCTGATCATCCCATTCCCACAGAAAATGAGTCACAGTGACCTAAAAACAAAAATCCAAGTAATGCAGAAAGCAATAAAGGAAAAAGAGAGAGAGGCATCAGAGATTGTAGGCAGGAAAAGATGCTTTCTTGTGAGACAAATTATTCCCAGAGAAGCATTTCCATGTTTCTTACTATGGAGCAAATAGAAGTTTTCCATGATAGAAAGGGTTCTCTCTTCTCCTAAACATATTTTTCTTTGTAATTGCTATTCGAAAGGTACTTGTTTTGTCCTTTAAGGGATCATGTTTAAAGGTGAACTCCTTCAGGAGTATGTGTGCAGTGTTATGCAACTTGTTATCTCACTTATTTGGAAAAAAAAGAATTGATTACGTCCTGCTTGTGTGGTTATTGGCCAACAGAGAGCAGAGTCAGGTATCCCAGAGCAGTACTGTGCTGGCCTGGCTTGCTTAAACTTTTGAAACTATTTTCAGTAGGAACTTGCTCTTTCAGTATAATAACTAACTTCTAACTAGCCCATAGAAACAGATAATTAGCACGTCCTGCAACACAATATTTTAACAGGAGATCAAGGCAAGGGGTCAAAGATTTCCAGACAGATTACACAAGTCTGAAAATGCAGGCAGCAGTATCACTGTGATGAAACTACCTCCCACAAATAATCAGCTTTGCTCATTCCAAAAGAGGGTATTATAACTTCGCTATTACATTTAAGCAGCATTGATAGGTGGAAAGCTGATAACTCCAGTGTTGATTGTCATTCTTCTTTCATAAATTTCAACAGATCCATTTGCATTTTACTCTATGTGTAATATTCACCATCTTGGCACTTGATTGGTAGCCCAGAAACAGAAAAGAAAGCAAGTGAAAATTGGTTCATTTCGGAATTTTCTCTAGGATTATGACAATACAAATGTGGGTCATGCAGTCATAAAATCAATGATGGGCTGAATGTCGCAGTAATTAGAAGCCCATTAAAAAATAGGATGTTTAAATATAAAGGATGATGACTTTTCCTGAGGAATTAGAAGTAGAAATATCTTTTGTCATTGAGGCCTGAAAAATAAGCCCTGTAAACTTTAACACCAAGAGCTAATTTACAAAAAGGGACTAAAAGGTAGCTTTGTCATGCCTCCTCTTCCTGGCCAATTTTCTCTCCTTTCCAAGATGTTTTCACTTGCCTTTCTCTCTCCTAAAGGAGAGAGACACTTTTTAAAAACACAGAGGACACACTTTTGAGATTCCGGGGCTCTGTGATATCATTTTTGAGTAGCTTTGTTCAGTCAAGAGGAAGGAACTGGATGCACACAGTGACCATTCACATAGAATATAACAGACGTGAACTTGAGCAAAAATACCTCCAAGCCCTCATCTGTCATCTTCTCATTTCTCAAAAGGATGGTGCTATGGGACACGGCAATGGGTGAGGCTCTACAAAGGATTTAACAGCAGTGCTTTCTAGCCCTTTTGTATAGTTTTAAATATGCATGCTTGGCTTCTTCCGACTTCTAAGATAACAGCCTGCAAAAGAAAATATTCACTTGAGGTAAAAAGTTTATTTATTGAGGCAAATATTAGTTTTAGCATATATAAGCTTTAAACAATGCGTAGCTTCATTGGGAATGTTCTGTAGAATTGGAATGTCTCTATTGCTTTTTATTAAAGTGTTTGACTTGGTGCTTCTTGTACAGAAAAATAGATAATAAACACAAATTAAATAATCTGTTACCTATTATAATTACTTTATATTACTTACTCTGACTTATTTTTAGTTTTGTTATCAATGCATATTGAACTCCTCTTTGGATGTGATTGCAGTCTTACCTCAATTTTGTGTCTTTTTCAAACATAGTGATATTTCTATTTTACTAGAAGAGGCAAAACTGTAATCAGGTTTTCCATCTTTTTGTGCAGCACGATTGTCATGAAGGATTTGCTTTCTTTGTAGCTCATTATTTTCTTCCTTGGTCAATATGCAGTGTGATTGGTGCCTTTACATTCTGTTCTACTTGGTTAATCCCTGCTGATTATTTTATATTTACACAAGAAAAGCATTATTTTCTATTAAAATGGGTAATAAAATCAGGCAAAAATGAACAAAAGACTGCATAGCTACAGTTGATGTTTTTAGAAGTTACATGTAAAATAACTGCTGGACTTTTAAGATCCTCCTAAGTGAAATAATAAATGTTAAAGCTACTTCTGCAATAAATGATAAAATATTTCAAAAGCAGAACTGCATTTGCAGAAAGAAAAATTTCTTTCTGTAAGCAGAAACTAACAAATAGGTTAAACTAATAGGAGAGATGTTATAGAAGCATATGGCATGGACTTAAATTTCTCTGGCTGCTATGAAAAACATGCTATACTTTATACTTATAAACATTTCTATTATAGAGCTAGAATGAGACCACTGATCTGTATGTAGTAGATAGACTATTCTTGACCTGCAACTGCACAAAGACACATAATTTACAGGAGAGATTTAAAAGACCTAATCAGATTTTTAAAATGTAACAGCTACTGAAAACAAAAAGTATTTGTAAAGTGGATACATGTCCCTGTTTCTCAGTAGTACTGTGGGGCACTCAGATATTAAGATGAACTATGAAATAAATTGAAGAGATTGATTCAAAATCATGCATGTTGACATTGTTCATCTAGATCTATGAATGCTATTGTCTTCCCCATTTTCATTTTTAGTAATCTGAATTTAGGCTCAAATTTTATTCTAATCTTACTGCATTTGTAATAGACCAAGGCATTTTAGTAGGGACAAAAGCTGCATGTGAGAGACCAGGACCCAGAATGCAACCTCTCCTACACCGGGTCCTGAACTTCTATCTTAGGCACAGGCCATGGACAAAAGAGGACCTGAGTCCAGAGCCATTCTGTCAAAACATGTCCTCCTGGCATGAGGAATTTCTGTCCCAAAAACAGAAGAGAGATGGGAAGGTCCACAATGTTTCCATCACCAGAGATTCCCACAAAACAGGACAAGCTGGGTCTTTCCCACAGTGGAGGGCATTGAGCTTTCTCAGAGCTTTTTCCCAGAAAATCCTTCAAAAATAGTCACAAAGTTGTCTTATTTCTGTAATGTATTGTACTGAGCTTCTGTGCTTATTATCCTTTTTCTTTCTATCTTGCAGGGATTTTCCTGGAAGAAGCGTGCTGAGGGCATTTGTTTCACTGTGGAGTTTTTTTCCTGGATTTCAGAAATGGAGCTTTCAAATACCATCCAATACTATAGTTAAGAGCTGATTCATTTGCTTTAGGCTATCATGATGTATCCCTAGGACCTATCTGAAAAAAATGCCCAAAGTCTCGTCACTTCTTTGCTAGAAACCTATTATTTGACAATCTGCTCTTTTAAACTGCTGCTGTAATTGACTTTTCCCTTCAGCACACATTTATTGGAAATTATTTTAAAAACCCTTACCTTGTCACAATCTGTCTACTTATGTTTTAAATGACATTTCCAGATGGTCCCATTTATTCTTTTAACTGGCCCTCTGGTTCCAGATTGTTTACAACCAAAATCACATTGCTTTTCCTTTCCTGTCCACCTTGGTGAGAAATGTAAATTCTTAGAGTATTCTCTCTTCTAAAACACAGAGGCTTTAGAGTCATTTTCTCCCATATATTAAAAACAAAGTAAACCAATCCCTCTTAGCCATTTTTAGCATGCAAGTGCTATTTACTGCAGACTAAGCTTGCAAAATCTATTGAATTAGTTGGGACTCTGTGTCTTTCTTTGCACTTTTCCTATTTCTCATTATTTTTAAAAATATTTCTAAACAGGATTTTTTTGCCTTCAGCTGTGTGAAAGTCAAGACAGTACATTTATTTCTGCTGGCACTTTCTCTGTCATCCTGCTCAGATACTGCCCTGAACATCAGCTAAATCTTATTTTGATAAGGGATTTGAGATTTTTAGAAAACATTCTTGGTCCAGGGAGGGCCTTAAATAAAACAATTAGAGAAACTGAGAGAAAGAGATGCTAAACAGAGGAGGTTTTATTCCAGGTTTATAAAAGAGGAGTTTTTATTCCAGGTTTTTTTCCTCCTTTTCCTAAGGGATGGCTCACAGATAAAACCAGTGAATCAAAAAGCAACCAGTTTGTGGCTTGCTTTTCATCCTCATGCAGGTGGGCAAGTCTGCAGGCATTTTGAAGCAAGCCTGGAGGGCCACATGACAGGGCTCCTATCTCTAGCAAAGGCTCACTCCACCCGCACACATCTTTGCTTCCCTGGCAGAAGTGCTGGGGTATTTCTGCATCAATAAAACCCTGAGTACAGGTTACTGACTTCAGCCCTCAAGATGGTAATGTTGTCTCTGTGACTTCTACTTTTAACAAATCCTTTGCAAAATATATTCTTCTGGATTCAAAGCCAGCAAGACACTGTTTTCACTTTTCACCTAAATGCTCAGCAACCCCTGAGAGGTGAGGCCACAAACTGTTTCTTTAACATTTCAGAGAAGAAAACTCACTGATCAGAACGGCTGGTCACGGGCAATAGTGCAAGTGCCTTTTCCCAACACAAAGCCTGTCACCTTTGGATGGAAATGATGCAAAGCAGACAGTGTAATGGCTCAGGTCACAAGCTATCAGATGCCATAAGCCTCTCTTGTGCTGCCTCATTCCTAGTTTTAAAAACCTTTCCCTTTAGACTGCCATATTCATGAGTTATGCCCTGATTCTGCACCCACTGAAGTTCAGGGCATGTTTTTTATGATTATTTTAATTTTTATGATTTTTTTAATTGATTTAGTACAAGTAGCATGAGGTTCTGAATCTTATCAGCTGCAAATTCTGTTAGGTAGATGAATAGTTTTATGGCATATGAGTTAGCTACCAAATACACATTGGTTCCTCAAAACAGTTTTAATCCATTAAGCCATGTTTAGTTACAAAGTTAATATAATAAGGTTCACCTCATCTGAATTCTCAGTTCACCATCTAATCATCAGCAGTGGAAGAAAACATGGATAGAAGATTGAGTTTGGCAAGAGGCATTAACCTCCTTGAAAATTTAATTTGAACTGTTTAGTGATTATGTACATAACCACCCTCTGTTCCTTCTGTGCTATACTGCTTTCTCATTTTTCAAAGCTTTGTCCAAATTGCCTTCACATGAATAGCTGGAGGGGAAACTTGTAATGACTCTCATCTTAGAACAATCCTACCCTTTAAAGCAAATTACAACAGTTTCATCACTCTTCTACATCTCGAGTTAATGAAATGGAAGAATATACTAAAGAATTCTCCAGCAGTAGTGGCTGTAGCATAGCGGCAGTCCACCAATTAGACACCTCCATAGGAATCGTACTTCTAAACATTCACCAAAAAAAAAAATCACACCCTAGTCCTTGAAAATGTGTTATTCGGCAGGTACCTGGGTAGGAGTACTCAGACCCCCTCTTTTTAAAAACAACGAGCGCCGGCAGTTACATTCCCTGAATTAAGCAATGGGACCTGTCCCCTGTGTTATGGCCTCTCATGATTCCCCATAGTCCTCCACAACTCCCTGTAAGTCCTCTAGTTGGTTCAGCTCCTCCCCATCAGAACCCTGTTTGTACAAGAACAGCATCTTCCAGTCTACACAACAAATCAGGAAAAAAAAAAAAAAAAAAAAAAAAAAAGAAAAAAAAAAAATCAGCTATTTCATTAAAGACCTAAGGCTGGAATCAGCAGTCAGTGAGTAACACACTACAGGTATGAGAGCTGGCACAGAAGTGATGTAGCTCTTCAGGAAAAGGAATGCATTTCTTTCACAGGCCAGTGCAGTGGGAACAAACACACTCATCCAATAAGAAGAACCTGGCAGTACGGCTGCAGGGTAGCCACTCTTCACATGGACTGCTTACAAGTGCAGTCCCTTGTAAGCTCCCCCTGCTGTCCTGCTGCTGGGGTAGCAGCGAACAGTGCTTTCAAGGTGGCAGAAGCTCAGTGAGGGTGCAGTGACCCTGGTTTAGTTTTATAAAGAGCGGAGAGCCTCCTGGGCACCCTTGCCTATCTGGCACTGACCTGCACTCCGTGCTCTCCCTTCCTTCCAGGGTAGCAGGCAGAGGTGACCTCTGCTGTATTTCAAACAGCACTAGGCATGCTTCACAGAGGCACTACCTACAAAAGTTTAATAGCACTCATGTTCCTTCATTGAACTATTTAATGTGATAGCTCATTGGTCATGTTTGAAATTTATAGGAGTGACTTTCAAGCCATTACCTTCATGCAATTCAGTGACAGCTCCACTGAAATCAGTGATGTTCCCTTTCTATAGAACCAAACCCATGAAAGTTAGCATCAGGTTCCCCAAGTCTCCCTGCAAACAAAATATTCCATCCCAATAAAAAAGAAGTCATAGTTCACCCTTAAGGAAAATAGACTGAGCCTTTTTAAATTTATCATGTGAATTTTTCCAGCGAGAACTTTACAAGTATTTCAGGATGAAAGTTTTCCTACAAATACATAAACAGCCACATTCTCCAAAGGAACAACCTGGACTCGAGTTAGGGAACATCCCAGGATTCTGATTTAGCCTACTGCTTGTCAAAGCTACCATGCTGCTACCATGTTCCTCCATCAATAAACAGTTGGAGGAAAATAAATAAATTGTTGGTTCTAGCTTCTGCCAATGAAATCAGTTCAATGTGGAAAAGCCATTTAATACATTTTGACGCTAGCATGCTACATTATATATCTTGCATATTTGACTTCTCAAGTCACATGCAACCTTTGTATTTAAATTTTCCCTTGCAACCTGCATGTTTCTGTGATAAACAGGCAAAAATCCAGAGCAATTTGGTAACAGTTCAGAGGGTGTATTTTTTAATTACTTTTTTACTCATTTTGTTTATCTCACTGAAACTCTAAAATAAAACTAACAATTTAATCTCTATTATAGTTTTATTAACGTGGGCACTAGTGTATCCACCCACTTAAACTAGATTAGTCTCTTTGTCACCTCATCATAGGCCCTAAGAGAAGAGAGGACCTCTCAATAAATATTCCAGACCTGCTGACCCCTGCCTTCAGGCTAGGTATCAGAATAAAAGTAGGTTTCCTGCTCCAAATGTTCTGTGGCTGCTGCATATACTGCAACCTTCTCCAAGGAAGTTTTTTTTAAGACTTGAGGGATGGAGAAAAGGAGAGAGATATTTTTAATTTGCATTTTGGTATCCTCAGAAGAGAGCTTTCAAGACCGTATTAAATAAATACATAAAGACAAACACTAACAGTAAACTAAGTTCCAATCTCAGGCACCTTTTGAACTGTGTAGCTTAAGCTGAGTGTTGGAAGAAAGGGATACAGTAGAAAAGGGAAAACAGAACAGCAGCTCAAAAGTATCACTTTTTCTTTCTGCTGTTCTTTCTTTTTGGTCCCCAAACAGGTTTCTGAGTATACAATAGTGTGTGACCAAATAGCTGACTCTGACTTTTTAGCACTTCTTGCTTGGCTCTTGTTTTAGTGGAGGAAGAAGGGAAGGCTGCTTGGCTGCTGTTTGGTATCTTAACTTTTCTCCTCTGCTATTGGCACTATTTCCTTCATGGGAAATTGCCTGGAGGGCACACCTGACCAGCTGGTAGCCCACCTGCAGAGCAACGTAAGGATAATCTATTTGCAAATAGAAGGGAGAAAGAGGAATATTAAAAGTGAGGTGAAAAAAAGTGTGGAGCAAATTGTTTGCAAGAAATACTGAGTAGGAAATGAGTGAGAACAACTAGGAAGTACAAATTCATTATAGACCTCAGCTGAGACTACAGATCTGCTAATGAAAAGTACAGATGATACAGTATTAGGAGCCATTATCAATAAAAGATTGAAATATCACACAGAAATTACTACATGACCTCAAGGTCAAAGGTAATAGAGGCTCATTAAATGAATTCATACAAGGTGAAAAATAGTGTAAATATAAGGAATGCCTAGAACATCTCCTATAAGCTCACAGAAGGTCATGTGGAATTGACAAAAGCATGTTAGCTGATGCCAAACTCTTTATTATACCATCAGTGTAACACAGCCATGAAAAAAAGCAAATGCTCTCCTAGGATACAACAGGAAATACATTTTCCTGAGAGAATTATTTGTGCCATTGTAGCAGACATTGGCTGCAGCACTTCTTGAATTGTCTATAGTATTGCCATGAACATGGTGATTAATCTGAGCTAGGAAACATACTGTGAAAGACCACTGGCATGCAGATTAGACTAAATGAGGTTGGACCACCCTATCTGCTAGGCTGAGGGGAAAAAAGGTGACTGATGTCTATAAGCACATTGAATGGATAAACATAGGTGACAAAGAAAATCAAATTGAGAGGGAAGATGAAGCTAGCATTAAGAAATGGGTAAAACTGCCATGAATAAGTGCAATCTCACCATAACAGGGAGGCTGCAAAACTGTAACAAGTGCTGTGTGTAAGCAAGCTCCTTGGTACCAGAAGAAAAGTCATCGAAGTCCCTGGTGACTGGAAAAAGGGAAACATAGCACCCATTTTTTTTTAAAAGGTAGAAAGGAGGACCCTGAGAAATACTGACCTGTCAGCCTCATGGCTGTGCCTGGGAAGATCATGGAACAGATCCTCCTAGAAACTATGCTAAGGCACACAGAGGACAGGGAGGTGATCCAAGACAGACAGCATGGCTTCACTGAGGGCAAGTTCTGCCATACCAATCTAGTGGCCTTCTGGGATGGAATGACTACATCAGCGCACAAGGGAAGAGCTTTGGATGTCATGTATCTGGACTTTTGTACAGCTTTGACATGATCCCCCACAACCTCCTTCTCTCTAAACTGTAGAGATATGGATTTGATGGGTGGACTGTTCAGTGGATGAGGAATTGGTTGGATGGTCACATTGAGAGGATAGTGGCCAACGGCTTGATGTCAACATGGAGAATGGTGATAAGTG
>VZZY01022350.1:0-10982 GCA_013400335.1 Eurystomus gularis
AGGGTAGAAAATTAGGGTAACAATGCAAATCTTATTAGGAAATACGTTTACTGACTGGGACACACAGAATATCAGAGGCCACATCTAGACTACAGCTGTGCCTACCTGTACGTTTGATGAGTATTTAATTAGCATAGCAATACTAACAACACGCCTCACACACATCACTAGTCCACCCAAAAAATGACGTAAGACTATTCACTTAAATGTGGTTTTTCAAAAACATGCTTGCTATTCACAAACATAAATAATTTTCTTTCACCTGAGACAGAATAAGTAGATTCAGTCTCAATTATTTATATGCTTTTGCATTTATATTTGAATCTTAATAATTTATCAGATTTCTAACAAATCTATATTTATCTGATTTAACTATACCTTAAACTGAATGAGTCCCTCATCTATTTCTGAACCTCTCATTTTTCTCTCTCCTATCTATTAATCCCCTTTACTAATGAAAATTTGGGACGTTCAAAGTGAAGTTGAGTAATTCCAGCTATAAATCCTATATCATGGTTCAGTTACAACACAGCAAGGCAAATTATGCAATTTTTCTGCTTTACTATGTGGATGTTACATGTTAGTTCTTTTTTATCTAAACATTTATTGACATATGAGTTTGGGGCTTATGTTTTTTGCACCCTAGTAAATTTTAAATGTATTTGTAGTTCTCAACCCACCTTGTATTAGGAGAGGTGCCTCTGAGATAATCACATATCTCCCCATTTCCACTATTACCTTTAGACCTTTCTGGTTTAGCTCAAATATTTTTCATGTTTTCCTCTTGAAGAATAGATTATTCTAATCATCTTCCTCTTGCATTTCTCCAAGCAGTTTTCATGCCACTTCAGTGTTTAGTCATACAAATAAAATTGATGGAGTCTACTTATGGCAAATTTGCCATGATCTTATGTTTAAATCAATGTGAATAATGCAGGACAAAGTAACATAAATTTAAAACTTCCATACTTCTAAAGCATTTGCTTGCTTCTTTATGTGTATGCAAAATTTCAGAATATTCATCCATAAGAGCTTTTCCATTGCTTTAACAGGCACTAGACTTTATTCTGCCTGTCAATAACCTATAAAAGAGGTTCATCTAAGAATCTTATCTTATTTTACTGCTATGGAAAAAGAAGAAGAAGAAGTAGTCATGCATTTCAAAACTTTCAAAAATCTAAGGCTTAAGAAAAATATTTTTAAGATAAAATAGTGCCTACCTGCAACTTCTACTTATATTTTTGTAAACAACAAAAATAGCCCAAGAGCACTATCAAGTCTCTACACTTGAAAGCTCACAGTTTTAGAGTGAATATACTGCAACACCAACACATACAACAGAGCTACTAAGGAATTTGTTACAGAGAAATAAAATTTTAGTTCGCAAATGTCTTAGTTGACCCTTGAAGTAAACGAGCATTGTAATAGGACAGGAAACAGGAACAATTCCTATTACATTAAAAGCTACATAAAAGCTTTGGCGTACTCATTCTATAATATCAAAAGGAAAAAGTGACATTCAAGAGAAAAAGATAGCCTAAACAGCACACCAGTGTCTCGCCAGAAAAAACAAATACATTCCCATTAGTGCAGTAGCATATGGAGTTTTGCAGCATATGCTGAGTCCGTAGCTGAAGCACTGCACTTGTCAGCTTTGCATCTGGAAGCTTTTCTGGCTTCCTTCTGTGTAGCTATAGGTGCTGACCCTACTGCTGGAAGAAGAAGATAAGCAAAATGTTTTAATCCATACATTAATTATTGAAATTTATACGGTAAATAAATATTGTAGGAAACAAAGTTATTCCAAATAGATTATTTTCTTTCACCGCATTGCCCTGTTATACCACTGGAAGCAGCATGTAATTGTGTATTGTTTCTAATGCAAGGAAACTTTTTAAGGTGAAACTCATGCATTATGTGTAGATACTACAGTGGGACACTGCATAGTCACACTTCATGTACTAGCAAGATGGGAGACTCATTCCATATAGAGTTGCAGAACAGAAAAGCAAACACTTTTTCTAGAAAGATCCTTGGAAATGACAGTTAATCCTTCTGTACGTCAATTTATCTGCATCTTCTTTTGCCTTTCCTCAAGGGAAACTGAGGAGCTAATAATAAAAGAAAATGAGATTGTAGTAGTCAAAATATGTTAAATGTACATGATAGTGGTGGCCAGCCAACATCAGAACAGCAGATCTAGACCTCAAGTAGTTTTTCAAGAAGAAAGAAAAAACACATTGACTATGTTTTGTCACTAAGAAAAGGCTCTAGGATGTGCCAGTGCCAATGATAGGAAGTTGTTCACAAACCAAAGAGATTTTTAATCTACCTCTTTAATCTTCAAAGAATATTGAGTGAGGATATTATACTCCAGAAGATAAATTTTCCATATCCTAAAGTAGTTCCTCTGTGCATTTATTCCCTCCACAAACTGATTTCCAGGTAAAATGTATTAAAAAGTCATTTCCAAAAAAGCCTCATTGGGTGGAAATATTGTTTCAAGCATTACTCAAAATGAAGAGAGTGTAGCAACAGAGCTATTGTGATTGCCCCTATGTTTCTGGATGAGGCAGACACCATTCTCTTCAGCCATAAAAGAAGCAATTGCACTGAAGTCCAGATTTTTTTTCATAGATTTAAAAGCTTTGGAGAAAAAGAAAGCAAAAAACTTGAAATGCTAAGATGATAAAAATACCTCTCAGTAGCATTGTCTCGGATGACTGTGGAGCAGTATTTAATTCCTCATTAGCGTGCAGTAACTCTATACCACTGGTGTGCCCCAGGTATCCATGCTCTAGATCTTAATCTTTTTTGATTAATACATAGTCACATGGGTCAATATTTACCTGTCATTCGATCATTCTTCATTGAAGTCTTTCCCTCCATCCTTATTGCCGCATGGCTGCATTCCAGTGCTTTCTCACTTTCTTCTCTGCTCTTTTCTCCAGTTGGCCATGGTCCAGCTCTGATCCCATGCAACTCAGAATTAAGCACTTTGTTCCTGCTGTTTGTATCTTTCCTCCAAGGTGCACATGCTCCAATACTTCATCTGCCCTTATTTATGTATCAAGGATCAATAGTTCAGATATTCTCTCATTTTCACCAGAGGACATTACCAATAATATCATTCAGTCTCAATGGGATGAGATCTGAAGTTGCACCTATCTCTCAAGAAGCACGGTATAATGTAAGTACTTGGCCCTGGCAATTATTTAGTCATAAAGAGTCTTTCTATTGTGGGAAATCTCTTGTCTACTTAACAAGCATGTGTATTAAATGTTAGCTTACAAGACCCATAGTGGAAGGCTAATTTATGTTTAACTAATACCAGTTTCAACAGTATGGAGTTAATACATGGGGGAGGATTAGAAACTGAAATGTACTGCCTGCATGCTGCTGATCTTAAAATGTATTAAAAATACCCAAAGGAGCTGCAGGAGTGCACACTGTCAATCCAACAAAGGCAGTGATCACGATCAAAAAGTTGGGGGAATTTGTCACACTCACAAAAGAAAAACTAAAAAAAAAAAAAGAAAAAGAAAAAGAAAATCCCAAGCTTGCCAATATCTTTTGAATTAAATTAGTAGAAAATGAATTTTGACAAGAAAATAGAGGAATTACAGAGCCATAAGACAGGTTAAAAAGCAAGACTTCTTTTTCATTTACTATGCAATGCTTGTCAGCTCATCTTTGTTCCCATCCCCATGAAAAATCTATTCCACAACATAGTCTTTAAGACTATACTAGCCATTCTCTACATCAGGTCTTTGCAGTTCTTCTGACTAACAAGAGAAGTGAATGCAGCTAGTTCAGGCAGCCTGCATATATGGTATCCTGACAGGGAAAAAAATAAATGAAATTTTACTCAATAAAGTTCCATACAAACAGCATTCATGCATGTATCTAGCAAAGTTACAGAGCAGTAACTCTCTTCTCCATTTTTCCATGCGCTATTATCATAGCATATTGCACATATTTAAAAGTTGAAGCTTGTATGACTGTTTTTCCATCAGCTCTTTGCCAAAAGAATGACTCAGCCCAGCAACAGAACCCTTTCCCATTCTTATCTGAACTTAAGAATGGCTGGTCAGACCAAAGTCCCTGGTATTAAATTTCCAAGTCAGCCAGGAGTTTTAAAACAAAGGAAAACACAACACAGTATGAACATTTTTATGGCTACTAAAAAGGGAAGATCATTAATGTCTCAAGATGCTATGCAAGTTACAGAAAGATAGCAAGTAAAATGAATCAAAACTACGTTGTAATATGAGGTTCCTGTGGCTCCATCCTACTTTAACTGTTTCTGCCATGGAATGAAAATGTGATCCATCTGTTGGATAGATACTTAAGGAAAATGACTCCTTGCAGGAATCAGAGACTATTTGTGTCAGTGGTATTTAAGGTCCTATAGCTTTCACTGAGTATGTTGACACAAAATGACATTAAAAAGGAGTAATATCAGCCCAGCAGGAGTTACATAAAAACAAAATATACTTTATCTTTTTTATCTTTATGCACAGAAAAAAGTTTAAACAGTTATTTTTAGTAGCTTTTGTGTGATGCATAACAATGAAGGAAGAGGATTTATACAAACTCATAAGGACAAAATTAAGGCAATAGAGAGACTATCCCATTTAGATTAAAGATTTACCACTGTTTGTGAGTAAGTCTATTTCTACAAGGACTAGGGTCAGTGGAAAAATAGTAATGCACACAGATAGCTTCAGACAGTCATCATCGGCCCTGCTCTAAAATGAGGTTCATCAATTTAAAACATATCAACCACAAAATAGCTTTTGAATATCACGGTTTCTTATCTGCAAGGTTCTCCTACAAATGCTTTCACACATCATGAAATCCTAAATTGCTTTAACATATGCAAAATAGGTAGGCACACCTTCTCAAGAAGCAGATCATTTACTGTTCATGATCACTCATTTGGACAGTTTGCCAAATTTGTTTAGAAAATATGAAGTAATTTATTCTTGAATAAGATAGAATAGCTATAAGAAGCTCAAAGCAATCTTATATACTTAGTCTAAATAATTTCTGTTGGCTTTGGATTTTGTGTTGGTTTTTTATATATAGATTCCTGCCTTTAAAAAAGCTATCTCCCTCTCATTTCTCCACATGCAAAACATCAAAATTTTCCCATTTCCTACTTGTGTTTTATTTCTGAAGCTCTGAACTTACAGGGATTTAAACACGTTCAAGCTGTCTATGCGGGGACCTGCTGGTCTCAACTTAAGCTTCACATCGATGAGTGCTTTATACTGTACACAGCTAGATAACCTACACTTTTACTGTGTAAAAAAACCTACAGTTTTCTGTTTAAACAGAAAACTAATATATGAATTTTTGTTAAAATAAACATGCTGCCATTTTAAAACAGGAAGATAACTACTTTTTTAATGAAGCAGCCATCACAGCCAGTGTTAAAACTAAAGAAAACAAGGATTTATGCCAGTCTGTACTTCATAAATTAATTAATAATACTAAATACTAGGCTGAATACAAAAGAGCACTACTTTTTAAAAAAATATTTCAAAAGTTATTTTTCCTGAACAACATACAATTAAGAAAAACTAAATCTAAATTCTGAAGCGTTGATTGAGCTGAGACAAACTTGTTCACAAACCTTCAAAAATCAAATCATTATTAGGTTCCTATTATAAATCAAAGCAGCAATAAAGGTATGAATTCCTAAAAAGTAATTATGACAAAAACAGATCAGATATCTGGTGTAGCAGACACCTAATGTATTTAAGGGAGCTGATCCAAAGTTGTTGTCACAGTCAAGGACATCAGGAGGAAATTAGTCTCTTTACTGAATTCAACAGAAATTGAAATCTATGTATATGACCCATGTATATTTTTAGATTTTGAGCTGACCCCACAGCTGTTTGTCTGTTCCCACACAGTAGATCTGCCAGGCTGACTTCTAGAAATCTCACCAGCCCTTCTCGACTCACCTTTACAACCATCCCACTCTCTACCAGATTTATACAGCAAAACTGCTCTCTTTACCATCCCAATATCTATGTATTTGTTTATTTAGAAGGCTACTTGTCTGGTTTCTTCCTTAGACAAACAAAAACATTCCTGAGTGCAACCATGTCTCCCAGGTTTCTCTCCAGACTTGAGACAGAGACAGCTCTGAAGTTTCCTCTGCAGATTTCCACTCTTCCTTTCCATAACTGATTCATAAGCTTAAAAACATGAAACTCACAAAGATAAGCACTTGGCAATTCCAGTAGCTAACAATATGCAGGCATCCATTTAACACACACATATTCATACACCTTTGTACTTTAAAGCAAAGTATTTAAAAACGTTTTCCTCTTTTATCTACTTGCCAGCTTTCAGTCTCTCTTGAAAAAGTAATAACACAGACATCTAGGGAAAAGTTTAATTCCATCAACAACTAAAGCAGTTCAGATTTTGTACTACTGAAGAAACATAAAACTTGCCAGGTCTTGCATCTTAACAAATTGTGTTCTGCTTTTAAATCCATTTTTTTTGATTCACTGAATGGAGCCTTCTGCATAAGCAGAAATCTAACTTCACAGATACTGTGGCCATATCTGATTACAGATACAGATTACTGCTTTTGGTAATTTATCATAAAGGCATGGATGGCAGTGTCATATTTAAGGTCACATTGAGGCTTATATATTTCTTTTTCAAACTTCAAAGATGAAATTTTATTTTAATATTTAAGATGGTACATTCAGAACACAGATTGATCTATAATATTTGCTTATTAAGGTGTTTCCTTTCATGCTTATGAAATGCATTAAAATCAAATACACCTTTTAAAACATTTCTATTAAAATGTCAGTGTTTATCTCAGTCTAACTAGCTAATGAACCACAATGTACAAATTCCAGACAGCCAGACAAATAGTTTCAGGCAGAGGGCTCCTTCAAATTTTACACACAGAGAAGGTCTTTATTTTCTAAAGAGAAGCTGAAGAAACTACCCAATTATTTCCATCATTTGACGCTGCCTTCTTAATGTCAAACCTCTTACGCCAGTGGTTTTTGACCTTAGAGGCTTTTTTGTCCTCTGCCTATCCAGATCTCAGCAGTGTTTCTCTAGATGAACCAGTAAAGGAATATTAAAAAAGATGCTGGGGTGAAAGCTGCTAAGAAGCAGAGCTGTGAGAAGGTTCCCTGCAATCACTTCTGCTTCTACTCACCCATCTCTTGCTGCCAGTTTTTTCTTCCTAGTTAGAGTTTGTCTATCCCTTACAGACTTTGCTTATTTCCATATTTAATGTTTCTATCAGGAAATGTTGGAAAAATGAAGTTAATGAGGGACTGTAAATGGAAAATGGTGATGAAGGAAGATGCATGCGGGGGAAGCACAGGTAGCTGCAATTGACTAGGTTTTTTCAGACAATGAGCTTTCTGGTGGTAAAGGGAGATTTGGAAAAATCACAGAACAGATCTATTCAATAGCAGGATCGCAATCTAGGCAACGCAGGAAGGGAGCACAGCTGAAGTAGCACAGCCAGGAAGGCTTGGGGAGGCAGAAAGATGTATCTGAGGGACCATAATAAAACTACACGAGCAGCCTACAGAAAGAAAATGACATTATCCAAACTTAATCAGCAAAATCCATGCCAGCCTTGAATTTCTTAGTCTCCTTTGCCTAACATTTCCACTGACACATTTAGCAAACACTGTGCCTCCTCAGCTAACCCCCAGTACTAATCCCTAGCTTCAAAATGAGAGCCACCGCCACTGAAATCACATCAGAATAACTACCCTTAGTTCCCATTTTCTGAACCACTTTCACACAAGTACCATTGTGTCTATCTCATATCCTCATTTCTAGTCCAATTAAGGTACAAGCATACAATCCTTTTTAATAGAGCTTGTCATTCTCTCCACTGAAAAGAAAAATACTCAAGAACGAAATATGTGTTCTCTGCTAAAGAACACATAATCACTCGAGGCCAACAATCCTTCCAGCTGTAGATGTGATTGCCATTTATAGTTGTTTATGTACAGAAAATGCTCCTTCAGAAAGTTTTTAAGTTTGCTTGCAGCAGAGCAATCTCTACTGTAAATTAATATTACACTCCTGCATCCTGAATATCGCACACAACTTTATAATGAGATTCATAACATAAAATTAAATCTAATATAGAACAGATAATTGTTGAACATTCTCTTTTAGCCAGAGTATTTCCAGGTGTAAAAGCTAGTCTTGGAAAGGACTGTTCTTGTCCAGTTTTCCAAAACCACAGACGGCATTTGCAAAGCCATCCTCGTCGGTTGCGTGCCTCAACCACGGTACCACACCTCTGCTAAATCCAGCACAGCCCTAGAGGCAGCTGGATGGGTGGGGAACTGGCAGCTGACTGCCTCCAGCTGGCAGGGAATCAGGGAGAGAGCTGTTGAAACCATTTTCCTGCAATTTCAATGAAAAAAATACTGCAGTGTATCTTCCCCTTCCACCGGTAAATATTGGGGAAAAAATATTTACAAGTCAAAACAAACAAAAAATCCAGATCCAATATTTGCCCTATATATGTTGTGGATACTCCAATAATGTAAAAATTGTAGAGCTTAATATGCAATACCTGAGTAAAACCAATATCTTTCTTTCCATATTGACTGAACACATTTTTAATTGCACTTCCTTGGTGAAAGAAACCTTCAGAGAATAAAGTCAATAAATCCTAATCTCATTCACCTGTGATTAACAACAACCTTCTGATATGTCTTCCAAAATGGCATTCAAACTTTTTGTTTTTCAACCACTTTAATTAAAAAAACTTCCCAATGAATGCAATTTGGCAAATGTCAGCATTGTTTTTTTCTGCCTTTTGACACTTTTGACCCTTAATATCTGCAACTATGCATATTGTAAATCTGATCTCTTTATTGTGCCATCAAAAGGAACATTAGTTCCTTCAAAAATTTAGCAAATATTTGCAGGGCATCAACATGATGAAACCACTGCAATGGTTCAAGTCAACAAATTTCCATAAAGTGTTAATGAAATGTCATTGCTCCTCCCTCAGACAACAAAAATAATAAAAGCTGCATGTAGAACTCTGTTAAAATTAGTTTTGTAGGCTTATAATAAACCTTTAAAAGAGTTCTTATGCAATAAATTATCATACCCATGCCAAAAGCAAATTGCAGGACATGAGGGTGCAAGCCATCGCTCTGACCACCAAAGAAAAGCTCCATCTGAAAGTGAGATGTGATTCATAACCCAAAGCTGCAAGGCAAATCCTCTGAGAGCTCGAGATGTCTTACTAATGGTATAAAGTGATTGCAGCCCATTACGGAGAACCTCTGATAGTATTAAAGCTTTGATCTGAGAGATGTTAATTCAGTGAAAATACCTTTTAGCACTGCCAGGACAGCAGAGTGCCTGACAACTGCATCAGCAAGATGTGCTAAAGATTACATATGATATGTACAAGGAAGGCAGAGACAGTGGTACTGAATGGCTTTTATCAGCATTAGTTTGGGATAGCAACCTTCTTTGCTTCTAATAGCTATCAGCTGAATGTATACTGTAGCATCTGATCAGAAAGTTCAGTGAGGCTTCAGTATCCTCCACCATAAGCATACTAAGGCTAAGGAAATTAAGTTTACAAGCCACTTACATGAGATAAGGGCAAAAGATGGAAAATGAAATTGCACCAAAAGGCTAATTACCAGTGTCTGACAGTTATACACAAAAGGCATTCTGAAATGGGGAAACTTCACCAAGGGAATAAGGAAATAGATATATTCACAAGGTTGACAGCTGCAAATCAGGAGAAACTGCAACCTCTCCTTTATGTTAGTTATCTGAAGAATAAAGTCAAAATTCCAAATGATTTTGGAAAGTTGAAGACATCCTGAAATCAAGAAAGCATTCCGCAAAAGTTTAGCTGAGAGCAATAGATCTGGAGAAAACAAATGGAGAAGTGAGAAGTGGGAAAAACTCAGTACTCATTGCAGTTTCACAGTGAGCAATATCTGAATGCAAATCAGTAAAGCAACACTGCTCCATAAAAGGCAAATCTTATTCTTGAATGTTTTATTAAGAGGTGTACAATTCACGATGGCTGGAACAAAATGTGTCAACTTTGTTTGCTACTAATAGGCTTCTTCATCCAAAACAGGGATCTACAACTAGATCTCTTGGGAGATGTTCAAGGAATTAAGATTTTTATAATTTCCAAACAAGCAAATTATTTTGGAAAGACATGGCCTTTTATCTCCTTGTCATAAAATCTTATGAGAAATGTCATCAGCTCTTTCCCCCATGTCAGAGCTGCTTCCCCATGTCAGTCTTTGGAAGCAGGAGAATAATCATCATTTATTCTGTGGCAAAAAGTTCTAGGGTTAATACCAGGAAAATCTTTCTAATTATTATGGTAATTGAACACTGAAACATGGCAAACTACACGAACCTACTTAACTGTAGATTCCTAAGAACAATACAGAGAGCTTCTGAGACAGATGGTCGCATTACACTTCCTTCGGCCTGAGTACAAGGGATTAAGCTAGATGATCTCTGTGTCCATTCCAATCTGGACTCTCAGTCCTGCAGACGAGCCTGGAAAATAGACTTCTGACACATGCCTGAGGTTAGTTATATTCCTGATGTTCTTTTATTGCATTAGACATACACACACTAGAAAGCAGTTTCCTGTAAGACAGGTTTTATAGCTGTCTAACAGTTATTCATAGGTGTGTTCATCATGAATAATGAAACGAACTCTCAGCAAGCTTTTTATATTCTGCCAACACTTATTTATTTTTACTAATGTAAACACACAGTAGATGAAAAGACACAAATGAGAGAAGTTAAAGTGATATGCCTAGGATGCAGATTTTATTGATAAAAGTATGTTTGAGCCTCTTTCTTTCCAGAGCAACAAGATGAGAACTCTTCAATGATGTGTAGATCTTGATATTTCCAATCAGCTACTACGCTTATATATATATATATAATTATTT
>VZZY01022351.1:0-38920 GCA_013400335.1 Eurystomus gularis
TATATATATAACTATTATGCATACATAACAGTATATATATTATACATATATAACAGTATATATAACTATTATGCATATATAACAGTATATATATTATACCTATATAACAGTATATATAACTATTATGCATATATAACATATATAACAATTATACATATATAACAGTATATATAACTACTTCAGCATAACTGTTGGTTTGGAAGGTTAAAAAAGTGTATTTTTGGAACAGCTAGTAAGTAGGGCATGGAATGACTTTGGATCCATGTTATGCTGTTTTCTCTCTTTTTTTTAAAAAAATAATTTGGCTGCACAAAGATAAATTTCATCATCCTATTCCCCCACACCTATTTTTTAACTGTGTGATGCTTCAGAGGTTGGCATCGTGTGACATCACCTAGTGCTGTTCAGAGAGGTGTTTCAGTCTGGTGATAAAGAGGAGAAAAGCACCCGTTAGAAAACAGAAAAATGAGCAGATGGCCAAAACTGCAAATATTGTTTCAGTTTCATCTAATTAATTACAGAAGCAGAAAGATTATCTCCGTACTGGCATTTGCAAATGCTGATCTGTGTGCCCCAGAAAGGGTTCCTTTGGACCATCTCATCTACAGGATGGGTGGAGACCCAGTTTATTTCTCTAAAAGTGATTTTTCTGAAGAAAAACAAAGCTCCTTATTTTTGGAGACAACTTCCAACCAACCTTTAAAGCGCAGCTGTTCTCCATTCTCATGTCTCATGGGGTTTTTTTATTGTTATTATTATTTCTTTGTGTTTGCAAACACTCATTCCATCCTAGTGGGATCTATGTCTATCTTGCAGTGGGACAGCAAGCCCCCAAAAGGTTTGGGTTTACAGGAACCTGTTATATCCCATTTTCCAGCTGCGGGAAAGTGATTCTCAGGGAAGGGAAAATGACTTGTCTAAAATCACGCAGTGAGATTAATGATAGACACAAGCACTGAACGTTTAGGCTGTGGTCAGATGATCACTAAGATGGGATTTATGCATTCCTGGGTCACCTGGAAATACCAATTTGGTGCAGCCAGGCAGGCGTTCCTGTTGAATTATTCACAGCGCATCCGATTGCACTTGTGTCAGCTGGTGCCGTGAGAGAGCCCAGAGTACAACGAATCCCACGTGCCGCTCGGTCTCATCTATCAAGTGTAGTCTAGGGTGATAGCCAGGTGCACTGCTGTAGGAAGGTGAGCTCCTGCTTGTGCGGCTTGTTCTTACCACAGGAACAACCCTAGGAAGTCACCGTGTCACAAGTAAGGTGCTCTCTGCATGTCACGTTGCATGTCATGTTTCCAGGATGGAGTAGGTGGTAACATGGATCTGTTGCTGGCGATGCCCCTGCAAGGGGCCCTTTCCTGCTAGAGGCTGGTGGTAGAGACGTGCAGATATGATCCCCACTCTGGGCTGTGCGAGCAGAGAAGAGGGACATATGGGACAGAACTGATTGTTTTGCCAAACCTTTTCTTTTCTGATAAAACTGAGTACAGTAAGACTGAGGAATTGCAGGTTCCTGATTCCTGAACCATCTGGGTCTGTGAGAAGAGCTATGACTTCCAGCAGAAGGGTATATTTCATGTATAGGGAGATCAGAAATACGGAGAGATCTTGTGGAAGGAAATATTCCCAAATATCTGCTTGCAGCTGTTTCTCGGGAAGGCGCCTACCCAGCAAGCAATGCTCTCTGAACACTGAGGAGAAAGGGACTCTAGCTATTGGGAGGTGGCAGCTCTTGACTCCTAACATTCGAGTTCTGATAAATTCGGGGCTGAAAAATCAGTAAGACAGCGCTGAAGTTCAGGATGCTTTTTGGAAGGGCTCATGATGTGAGTGTAACATGCAGGAATTTAGAGTGAGCATTGCTCAACAGAATATGCATCCTCTCCCTCTGTCCTGTGGCCTGATTGTTTATCAACATCTTGGGTCACTGCAACATTGGGCGAGGGTTATCTTCAGCTGGTCTCAGAGACCTCATGAAGCTTGTGTTCTCTGTACTCCTCAAGTGATGCCCTGGAGACAGGACAGTCTGCTGTCATGGTCAACCACTCATGTAATTTGGTGCTTCCAAAAATACTCCATGCCACACTTACTTCTCCTGAGGACCCTAGTGCACAGTGCTTACCTCTAGTTGGGGTTGTCTTTCCAGGGTCTGCCTACTGCAGTCTTTAAGTATGCAAATGCCTTACTGATCTTCTGGGCCAGGCACTGGCCTGGAGTCACTTCAAGTGAGAGGCAGCAAGCTATGGCTGTTGGAATTGATGTGTCCAATTGCTCAGCTTTGAGACAAAACCAAGGTGATGGGGCTTAACGAAGATAAGATCCTTATCTGCAGAATGTCCTAGCAAAGCATATGTGAGGTCAGAGGTTGGGGGAGTGAGGTCAGGGTGATGACTGGTGTGATGGTGAAAAAAGATGGCATTGGTAAAGAAAGTAATCAGGTGTCAGTAAACTTCCAAACACGTGCAACAAGATACGGTTCAGTCTGCTTATCACATCAAGAGACTGTCGCTTCAAAATGCAGGATGTGAGGCAACAGGGACTGGTGGATACCCTAGAAACTACAGAGGGACCTGCTAATGAAGTAAGGTGGTCAGCTAATAGCGAAATCATATATTCTGATAAGTTAAAGTTCCACAATAGTTCATTTCTAGGATGCAGCCAGAGGTAGAAGAGTATGGTCTCCAAGAATCAGCAATTCATCACACAGGGTGCACTGTTAGTCAGGAAATAAGAGTATAGTTAGATTTACTACCACAAATGCACCTAGAGAAGTTTAAGTTACCTCTCCCAGCTCTTTGGGACCGCTTCTTAATCTTATGACAGAGCTGCCAGCACAAACCCATTTCAATTCATCCAGCTCAGCCTAAACCAGAGATAGAATCATAGAATGATAGTTTGGGTTGGAAGGGACCTTTCAAGGTCATCTAGTCCAACCCCCCTGCAGTGAGCAGGGACATCTGCAACTAGAGCAGGTTGCTCCGAGCCCCGGCCAACCTCACCTGCAATGGTGCCAGGGATGGGGCAGCCACCACCTCTCTGGGCAACCTGGGCAGACTTACCACACACTTTGTAAAAAATTTCTTCCTTCTCTCTAGTCAAAATCTCTCTTCTTTTAGTTTAAAACCATCACCCCTTGTCTCATTGCAACAAGCTCTGCTAAAAAGTCTGTCCCCATCCTTCTTATAGGCCCCACTGAAGTAGTGAAAGGCCACAAGAAGGTCTCCCCGGAGCCTTCTCCTCTCCAGACTGAACAATCTCCACTCTCTCAGCCTTTCCTTTCTCAGTCACCTCATAGGACATGAAGGTGACTTGAGAAGACCTGGCTGATGGGGCCTTAAATCCATTAGGATTTACATAATCTGTTCTGGTGGCTCAACTGTGGGTTGGTAACCACCAGCTGAAAGATGGTAAATGACAACTGGGGACAGTAATGAGTAGTTAGAGGTTGTAATATCTTGAAGGCTCCAATTACTGCCATTGCAACTCTGTGACTGTGCCTGAAGATAAAGTGTGGGAGTGACTCGACTCTGCCAGTGACTAAGCAATTAGCCCCAAAGGCGACGTGGCCCATTTCTCCGTGCCTCCGTTTCCCGTCTGAAGAAGCAGAGCAGTGCTGCACATTCACTTTCGCTTAGCACATTCTGCTGTGACACTAAGCGCGAGGACTCCACGTTAAACAGGAATTTCTCACATGCATCACGAGGGAACGAGGCATCTACCGAAATAGAACTAAACCGGTAGTTAGAAATTACGGGAGATGAGCCCACGTCCTTGCAGCAACAGCAGTTGCACTTCATCTCCTTGATAGTCTCTTTTTCATAGAGCGCGAGCAGAAAGACCTTATTTCCCCGGATTACGGTCACGTGGCAAGCCTTTTCTTGGAGCACAACCCCTGCTAAAACATTTTGGTTTATGTAAAGGCACAGAGTGGTATTACCTGTGGGGCTTCAGGCTGCCGGGGCCTCCGGGCAAAATACTCTACATGCTGAAGAGGAAATGCAGTTACTGAAGTCAAGTTTATGTTTTTTAACCTATTTTTCTTGAGATAACTTTGTCAGATTGTCAAACAAACTCTCCAAAGGGATTTGAGTCACAACCACATTAAACTGGAATCCAATCTTGTTATGCTGGCCTCAGCGAGTGGATATTCCCTCTGAGCAAGCCTGCACTGTATTAAGCTGCCTTCTGTTTCTTCAGCCTAAGCTGTGAATGCATAATCATATTTCCTTTTGAAAATGACTTGTTTTTCTTCATTACAGAAACAGGATTGATTTTCCTACAGAGTGTTACACTTGTCGAAGCAGCTATAATCAAATTTCAGTGTAATGTCCCCGCACAAGTAATTCCCACAATTAAAACCGTAACCATTCTGGGTACCTGTTGGGTTGGTTTCTAATCTTCATATGTAGCTGGAATAGGTCCGCTGAGAACATGGGCCAAGTCCACAGCTCGTGCAAATCAGAGTCACTGGAGCCTGTGGATGCCAACTGCGGCTGTAACTACCTGCTTCCAATGAAATAAGGAGTCACTCACTTATACTGGTATGACAGAAAGAAAATATTGGACCAATACATCAAAATAAATTCCTTTTCACATCAGTGAATGGCAGAAGCTACATAATTTTAAAAGTTCTCCAATATTCCAAACATTCCCTCATCTAATCCTAAATAAAATGAAGCGGAGGTGGATCCAGGGGTAGCACTGTTCCAGTAGGCAGCTCAGGAGAGGCTTCAGCAGCCCAAGAATCTCCATGCTAAGCCATGGTAAGAGTGCACTAGCTCAACAGGCTGTATTTTGGGTGAACAGCCTTGCAATTTAGTGAAGACATTTGGGTCAGAAAACACGGACCAATGCTACGTCCCTTTATAAGTGTGCCTCTCAAGTGCTGCCTTTGCTGCCTCCTCAGCAGGTCCATGATTTCCTTCTGAAATCCTGTGACTAAGCAGCCGTGTTCTATGGGATATGGAGCACAAGATCTAGGCAAAGTTCATTTGTGCCAAAAATCCCTGAACAACCACACCCAAATAACAAAACTCAAAACATTTACAAATACCTTTTCTAGGGCTTTATTTTTTCCTTGGTTTCTTCCCATCTGTTTCTTCCTTTGGAGGCTTTTCTTCTTCCTTTGTCTTCCTCCATCAGAAAAGTGACATCCAAAGTGACTCTTAGTGCAAAGAGGTATTTTCCAGCTTGCTGAAGGCATCCCCCTTAACTGATCTGTCCTTGAATATCTGCAAAATGGAAATTAAAATCAAAGGCAGCAAAGAGGTGCAAACCATTCTGCCCAGGGCAGTGGTGGAGTCCCCATCCCTGGAGGGGTTTCAAAGCCATGGAGATGTGGTGCTGAGGGCCATGGGTTAGTGATGCCCTGGCAGTGCTGGGGGAGCGGTTGGACTTAATGATCTTAAAGGTCTCTTCCAACACAAACTATTCTGTGATATTGCTAAAATGATCCTGCGCGTTGTTCTCCAGATGTCTGGCGATCATTTACAGCCCTAGTAAGGGTGTGCCAGTTGGTTCAAATTCACCTTTCCTGGGTAAAAGTTCTGAGAGAAAGTAAATACAGCTGCCGTCCCAAGTGTATCATACCTTTCCCATGCACTAGTCACCAACGAGGAAGACGCAACCCACCTTAAATCAAATTGAATATAAAGCTGAATTGTAGAATCATAGAATCACAGACTGGTTTGGCTGGGAAGGGACCTTTCAAGGTCATCTGGTGCAACCCTCTGCAGAGAGCAGGGACATCTGCAACTAGAGCAGGTTGCTCAGAACCCCGGCCAACCTCACCTGCAATGGTGCCAGGGATGGGGCAGCCACCACCTCTCTGGGCAACCTGGGCCAGGCTCTCACCACCCTCAATGTAAACAATTTCTTTTTTCTCTCTAGTCTAAATCTCTCTGGTTTTAGTTTAAAACCATCACCCCTTGTCCTGTCACAACAAGCTCTGCTAAAATGTCTGTCTCCATCTTCCTTCTACATCCCATTCAAGTACTGAAAGACCACAAAAAGGTCTCCCTGGAGCCTTCTCTTCTCCAGGCTGAACAAGCCCAACTCTCTCCAGCAGTTAGGTGATAGAAAACCAACAATAGACTTGCCCTAAAGGGCAGCTCTGGATTTCCTGTTAGAGAGAGATGAACGTTTAAAGCAGTGCAAAGAACAGTGCTGCTGAATTTGCAGCTCCCCCTATTTTCCGAAGGTCAAGCAGCCTGACCTCCTTACAGACATTCACCGCTGCATGTGCCTGCTCACACACACGCAGAAGTGAGTAAAAATAAACTATTTGCCAGCATGCCTTTCACTTACATCCACTTAGTATTATCTATTGTAGTCATTCCATTGGAGAACATCGTGTTATTAAGGGAGGCCAGCTCTGCCAAGTCCCCCAGAGGGGACTCACCCATGTGTTAAACATTTTAGCTCTCATAATAGGCGGCTGTGCTCTATATTTCAAAGACAATTCACTTAGTGTTTACAGATGAGATACTTGGGAGCGCATCCCAGCAAGCGGTGTTTGCCTTGGATACCGAGAGAGCGGGCAATAAAATCATGTAGTGCATACTGTTTGTGAGACAGATGCGCCTTGTAGCAGCCAGCAAACCAGATCCTCAAGCTCATCTCGGGCACTTAATGTGTGCATCAGGCTTGCCCAGTTATGGAGAGCCCTGAACACGCTTGACTTCTGGAGGGAGCAAGTAGTTAGGAGAGCAGAGTGGCTAGAGAGCTTCAGAAATGTAGCATCCCTTTATAATTAGGTGAACAAACGGCTCCTTTCTGCACAACACTCTTTCTGAAAGGATGGAAATATCTCAGGCTGCTTCAACTGCATTAGAAAGGAGAGCAAGCGTCACACAACCTCGTTGTTACAAGCAGAGTGTGTGTAAACCTGAAGGAGGAAAAAAAGGAGGGAATTACAGGAGGGGATTGCAGATTCCTCATGGAATTTTTTCACCCAATACTCTTCTAGGCCAGTCTGGCGTCCTGAAGAGGCACCGCACTTCAGAAGAACGCTCCGGTTTTGGTTTCCTTTAAGTAGATTTGACTTTGTCTCATTTAAAGCGAATGTGCTGCTTTGTTGACGTGAAAGTTTTGATGACACACCACCCTAATTGTTCCCTGCTCCCGAGAAGCGCAAACCTGCAGCCGATGCTCTATGACATGTTTTTGCGCTTCTCGTTGTTATCATTTTCCACCAACTGATCATCACAGCAAGTCAACCTGCAAATAAGTACTCCTGGGCACTTTAATGAGGCCCTTATCTCCGGCCAACTTCGGGATACTCATTGGGCTCTCCCCTGTTGAACAGCAGCAACTCCAAATAACCCTCTCCCATTAGAAGGAAGGCGCTGCTGTCAGAGATGTCAGGTTGGAGGGGCGGCAGGCTTCTGAAGCCGCTGTTGCATCATTCTTTTGCTGGGCCAAGGTACAATGCCTACCGGAGTGATTAGAGCAATTACTCAGCACTGTTTGTCACAGTCAATCAGATCTGACCGGCATGAGCGCAGCCCTGACCTAGACCTGCCTCTCTAGCAAATGCATTATTATTGGTTGTCATCTTCGTCTTCAGTAGCTCTCTGCGTGTGCCCAAGTTGGAAACGCACTAAGAAAACTTCCTAGCAATTATTTCTCTTTCGTTTCTCTCCTTGATGGGCCTCTCCAATCATCCGGTGCAGGCTTTCTTCCCCTTTTGTCTTTCTGCCTGTGTTCCTGCTGCTATGCACTCTGACTTTCTGCCAGCGAGTTAAGTAGCAAAAGCCACTTGGGAGTCTCTAACGTCATCCCTTCCCTGTTGTTAGTTTAGTGTGAACCAGAGAATGCTGCTCATCGGGAGCTAACCAGAGATAGGAGAGAAACTTCGGTCTTACTAAGTCCAGATCTCTGTACGTCTTCTTTACAGCGTTTTCTTTGGGAAATGCAACCTAGCAGAAATATTTCAGAGTAGACTGCTTATTGAGATTAAAAACTGCAGATAAAAATGTGTTTCTCAAATTCACGTAAAGATTAAAAAAATGCAGATAGAAACATGTTGCTGAAATTCACGTCAAGAAAGTTCTCTGATTTGTTTTTGTATGGCTGGAATTAAGATACTGAAGAAGAATTACACTTGAACCCCGTGACTCAAGTTGCCTAGCTGCTTGTCCTCTTGCTCTTCATTTCACCTTAAGCTTTGCTTGAGATCTGCAGGAAAGCAAGGACTAAGCACGTCTCTGCTCTCAACTCTTCTGTTTTCCCTGCACAGACAGAAGTATCCAGACCTGCTGCACCTCAGAACTGCCACATTCTCTCCTGTTTTCCCTTTTTTTCCCCATGCCCATACAAGAAACATCCTTCGTAAGTGTTATCAAAGACACTTCACAAGTGTTATCAAAGAAAGATACTTCATCAGTATTATCAAAGAAAAATACTTCATTGGTGTTACCAAAGAAGGAGCCAAAAGCCATAGAGACATATGCTTCAGGAGGCTCAGATGCCACAGTGCTCTAACTTCAGGCAGAGGAAAGGGTGAGGAACCGTGAGGCTGGCTAGTACTACTCGGCAGCACCCTGATACAAACATAGAATCATAGAACGTATTGGGTTGGAAGGGCCCTCCAAAGGTCATCTAGTCCAATCCCCCTACAATAAGCAGGGACATCTCTAACTAGGTCGGGCTGCTCAGAGCCCCATCAAGCCTGGCCTTGGATGTCTCCAGGGATGGGGCCTCCACCACCTCTCTGGGCAACTTGTTCCAATCCTGCATGCAGATGTGCGAGGGAGACCGTAGGACACCATTTCATGAAGGCCATGTCAGCAGAGGTTCTTAGGCTGATTCTATCAGCTGTTAGCGAGGAAAAGAAAAAGCTCTTGTGACAAGGTTGTGTGAGTGAACAGCCAGACTTCAAATCTCAGTAAGGGCGAGATCTTAAATGTGCATTATTGTGATTATTGTTACTAAGAAAAATGCCGGCGTTGTTACTTGCAGCTATTACCAGTAATGAAGGAATAAAGGGCCCTCTGATCACAAGCAATCCCAGCAGCAGCAACTTTACTTACATTAGTACAGTAATTTCAGTATTGCTTTTAAAACAGTTGTTCAAAGCAGTCAGTTAGCGATACCATATTAAACACAAAATGCTTTGTAATTATTTTTTCCAGGAAGCAGCTACATACTGCAGAGTTTATAATATATACAATGCTCTGTGATGGTCTGAGGACCCTGAATTTTAGACAGTTTCGCAAACAGTTGGCTAGAATCAGAAAACATGTTGACCTTACACAGGCTGCTGGTGATGGTTCGTTCACATGCCCCTTAAAATGTCTTTTCTCTCCTTGGCAGAACCAGTTCAGCACTCTGTGATACTCTTTGGATACCACGGATAAAGGTTTTGAGATGCGGGGCACAACAAAGAGTATTTCAGCTCTCTGACTTCAGGGATAAAAAACCAGGATGCTTTGTAGTTTGTCAGATCCTTAAATCCTCTGAAAAGGTTTAAGGATAAAAACCTACAGTTAGATAGAAAATAATACACGTTTGCAATAATAGAATCAAATTAGAGAGAGATAAAGTAAGAAAGTGTATTGCTAAGATTATACTTAATAAGTATCTTTCTTAGCTGATTGAGCATCTCGGCTGCCTGGCTGGCTGGCTGATCAGCCTTCACAACGTACCCCAGGGCTGCTATACCTTGGCCAAATCTCAAAAGTCTGTCTTTTTCTCACTAGTGAAGGTGCAACTGCAACTGCTCTGCACAACCTGCTTCCTCAATAGCTCAGGAAAACACTAATTGTCTCTTCCTGTTCGCTCCCCTTCATTATTAGTAAGGAGTTAATGCAGGGGATCAATTCTTTTACCTTGTCTTTAAGGTTACCAATTGCTTATCTTAATTGGCAGGTTCCTGGCTTCTGCTTTAATCTGTCTATTCTTGCAATCTGGGACACAATAGCAAAGCTTTCTAAATCTTACAGCCACTGTCAGCAGATACATCTTATTAAATCTAAGTGTAATCAGCCTTTTAACACCAACTTGTGGTTTCTAACTAAAAATGAAAGATGAAACCCTGGCTTGGATTGTTTTGGTTTGGTAACATCCACATACTTGCTGTTACGTAAGGTAGGGTCCTTTCACACGCAGGATATTCTGGGGGAAACCAGAACCACTCCAAAACTCTGACTTATCTGCCTCGGCCTCATGCTGACCATTTGCACCAACGGTTCTTTAGTCAGAGGCAGGAAAAAAGAGAATGTTGGTACAGACTAATTTAAATGTTCTTACAATTTCTTACTAGGAAATGTGTGGTCATGTAGTGTACAAAGCAACTAAAGTAATCCAACAGTTCACGGGCTTTAAATTCAAATATATGCTTACTAACCCATGTCCCTCAGCACCACATCTCCACGGCTTGGAAACCCCTCCAGGGATGGGGACTCCACCACTGCCCTGGGCAGCCTGGGCCAGGGCTTCACAATCCTTTCAGGAAATAAATTTTCCCTAATGTCCAACCTAAATGTCCCCTGGTACAACTTGAGGCTGTTTCCTCTTGTCCTATTGCTTGTTCCTTGGGAGAAGAGACCGACCCCCACCTCACTACAACCTTTCCCCTTGTAAGAAGTGGTTTGAGAGTATGTGCTGACAACCTTGGAGAACCCACGGAATTCAGTGGTTCTCCATGGAGGTGAATGGTGATTAAGTGCCATCAAAGGTGGCTTTTACAAGTAAAAATCCCTAAGAAGACGAGGTTAATACCTCTTAAACTAAACAATTTTCCTAGGGCAATAAATTCACTATTTGGCTGAACTGGTGATGCAATGCTGCTCTCAAATTAACTGTCAGTAAAGCTGTGACTGATTGAAACTTGGCCGACGTTGGTCTAGGGGAGGAACGGCAGATCTTAGTGATTCTGGAGAGTTTTACAAATGCTGAGGAGAAGGCAAGGAAAAAGAAAACCCGGGTTGTTGGATCTGATTGCATCTGGCAGTCCGTCTCCATCGGAGTTGGTTGCTGTCTGGCTACGGTACAAGGCTGCAGCTTTTTGCATGCGTTAAATCTGGATTGATTTAATAAACTCAAATATCAGCTTTCTTTTTCGTGCTTTCCTGACTTTTCTCTGGTAGGAACTGACTTCCCTCCATGTAGCTGAATCATTGTTAGTGTTATTACCCGCTATTTTAATCACAGACAATATGCCCAATGTTGCACAAGACTAAAAAGGTCTCTTTTACCAACACTTATATGATCTAAAATATAGAAGCTGTGACTACAGCACGACCGCTCTTGAGACAGTGACTGTATTTAGCCATCTGGAGGGAAGATTTACAAAAAAAGATAACTAGCAAATAACTAACTAACTTTTTCCAAGCCTTGTAGAAAGTTTACGCTTTTCTAACCATGCTTTTGAAAGATCTTGGAGAACATTTGTGCTATGGACAAGCGCATGGGTTCGTTTCAAATGGGGTTACTTATGGCAGCCCCACCTGAGTTAGTTCCTCTGCTGAGATGCAGAAACTTAAAGCTTTTATGGGAATGGATTGCGCTTAGACAAAGCAACATTCAAGCTGATTAACAGCACAAAATCATGGGTTTATTATTACCCATCAAACTTCTCTCCCTCTCTAGACATTTGGAGGAATATCAGCAGTGCCTGAGGTTCAGCAAACCCTCGTGAGAAGCCAAGACAACTGAAAGGCTCCTCTCAAGAAAAAAACCCACCAAAATCACGGGTTGCTTTGGACTAGACACATCAATGTGTGTAAATGTGCTGGGCTGGTGGTCACCCTCCAGCTCTACACTGAGCCAGCAGCGCAGACAAGACAAACTATTAGCTAAATAAATTATTAGCCACAGTAAATCTAACAATAATTCCAGATCAAAAACTGTTCGGCTAAAGGATGTAAAGCCCTGAGCCGGGGTAATCTCACTCCAGCAATTTAAATGCGGTGAAAGTATTTGGAGGTATTAATTTTGTACTGCTGGGGTTTCTGCCCAGTTCATACCGTCTGCCTGCTTCATTCAAAACTCTGCTTGAAACTAGCACCTGATCTCTCTCAGCCACAAGAAATAAATGAATTCTCACCTGGTCTAAGCTACGTATAATATTAATTACACATTAAGAATCTGTTCCCATGGGTATGGGAAGTGGGTTCCTTTGTATCTGCTGCTGCTGGGTTCTGATTCCCCAGATCACCTCCTATCAGGTAGATGTAGCCAACCCAGGTCTATGAATTCTGCTCCTGTTATTCCCCTCGCTGTTAAATTCAGCTTCTAAAAGCACGTGTGTATCGAGTGCAGATTACCTGTGTAGGAAGCCTGAAACAAAACTAGGAGTGTAAAGCTTTGGTCTGGTAGTTAAACCTAGGAGGTAATTCTGGTTTCTGCTGAAATAATTTTTTCTTCACTTTTTGTTGGAGGGAAAAGATTTTCCCTCTTTGCTTTACTTACGCTGCTTTGGATAGAACAAAACACAGTGAAAGAAAAGAACGATGTAACCAAACACAGTAGATCAAGGTGAGTTGCGATATGCAAATTGTGATTTCTACAGCAAGCATTTACTTCTTTCTTCTGCAGCTTTACTCCTTAAATGTCCTCCATTGAGGATTTATCCTTTTCTCCTACGTGCAAAACCTGCCCAAGTTGTAGCTAGATGAGTGAATACTGTTGGTTTAGGCTTTGTGTTTTAGGCTATGTCTATAATATAAATATGTAATATTGTATTTACAACATAATAAGTTGCAAACATTCCCTTTTGCCTTCGCGTTGCAATTCCAGCACTTAGTTCTGCTGGTCCTTACCACAAAAGTCGAGACACTGGCTCTGGCCGCTTCAGGACTTCCAGACAGGTGCTGTTTCCACAGCAGCTTAAAGACACAGCAGGCACTCTGCTTTTAACCCTGCAAAGACACGCAGCAGTAAATGACATGACACACAGACACGTTGCATAAGATCTTAAAACCAATTATTCTGCTCCTATATAGCATGAAGGATTCAGATCTGGATACAGCAATAAACTCCGTACACGTTTCACAGCTCAGTTTTTTGTGTTATTCCCAAAAGATCTTTTGATTCAGGCCAGTTCTGAAACCCTTTTTCGACGCAGCTTTCTACTGGGACTGTTGAGTCTCTGTCTTTATCTCTCCATTCTAAGTAAACTTGCTCTGCACGTAGTTGCTGCCTGATTTAAAAAGTCTTTCTCTGCAACAACGATATATTCCTTCCATCCTATCGCTTGTCATGTGCTTCCAGTCTTGCTGTATGAATTTCATACCCAATACTTTTTTTCCCTACAGGAGGTTTTGTATTTTATAATTCCTCCTCTCCCAGAAAAATTGGACAGATTACTTTCCTCACTTCAACCTGGTATTGTTACACAGGGTTTGCATTTCAACAGGAGACCACTGATGCTCAAAGGGTGGTATTTCCTCCAGGCTGGTCATAGAATCACTAGGGTTGGAAAGGACCACCACGATCAAGTCCAACCTTCATCCCAACATCTCTCTAGCCACTAGACCGTAGCCTCAAGTGCTACATCTACTTGTTTTTTAACAAGAACAAGAAGTTTAGGAACACGCAGCTGAGTGAACNATATATGATGCAGCACAGAGGGCGTGTGGCAGATCCTACTCTAATATATTTGATGACAGTGTAACTCCGAAGTACAATTAGAATTCACAAGCTGTGGATGGATTGCCCAACGTGTCACAATTTTGTTGTGCAAAGCAAAGATCTACTCGAGAGGCAGTGCTTGTGGCTTCTATTACATTTAATATCACCTTGGTAATGAAGCTAGACATCAGTTTGAATTAACAGCTTGAAGATGGTTGGAAAGAGGGAAAAGGGCTTATGCAGCTCACACAAACACTGGAGTAGAATCCTCTTCCGAGCCCCATTCTTCTGTTTTAGCTCCCACAGCTTGCTTACTTACCTGCTACTTCAGTAGCAGCTTAGACAATTGAGGTCAGGCTGTTGTTTCAGCAAAACACAGCCACCTATTAGCAGATTTCATATATAGCTCCAGCTGTAGATGAGCATTTTAACAAGATTTCCATTAGGAACACGCAGCTGAGTGAACACAGCAAAGCTCCTGCAGCGGTGGGTGAGACTGGGGTGGTATTTTAAACAATAATTTACATATTGCTTTTTTATTTCCAGAAAGCCGGGTTAAAGAGCTGCTCAGGTCTTATCTGAGAGCAGGATCTGCGCAGAAAGTATTTGCTTGTCTAAATAAAAGCCTGAACAACTCTAATGACGAGTAATAGGCTTCTCAAAAAATGACAAGGAGGAAATTGTGCCAAAGTGAACACACAAAGGAGTGCCCCTTAAAAATGACTCTGTCATTACAATTTACCTGTTGAATTGATATGCGGGACCTGAAGGGCACTTGCTATAGGAAGTTAAATAGGTTTTAAAGTATCGTCTTTGTTGTTTCACCAGAGGCTGTTCACAAAAGTAGGGGTGGGTTTTTTTGCTCAGAATTTTATTTCAGCTCCTTCCAAAACAAGGAGGGGAATGTAAAACCACTGAATGTTCAAGTCTTTGATGATGGTTGAAAACTTTCACTGTAGCTGGCGACAATTTGCTCCTCAGCCCAGCTGGCTCTACAGCAAAGTTTAACAGCCATTTTTCCAGACAAAATGGAATTCTGATGTATTTATACATCGGAGGTGATCCAGCAGTCCTAGCTAAGCTTAACCAGCAGTTGTGCTTAGCATCAAGTATTTCTTCTCACCAATTTCTTCATGAAATTATCGATATTATTTTTACCAGAGTTCAACCTCCCCTTCCTTCATGAGCTTGTAAGGCACACTCACAGGGTCTTTATCATCCAGGTAGGGTGATGACTTGTGGGCAGAGAGCATGTTCAAGGTCTGATAGAGTCTGTCCTCTCCTCCCTGCCTGGATTCCCCAAGGCTTGGGTGTGAACCAGTGTTATCATTCTTACCATCATCATTAGGGTTCTGCTTTTGAAATAATTCTATGTGGATTAACAGGTTGTTTATAACTTAATTTCACCAGCCGTGTCTGTGTGACGGCACATTTCATAACTGAAAAAGGCAATGGAGTCCAGTTCTCTGAGCTCACCAGTATTTTACATGTCAGTGCAGTGAACTATTCCCAGTGTTGTTACCGTGCTGTTACCCCTGGTATAACTGCAACCATTAGTAAGGACCAGTACGAAGCGTGGTCATACACGTGGCCTCCAGACTGAGAATCAGTGCTGTCTTGAAACAAAACACTTTGCTTACCATAAATTTGAACCCATTTCCTCATTTCTGTACTGCCAGCATTCTGGAAACCCCTCTGATTGCTCCTGTCCTGCTTTGATCACGTAAAACACCTTGACACTTGTTGGGAATGGCTCCATAATATGTTTCTTTTAGCATTTTCTATCGAGTAGAGGAGAACAGACATTCTAGAGATGACTATCTTCGCTTTGGGCAAGGAGAGTGAAAATATTTGGCCTTGTAACTTCTGTGCCAATTTGATGCTGCAGCTGGTAATCAGAATATTCAGAATATACATGACTTGCGTGAAAGAAACATGTAATTAGATGACCTTTATCTCACCAAGATACGCCTGCACGATGCACATCCATAAAACAAGCCATGGAATTTTAGGGGACGTATCCTGATGTGAAAAGCTCTAGATAGTTATTTTAAAATAAATAAATAAGGCCTCCTGCATATTAGCACAGCTTATTTAGCTCAGCACTTCAACTGGTTGTTTGCCGTGTCACGCTGATCTAGGACTGTTCTCTTATCAATTCTAAAGCTTTTGACATCCTGCATTCAAGATCGCTTTGGATTAGTAGGGATTCCGGACCCTAAACTTTTGATTACTGCTGACACCTTTGTTCATTAGGTCCACAAGCACGTACCAATGGATCGTTTTATTCAAATTGAAAAATGCCCTTCTTCTCGGTCATCGTTAGGTTCGTCGTGCCCCATCCCCACGCTAGAAATACACAGAGAAGCACACGTGTAGCCAGTAGGACTTACAGACATGCATCCACAGTAACACGATCCGATATCACCAAGTGTAACAGGAGCAGAACAGTAATGCTCAGGTCCCTAAGTGGATGTGGCATTGTTTAAGCCTCAGGCATACAAATTAAAGCACCTACTAGCTGGTGTAATTTGCTTGGTCAAATATCAAGACAATTCTTCCACTAGCTCCATCCAAAGGAAGAAAAAAAAAAAAAAAACCAACAAACTTTAAAACCAGCCTCTGCTTTCTTTTATTCCATGTATATCCTGGAAGGGACTCGAAGGCTGCACAACGCTTGCTGGTCTTGGAAATAAACTGGCACCAGAAAATAAACAGAATGGAATACTAGCCAGTCACAGAGGCCATGGCAAACTTAAGGCATGAGGACTTCTTCACTGGCCAGAAAAGACCATCCTTAGGGAAAAAAAAAAGAAAAAGGATTGCCCAAGCAAACCTGGTCAAAAGTTATGGCTGTAAAACAATGCTGTAGTGACTTTAAAAAGCAGTTTTCTTATTGCCATACAATCAGGTAACTAACATGGCAGTTGGAATTCAATGAGATTTGGGACTTAACTCCTTCAGCTTGGCTTTTCCTCGAGCATCTGCTATTCCCACTATCTCGGAACGACAATCTTCCTAATCACAAACCTAATTTATCACAGCCTCGTTATTCAGCTTTCTCCTTATTCAATTTTTTAAACTGCAAAACATGGGTCTGTTGCCAGCCAGAACCATCCATGGGGTAATACAAGCCTTATGTTCATTTATACATTTGCTATGCGGCTACATTTCTTACATAGAAGGGGTGACTCAGGCAGGTACCCCCTGGAAGAGCTGGAGGAGGTTGTAGTGAGGCTGGTGTTGGTCTCTTCTCCCAAATTACTAATGATAGAATGAGAGGAAATGGCCTCAAGTTCCATCAGGGGAGGTTTAGATGAGATATTAGGAAGAAATTCTTTACTGAGAGAGTGGTTGGGCACTGGAACAGACTGCCCAGGGAGGTGGTGGAGTCACCGTCCCTGGAGGGGTTTAAAAAACAAGTAGATGCAGCACTTGAGGCGATGGTCTAGTGGTTAGAGAGATGTTAGGAGGAAGGTTGGACTTGATGATCCTGGTGGTCCTTTCCAACCATAATGATTGTATCATTCTGTGAGATGGATCAGTTAAAAAATAAGGATCCTGTCTTCGTTAGGGAATAACCTCTAATCCCAGTCGATATTACTGGTATTTGACTTCCAGACAAGAGCAATGTGATCAGCTGTGCAGCCACACTTCTCATTCCAGCTGGTACGTACAGTCAGTAACAGTCAATGAAATCCATGGTAGGTCCCTTCAAGCATCTCTGTATAATGTATAATCCATCTATTTTCCATTATCAGGTAAAGGTTGGGAGGTCTCTCCAGCAAGATACCAGTTTTAGGACTGTTTCTCAGAGAAGAAATGTAGTAAAGTAAAGCTGAGCTGAATTTTGGGTTGCTTACAAATTTTTTCCACTATTGTTTTTCCAGTTAAGTTGTGACCGGACTCAACAGAAGTTTGCTTTGTAAATAGTTTGCTTTGTAAATAAATGGGCAGACTTTTAAATGTATTTGAGCAGCCAAAATAGAATTCAGTTAGGCTACAGGTGCGCAGGGTATAAAATAACCTAGAAAAACTAAGGAAAAACTGCTGAAATAGCTCAGCAATTGTGCGGTTGTTGATATTCCATTTTCTGTTTGTTTTCTCCCTCGTGCACACTCGGATTCTTTGACAGCTCTGTTCTCAGGCACGTTTCCTCCAATGTCACCGCACTGAACCACTGAGATACTTTGCAAAGCTTTCTTGTAGTGTTATTGCAATGTTTTCTTCGTCAGAAGACGAGGAGACTGTTTCAAGAGGCTGCTTTGGTGCATTTAAAATTGTAAAGTTTATTCTAATCCGTATAATAAAAATCAGGATGGTGCCGAAGCTGATAGCACAGCTGGCTAAACGAAATAGGAAACACAAACTCAGCGTCCCACCCCCTGGCATACAGGACTGGGAAGAAGGAGGTGAAGCCCAGAATTCCAGGATCCCAGCAGGGTAGGGGTTGGAAGGGACCTCTGGAGATCATCTCACCCACACCATCTGGCTCACAGATGTCTCACAAAGTGAACGCCACTCTCACGTGCAGTATTTACGTTTCACAGTTAGAAAAAGCACCGGAAAGGTTTTGTGTTGTAAAGCTGATTTTTGTGAAAGTAGAGAAATGATGTTCAAGATACTAATAAATTCCTAATAGATGTACAGGAAAAAAAAAAAAAAAGCAATTCATGGGAAACAATTAAGAAAATATTACATTTTGTGGGAGCAGAACATAATAAAATATGTTCTCCCCGCTTAAGCAACCAGCCTTTTTTTCCTCCTAATTCCGGCATATGATTTTTCCGCTATTGTGTTACTGTTACTATTCCTCTTCTATATAAACATGAGTCGTAATCCAGAGTTCCTTGTACTGTCCAAAAATAGAGCCTTATTATGGCCCAAGATAAGTTTGAAGCCATGGCATTAAGGCCAGGAAAGATGGGAATCAATCGTTCCAATTTCACTGCACCGCTTTGAAGTGTTCATTAAACTGCTGCTGTTTATTGACCCGTCCATTAGCTTCAGAAGCTGTTTACCTTCTAAAAGGTAAATTGTGATCTACAGGGGCAGAAACTGCCTTCTTTTTAGTTTCTTTATATCGAGGTTAGCACAATCTAACCCCCAGTCCCATCCAAACTGGATGTTTGGAAGTCTTATATTAAAGCACACACTATGTTGATAGTAACTGCTTTACCTTCTGCTTCAACTAAACAACAATATTTAGTCCTGAAATGGGAAAAACTGAAGCCATCCAGCCTAAAACACTAAGTTCACTTCCAGCTTTTCCTGAAATTTAAACCCATCTGAGGCATACTGGGGTCTGAGCTATCTCTTTGTGACCAACCGGGGCTTAATTTTTTATATGTTTCCTATTTTCTAAACCTTGCCTGATGGTTTATAAACATATGGTTTGCAAAACATCACGGATAGGAGATGCATTGGCTAAATTAATCAATATTTAATTTATTTCTGTTCTTTTGGGCTTATCTTCATTAAAGTAATATCTCTTTTCTCTGTGTGGTCAGGGAGCTCTTTGACGAAAGCCTATTTGATAAGTTGAGCTTCCCCAAACAAACCCCAGCTGAACTCACCTTTCTTCCCAAAACCAGAGTTTGCTCCTTAGCGTGACATCCGAGACTGAAATCCTGATAAAGATTCCCAGTGAAATCTTCCAAACATTCTTCATAATATCATGTGTGATATAGTGACAAGCTATACGTTTCCCTGGCACGGAGATTGAAAATGGAAATGTTAAGTATAAATCTTTGTGGAAGTTTCAGTAATTTTTAATAATTTGTTCTTTTGTGGCATTCATATGTGAATGATATATTTGTCCTAGAGCAATGCGAATTCATTTCCCCACATCTATAATATCTGCAGTAAGCTAAATTAAAAATACATTTGTACTTGTACAGTTAAATGATCATATTTAATGAAATGTCGGAGATGAATCTTAGCAAATAGTCACGAAATTATTTCAGAAAGAGCAGCGTTTCATTACTGGCAGTCAGGGAAAAGCAAAGAGATTAAACAAACGGTTTACTACTACTCCAAGGTATCAGAAGAGGTGGGGGCAGTTCTGTGCCAGGGGGGCCTCTGAATACCAGACCTCAGTGGGGATTTTTACCTACAAGCAAAGAAGCTTTCGTACCACACGAGCCTGGCCTGGTGATGAGAAAGAGCTTTGATACCTGGGGCCAAAGAGGCTGCCGGGAAACACGAAGGCTACGTGATGCTCAACGCTTCCCACCAGCTGCTGCTGCTGGTCCAAGGGAGCCTGTCGGTTGTTTGCCTGGTCCTCGAGCAGCTCCAGAGTTGCGTCCTCAAGGCTGGATAAATATGAGAGCAACAGAGTCAGCGTAGGGCTGACAAAACCAAGGGGAGTGGGAGAGCAACTCTCAGAGGCAAAAGAAGACTGGCCAAGTTGTTTTTGCTGTAAACATTACTGCAAGAAGAAATAGTTTAAAGGTGAAGCGTGGGACTTGATTTTTAAAGCCATAAATCTCTTCATGTTCCTGGAAAGCAACTGCTACTAATCATGGCTCAAAGTAAATCAACATCCATCAATAGGATCAACATTTTAACTAATTAATTTTCTCGTGTTCTACAAGAAGTCCTGTGCAAGGACCAAACTCATCTGAATATCAGAATGAAATTCTAACCTAAAGGTACAGATACAATGAGAGATTATAGGAATGACAGGAAATGTGCTGATTTGCTGGGTTGTGCAGGCGATGAAGGTGGAAGAACGTGTAGGGATGAAACTCTTCCTTGGCAAAAATTCTGCATCACAAGAAAAATGGTCAGTGAAATAGGTGAAATCGCTGAACCGCAGCATTTAATTATTAACAGAGGGTAATATTTGCATATACATACATATAGCAGGCAGCGCAAAGGTGACAAGGGTGTGGAGACACAGGCAGTTTCCACTCTGGCTCATCCAAGTATCCGTATGTATAAGCTGCCATTTCTTCCTCTCTTACTTCTACCGTCTCCCACCCTTCAACCCTAGCATCTCTATGAAAAAGAGCTGAACTTCTCGCCCCCCCATCCTCCCTTTGTCTTTTGCCTGCTTTTATAGCAATAGCCAATTAAGGTAGCAGCCAATATAAGTTAGAGTTTAGTTTGCGCATCTGCGCCCGCGTGAGGTTTAAAATAAACATCTGACTGCAGCAACCCGCGTAGAGGAATTTACTTGGGATTCTGCTTTGCAAAGTGGAAGCAAAGCCGGCTGGATTAGTTAAGCAAGTAATCAGGTGTGCAAAGCCATCTGAATTCTCCGAACGACACCGTGGAGAAGAGCTCAGATCATGCATACAAAATCGAATCACGGCAAAAGGGTTGAGGCACATCGGGTTTGAATGAGGAGAGTGTCAATCACTTCTGTTTGTCAAGGTTCTTTGTGATGTGAGTCACCAACCTTAAGGAGAGACAAAGGATGGGTGTAGGGATCAGCATAATTCTCATGCCTGCTCTGGTTACCTTCAGGGAGCTACGTACAGGCTCACCACGGATTTCTAGAAAGGTTCTTATTTTTGGAATCATCTCTCTTTTCGCATTTGGATTTCTTTTTGGGGTTTTTGTTATTGTGGCTCTTCATAGAGCCACATAAGGCAGGCAAACGCTGTCTTTAGTGGGCCAGTCTGGTGAAGTGCCCTCAATGCCACTGGAAAGGCTGAGGCAAGTGAGAGAGAAAGACTGGGAATAGGGTCAAAACACAGCTGGAAAATTTGGTCCACCAAAACTTGTCACCATCCTTCGTTACAGAGCCTGAGGGGTTCTGCGGCAGGAGACAAGAGAGGGCTTTCTACACAGGAGAGCTGTTCTTACTCTTCTGCTCCTTACAGCTTGGGGCTGGGGACTTAGAGAGTGGAACCTTCGACCACATTTTTTTCTCCTAATTGCTGCAAAATAGACATTCGCCTGCTAATCACAGCAACACGGAATGGTACTGCTAAAACAGATGCTATCAAACCGCCGCCTTCCAATGCTGTTGAATTCCGTTTGGGTAAAGATGCGCTTCAAATCTATTTTGCGCTTGCAATATAAACAGGACAGAATGTGCCACAGCTAATTTTACACGGAAACACAGTTTGGCTTCTTTGGGTACCGTGTTGTAAAAGGGGATTATGCAAAATAAAACTGAAGTACAAACTACGTGCCTAAATTTGTAGGAAACCTGAATCCATTTCCAGAGTTTAAGTATCTCAGGTGAAAACAAATACAGACATTCAAGAAAACCACGTTTTCTTAAGTAGCAAATTTGCCTGGTTACTTCAGGTTTTAATACTGCCTGGTGAAACAGCTGAGGTGGACAATGAAGTTTGAAGCTTCAAGTTCTTATTCAGCACATCACTTAATTTTCTGCACCCATTTAATCAAATATTCTTAAATGTGTTCCTGAACTGACTCCTTGATGCTGCTTAAATTTGTCTCCTCATCCTACTATCCACTCCCTACTAATCCTCTGCTTTACCGTGTATTCACTTAGCTGTGAGTTTAGACCTCTTAATCAGAAGAACATAAAGACCCCTGAAGTCCCAGGAGCAGCGCAGCATCCTACAGCCTAAGCAGATGTTGCTGTGAAAATGTAGAACAGGAACAAACCTTTCTCAAAGTGTTTGATCAGGAGCGATGAAGAATAGCTGCTCAGGACAGGCAAGTTCAAATTGGAAGACAGCAGCAGCAGCCAGAGTTGGGCTTCCCTAGGAAAAAAGAAATGAGCTTGTGCGCTGGATGAACCACAACAACATCTTAAGATTTCATCCCAGCTGCACTAGAGCTGCGGGAATCAAAAGACTTGTTAAGGTTGGAATATGGTTGCTTTCAATCAGGCAACGGAAGGATTCATTCCATTTGCTCAGTGTTTTGCCCTCCTGAACTCCATCCCCACGATAGCTTTGGAAGCGCATCTTAGCAATTCCACAGTGGGTTTTACATCCATGGTTAAGTCATATCTGCTGTGTCTATGTGCAGGACTCGTGTTTCCCAGAGACCGCAATGAATGATTCCTCCCCAAATTTGGTTCTGTAAAAAACTCCTTGGCTGCTCCAAGTAATCTTTTTTATTCTTCATCTTAGTTTAGTCTTAAGGGTTTTTCGTTTCATCTGCTGCTGCTGTCCTAATGTACACAAATCACTTTCAGAGATAGTGTCATGCGTACGGAGGGAGCAATTTATCAATACAGACACCTCTTTGATGAAGGATGGTTTGTCTTTACAAGGCTGGACAGCCCCAACTGAATTTCAATTTGCTATGGCATGCAAGGGATTTAGGGGATTAAGGTTGGTGAGAGGCTTTGAGCATCAACCAGCTTATTATTGCTGAAGGAATATATGATTTGAAAACCTTGCTCGTCTCGATTTTTTTTAACATGTGGGGGTGAGGTGGAGAGGGATGAGTGAGAAAAGCAATAACCTGCTCGATGATTTAACAGCGAGTACTCTTCTTCTGCTTTTCACTCACTGCCTGCTTTTTTAATGGCACAAGTGGAGCTCACAGGGCCAGATCCAGTTGACAGCAGCTAAATATTTGGTTAATAGTATTTTCTACTAATAACAGCTACAAAAAACTTCTAATAAAAATAAAGCTGTAGGGGAGGGAGAGATTGGAGAAGGCAACAAATAGAAGTCACAACTATTTATGCAAATGTAGAGGTGGTGAACCGCTACAAATAGATATTATCCTGAACATAGTGTATTATCTGCTCCTTAATGCAAGCAAATTGCTACGGAATAATATTTGCTGATGAAAAAACCCAATATATTAAATATCTCGTTCACCTGTTCTTTGTTGGAGTGGCAGAGCGGGAGGAAACCCAGAGGAATCCGCTGGCTTAAAGCGATGTTAGTTACTTGGTGCACCCTGATCTTAATTAATTGCTGATAAATACAAAAATCCTGTGAATCCAACACCGTGAAGTCTAACATTAAAGCAAGCGCTACTGTTTTTTGTTGACTTCTGATTCTTTGAGGTAACTCAGCCACTCCAGGCCTCTTTGATGTGGTGTGCTCACAAAGGGCCGCTGTGGTGGGTGTTACACCACCGCGAAGCCGAGTCCAGGGGCGAGTTACAGCCAGGAGTGAATCCCTTCCCAGAGCAAAATTCCCAGTTCTGCCCAGTATTTGCTTCTGAGAATCCAAACTAGGTCCCACCAAAAGTATTATCGCTTTTCTTCAGAAGGATTTGAGATAGATCCATACTGGGATGGAGAGCCAAAGAAATTTGTGTGAAGGTGCTTCTCCCTTCTTCCCTCAGATCCTGTGCTCTCAGAGCTGGACGCCGAAGTCCTGCCTGCATCCTTGGAGCACAACAGCACAGCAGGCAGGAGATGGCTGCTATTTCTCTGTCTGTCTGTCCATCACAATCAGTTCAGTTTCTTGAAGGAGTTTCCTGGTGAGCAGCTATAAGATCATCCTCACACTCTCCTCTAATAAGCATTTAAGTGTTTCACAAGAAGTTGAAGCATTTCAGTAGGAGATAAAGCCTCCTCTGAATACTCACAGGAGTATTCAGAACCCTTCCCAGCAGAGCTGAGATTTGGAGCTGAGATCTTTTCCAGTCCAGGCAGTTTATGGTGCATAACAGAAGCAGAATAAAAATTGTCCCAGTTCTAAGAATCTACAACATCCTTCTCAAGGAAAATGGATACCTGTTGCTAGAATAAAATCTTTGAGTTGAAAGATGTTTCTCTTCCCCTTCCAACGTTTTAAGCCATATTAAAAAGTAAATATATTTTCCTTTTAGGTTTTTTTTTAGCATTGATTAAATCGATGTCTATCCATACAGTGCTGATTAGAGGCTTCTTCATGTCCCCTTGGCTCCTTCCCTCTACGGCATGGACCATAACAAAGGAGGGTAAACCAGACTCCGTGGCTGTGCTGTAATATCTCTTTGCTAAGGTTGTCAATAAGGAGCGCCAATTAACTACCCTTAATCTGGTGTCTTCTGACATTGTTGCATCTGTGCTTTACTGAGGATTTGTAGCCTGACTTTGTTTGCTGTAGACTTCAGGCTTTGGTTGTGGTTTTGTTTTTTGGGCTTTTTCGTACAATCTCTTCAAGGCTCAGCGTAGGTTGGGTATGGAGTTGGGTCACCTCCTAGAAATCCCAGCACGTTGCTTACTTATGTGCGTGGTATTACAAAAGAAAGATGGTCTGAAATGAGGCTGCAGGGCTGTGAGGAGAGGTTGGACAACTCATGGCAGCTTAGCTCACGTGAGTTCTGGATACGGACCGAAAAAAAGTCTTTATGAGAACAGGGAAATTTCAGAGGCATCTTCCATCAGGAATGAAATGCTCTTCTGCTCCTCCATGCTATCGCGTCCAGCCCTTCCAGACAGCCACGCGACTTCCACCAGAGGCCAGGAGGGTGCAGGTGTCAGAGGTCTGTCCTCCACCAGTTGGTCCATGGGCATGCACCAAGCCTGGTGCTCTCGGGAGCCGCACAGAGAAGGTATCACCCTGCTCCTGCACAGCCCCAGGAAAGGAAGATAGCAGAGGAAGCTCAGTCATGACCTGGGACCAGTGAGGCTGGTCAAGGCCATTAGGATCTGTGAGCTCTGTTTCATTCTCTTATCTTGACTCTGATGCACCCCTACATGGGTAGTTCAGCACAGATATCTTTTTTCTGAAGATGTCACTTGGTAAATCACCACCATAACATCCCACGATCAATACAACAGCTTAGGGAAAATACATAGACTTACATGTCTGGCAGCATAAATGAAATCTCTGCCTTGTATGTCAGGCCCAGAACCACAAGACAAACGGGGAAAAAAAAAAGACAACCAAGAAAAATCAGATTTTCTATAATTATATAAATTACAGCAAGAATGACTGTAATCACCTAAAATGCCTCTGGGGAGTTGGATTAGCAGAAGACAATTTCTCAGATCCACACTCCAGGGTTTAAACCTAGGGCTGATATTCAGAATTAGACTACCAAGCTAAGATAATTAACCCTTGGGAAGCTAAAACATGTAAGTCGCAGGTGTATTATCTGGAATATGTGATTGATATTATTTTAAATATTAGATCCTGATATTTGACCAAGTCTAGCCGACCTTGGATCCTAATAGTTTAAATTGGATCCTATTATTTTAAATATTGGATCTTAATATTTGACCAAGTCAGTCAGACCTCACGCTTCAGTCCAAACTGTGAGTATATTTGAATGGAAAAACCTTTCCCAGTTTCCCTCCTCTTGATACCCAATAAAAACAGCAAGTCACTCAAAGAAATAGCCCTTAAAACCAACAACAGGTTTCCTTCAGTAATGTATGTCTAGTGCTAAATATACGACGAAACTACAGGTACAAAGGGATGCAGAACTAAAGCGGATTTGTAAGAAAGAAAGCAAAAATATTGTCAAGGAAATTCAAAAACCAGCTAGAAAAACAACAGCTTCTCTGTGCTGCAAGTTTTGTGCTTTGCCTGGAGTCTCATCCTCTGATCTGAATCCAGAACATCACCACAAACACCTAAAAGTTGAAGCTACCGAATCGGATGCTATCTGTGAATCCTAGACGAGATGTTACTGTCTAGCAATGAAAACATCAATAATTCTCTTTATCACGGAGAAGTGTTTTTTCCATGTAGATATTGCTTTGAAAATAGAAGTTTGGATGAACCACATCAATCAGGGGGCTCACAGGAATGAGCAACGTACAGCCCCACCGGCAGCCGGTGTTGAAGATTAATGCTGATAAACACTACATTCAACATAAGATGTGATTTTGGAAAATAAATCAATTTATTGGATTCCCAGACATATGTATTTCGTAGTCAGCCATTGATTACTGACGCAGCTCGTTCTACTGCTCATTCATCACATGTGCTTATATAAAAGCAGAACTATTCTCTTCCAGGACTTCAGCTAATACATAGCACAATTACTTGTGAAGCTGCGATGTTCCAGTTAAAAGAAATTCCATTTGATAGCCGCACACTGAGGTGGCTCTGCTTACGTAGCACAAACGTGCCAGATGTATATATTTTATGGGGATAAATATCGCGATTCAAAGAGGCACTGTGGCACCTCGAACCTTTTATGCTGCACACCAAGGGCGGCTCTTAACTGTTTGAAGAGCGTGTCGGTGTTCATAGCATTAATTTCTTATTTATTACATAATGACAACACATCTCATGCTTGTTAGCAAAACAAGAAGGGAAAGCGCCTGTCTTCAATCCCTTACCTTTCAATTACAGCGTATTTCCATTCTAGCTACTCTTTCTTATGCCTTGATAATACTGAGGAGCTGGCAAAACCAACAGGTCTGCGAGCACTTCAATGCAAAAGAAGGGATGGTAAAGAGGTAAATTATTTTGATGAGATTCATTTGTAGGAACGGCAGGATAACAACTCCCTAAACAGTTGCCAAGCCTTTCTTCATTTTGCCTAAAAAGACAGGCTTTTGTCTTCAATCCTGATTTTGCAGAAGTCCTCAAACAGGTGAGGGGCTCTATGAACTTGAATCAGATGAGTTTCCTGTTAAACACACACACAAGACACAGCTGAACTAAGGGTCAGTCCTGTCAAGTAAAACAAGCGGTCAAAGAAAGTCAAACCATCAGAAAGAAACGGGGAATGGGAAAATGATTTTAAGACGATTTTTTGTTCGGTTGGATTTTTTTTTTTTTTTTCCAGAACGCCCACAAGGACCATGGGATCCTTGTCAGGCTGGAGAGGAGGAAAGTCTGCACAAGCCACATTCCCTAAACACATGACCTGAGCTTATTTTGAGTCCAGTTTATAACAACAGGACAGGCAGCACAATGCCAACGTCACTGCTCGCTAGCAAAGAGGCTGGGCTTCCAGTTAAATTATACTTGATTACGTATTACTGTAGAATCGTGTGCCAAAGGATGACTCGAAGCTGGTAGGAACTGCACCTTGGCCCCATATGGCCAACAGTGCCCCAAGAACAATTACCATTATTTTGGCAAAATCACAAATATTAATCTAGTTCCCAGTCCACCCCTATCTTTCCATTACAGCTGGTCAGGCAGGGTGCAGGAAAGGGGACTTAGATACCCACAAAATGAGAATGCCCCTATCTTCCATACAGTCGACGCCAGTGTCACATGAAGCAAGTCATCCTAAACTGAGCTTCACATTTCGTACTCAGCTGGTCTAAAATGGTGCAATGACTTCAGCAGTGTTGCTATCCCATTTACAGCAGCAAAGAAGCTGTGCAATGGCCACTCTTGAAATAAATAGATTCTTCTTGGTGTATATAGCAAAGTTTATTCTATTCTATTCCATCCCATCCCACTCCATCCTTGGTAATTGTTTGTGTAATATGTAGAAAAACCGTATTATTTCTTTGAAAGTCTCTGCTTTCATTGGTATTACGGAAAATTCACAATTGCTTCATGGAACCACCATCATACTGTCACGATAACAACGCAACTGCCATTGATTACTGACGTTTATACCCAGTCTTACTCCCGCTCCTCTCTACAATCCAGGTTTCTTTTCTGTTGATTTAAACTAAGCCAATTGCAGAACTGACGTGGTCTTCCAAGACAGCTCCCTCAGTCTCCAACCATAACATCTTTAAGTTAGGCTGAAGTTTGGCTTTCAAAGCGGCTTCTCCCGTGAAGGCATCTCTCCTCGCCGCACCTCACCGCTTGCATGTTTGTGACAACCTGGCTGCAATTGCAGCTGAGAAATAATTTCGGTTTAAGAGCTATTAGTCCCAGATGTACAATTGCATTCTAGTCTTCGTTACAAAAAAAGCAGCGGGCTGGAGAAAAGCAGGCAAGGTCGGAGCTGGCTGAGGAGCAGCGAGAGGAAAAGGTGATTATCCTGGCAAAAGCCCACAGGTACATTGGCTTTGACGGGGAAAAAGCTACATCTTCAAGGAATGCTGCTGTCCTTTTAGAGGCGTCGTGTGGAGGCAAACGCCAGGGAGATTTATGTGGTTCATCCTCTGACCTGTGATAATGCATCATTAGAGCCCTCCGTGTTTTCCACTGTTGTGAACAAAGACTCATAACAGGGACGATTATGGGGAAAAAAAAAGCAACCAACCAAACCAAAAAACTGGAGCAGCAGCAGAGTGGCTCAGGCACAGAACTTCACCCAGAAGTTGCACAGAGATTTTTAATTTTTTGCATTGTACCTTCGCTTCACTTTATTCTAAGGACTGCAGCCCTCCCTGCTTGTCTGTCCAAAGCTCAGACTCCTTGACAGAATCAGAACATAACACACCACCAAAACACCCGCCCCCCGTTCTCCTCCTTGCTTAACCCTTTGCTCTCTTGCTGAGCTTCATAATAAATTTAGAGGCATAAGAAAACTTAGAGGGAGAGCTGAGGTCACCCGTGTTCCCCGGTGAGAGCTCTGTTGGGTCCTCTGAATTGAAATGATAATGGTGAAAACTATTTCACCGCCCCGTGTACCTTTGCTTTTATCCTGACCCCAGGCAATCTTTTTATTTAGCTCGCCGAGATGCAGGGCTGCTGCTCTAGCTGACTGACTGGGGAATAAGTTTACATCTATTTAACCAAACCAGACTAGCATCCCCTCTTCTCTGGCCACGGATGGATATGGATTCAAGCAGTTGTAATGCTTCTTTGAGAACATTACCGAGACACTTTAATCACGGCTTACTGCACCAGCAGATTAGTACCCAAATGCAATGACCTTTTTGCTGTGGACATGAACATGCCAGGAACCCAAAGTGCACCATTCTTTGTCATGATCCGATAAGTTCGGATTAAATAAACAAGAGCGACAAGCGCGATGGACTTTGAAAATCTGCGTGCACCTGTTTTGTAGTGGAAAATTGGATGTTCTTTTCCTTCTCCTACAAAAATGCTCCTGCCTGGGTTTGTCTCTGAGGGGACGACACCATAATCAGAATTTACGCGTGGCTTCCTACCTATTTTGTGCTTGGGGATTAGTAAGAAACAAAACAACAAAGAAACATTGGTGGGTGTTAGGAGGTTTTAGAATACATTAGTCCGACTCTGTCTCCTCCACAGCACCAAGGTCTGGTTCAAATGTGCATGAGAAAGTGTGTTGTGGGGAGGCAGAAACGTGGAGGAAACATACTTGAGAGCTGTGCAACCACATTTAAGAAAGAACCATGATCCTAAAGCACTAGGACCAAATGCTCCTTTCCTTTGCACCACTGTTTTGGCACTTCCATTGAGGAAAAGTAGGCATGAGGTGCTTCCACATCAAGACACCTGTGAGCTGTACTCACTTTGTATCAGTCTTTGTGGATACGCAGAAAAGAATGGAGCTCTGCTGCTGAAATGGAATATCAGGTCCCTCAGGCCAAGAATGTTTCAGAAGCTTCAGGGTTTTCTCAATTTTGCTTCCTTGTGCCTAGAGGAGGAGTTGTGTTTTACACCATGGCGGAGGCTAGAGCAGCAGGTATCAAGAGATATGAAAGCGAGCATGCCCCTGGGCAGCTCTGCCTTCTTCCATGCCTTGGAAATGGTCAGAGCAGCATCTTCCAGCTTCGTGGAGAGGTGCAAGTGGATCTGTTGTCCTTCTCTGCAGGGAAGAGGTGGCGAGTTGGATATATTTTGTCACGTGTCGCCTCTAAGTAGCTAGTGCACCATCAGCAATATTAAAAAGACAGATTTTCTCTATTTGTAATCTAACATGTCAGCACCCAGACAGGAGCAGCAACACGATGCTTGCTTTGCATAGTGAGTGGAGCCTAATTCCACACGCACAAGAAACCAGTTATCGGCAGAGGCACGTTCTGCACATCTTCTCCATCAGATTTCAAACAGGGACCACTGTGATCCAAAAAGAGCTTTTCATGGTAAGCTAAGGAGGAAGCCTTGATCTCTTTCAGCTTTCCATGTTTACTAGGCTGGTCTCGCCTGTTTACTCTTTGCATGTTTCTGATGGTGTGGAAAAGAAAGGATTCCAAACCAACAAAGAAGAAAACCAAGCAAAGGACATCAAAATGGGGCTGTTTCATTTCGGTGAGGCATAACAGATGTTTTGCTTAAGCACAGTTGTATAATACTTGCATAAAACAAGAAATGTTTTATTCCTCCCCTGTCCTGAAAGGCATGTAGTAAAAATAATTTTATTACTACCAGGTGCCTTCGTCAGGTGCTCAGGTAAAAAAGTGAAAATTTTTATAATGGTTATAAGCCATTTTACAGTATCTTAATCCCACGTGGTTAAAATGGAGATAAGTACAGAAGTTTTTGATGCACGAGAGCAATGCAAGGCAAAAAAGATTTTGTTTTACGTATTAAATTCTATAAAGGCAGCTCTGCAGGGAGAAAGCTGTAGTTGCCTCCAAAAGCACATGTTTTTATATGGTTTATGTGAACTGTAATTTCAGCACTTCACTCATTACATCCTTGGCTCAGCTAAACACTTAAACGAGAGGTGGAGTTTAAGTCCCACTAAGATAACTGGCTTGTGTGAAGTTTAAATCCATGGCTCAACTGAGGTCTGCTCCAGGGAAACCTCCAATACTCCTGGCACGTTAATGTCCATTTATGCTCTACCTACGCAGTCGTGTGAAGGAGGTGCTACTAGTCACTGAGGTTTTCAGCATCTTCTCATGCAGAACCTTACTTGGATAACATTAGATGCTGTGGCACTAGGTATGCCAGTGCTGCTTGAAACTTTTTATCTTCCCCTGATGGACCTGCCATGCAGTAGCACTGGTGGAACATGTCCCAGCAGGGCCACTAGCCAAGGATACAGAGTTATTGGGAAAGCAGATGCTTTTCAATAAGCTGAAGAACCTGCAGTCAAGGTTCAAGATCATTCAAGCCTTAGATGAACCTTCCCGAAGCGTTCAGTGAATTTGAGTTTGTTTGTTGAGGATTTTGCAATTCCAAGAACTTTGGTAGATGGTCATTTCTCTTCTCTCCCCAAATAGCTGCCTCCAGACAGGAAGCACTTACAGCAGAGGATGGCAAATACATATGAAATACTGCATTTCTCCAGGAATTAAATACTTGGTAATCTCTGGTATCCTTGAGCGTCACAGCTAGTAAGAATGATAACCATAATTATTATTAATAAAGAGGAGTTATTCCTAAGGAATATAGAGATGCTTTCTTACACCGCCTTGCAGCTGTATCCCTGGCAGCTCTCTGCAGGTGCAACTTTCTTATTTTATAAATGCAAATGCAAAGTGAGATCGCAGCCTCACAGAAGCATTTACTGATGTGTGTCTAGATAGAATTACATCACAGCAACGAAACCAGGCAAAGTCACTTATGACCACAACTCTTATTGTAGGAAAAAAAAAAAGAAAATAATCCAGTACAAAGATCTGCTCAAAAACAGAAGAGACGTCTGACTGGAGCTTTACACTCCATAGGTGCACGCTCTTGGAGTGATGCCTTAATTCTCTGTAAATATTGCTGTGGTGTGAGCAGCCAGGGACGCGTGGCTCGCCTGCTGTTGTTCCTTACAAAGCACTTGGATAATGGGAGTGTCTGTGAAAAATCTATTTTTCATAAACACTGTTCGTCCTGTCACTCCAGTCCCTGGTTTTGATCACGCGTTCTTTAAGTGAGAAGAGGAACTAAGTGTTCTTTGGACACTCACCTTTTATTTCTTTCTCATTTAACTCTCTTTTATTGCTGCACAGCAGCGAGATGCCAGAAACAAAATAACACAGGAAAAAACACGCAAGCACCATAGTGTGCTAGTGATAGAGGTAATATGAAAGGAGAAATGAAGCTTTTACTTCGATTGCTTCAGTGGTATGCTACTATTTCAGAAAGAAGTTTCATGAAACATAGGAAAAGTATGTGGAACATTACCTGGAGAAGTAAATTTGAAGGTCACTAAGTCAAAGGAAGCATATATATTATTTCTGAGGAAGGATGGAGGAGATGGAGGCAGGGCAGAGTACAGCAGATTAATGAGAATAGTGATCGTTGTGTGGGGAGGACAAAAGGGATACAGATGCAGGAGGGCTTGCATCACTAATAATAGGTTGCTGTGCTTGTAATTGTCAGTCTAAAAATATTGCTACTTTATAGGGGTGGATGCTTAGGGTATCCTCTCCTGATGAGGAATTATAACCCTCTAGGTAAGGCAGCTTTAACATGTACACTCATCTCAGACCACTCACCATTCAAGCAACATCAGCCCTAACCACACGTTGGTGCCGGCCAGATTCTCCCTTCTCCATGGACAGCCCCCCAAAAGAACGTACCTCCTCCCTTCAGGGCAGCTCACTTGCACGAGGTTTGCTATGGGCTCACTGGAAATACCGAGCAATGGAACAGCCATGAGGAAAGAGGATTCATTCTAGGAGATCTCAGAGCCGTGAGATCGTGAACCTGCTCAGTGCAATGGAGCGAGGGCTGCTTTTCACCTTCCTCCATTCTGCTTCACTTTTTTTTGTACTGCTCTGAGAGCTCCTTAAAACCAAAGTAACCTCACTCAGAAATAACTGACTTACTCAGCATCTGCTGAGCAGCAGAATCAGAGCCAGATCCATTTCTCTGCCCCGATCGGCACACACCACTGCTGTCCAGCTGTCCACCACTGTGGCAATGCAAAAATATTGCTTTTATATCACAGAGCATCGGCTCTAAGCGGGTCATGCTCAGAGGTCCTGGCTACCTGACCGGCCCCTTTAGTAATGACAGAAGCTGTGGTCCATAATGTCAGGAGTAAATTACACTCACCCCTTAGAATCACACTTGATCCTGCAGATACTGCATGCATGGGTGAACCCTGGTGCTCTTCCAGACCCTGCTGCTGACATGCCCACATTCCAGAGCTTTTCGATGTGAAAACAACTGGAATAAGAGGAAATGGATCTTTACCCAGTTACTTCATTAAGTACCAAGTATCAAGGGTTTTAAAAGAATTGTGATTGGGTTGCAAGGTACCCTCCCATCCTCTTAAAGTCATAACTCTCCACTTCTCGTGCACAGAGGTCAAATGAGTTTTCTAACGTCATATATGAGGATGATAGTGGATCCAGGAATCCAGGAATTTTGCTTCAACATCTCCCTGCGCAGTGCTGGAAAGCCTTGTGAAAGAGGAACATATATTCAAGCTCCCATAAATGATGTGAAATCTACCTTGTTGTTCACACACTTCTAGAATTAAAGTCGTATTTATGTAGTCGGAGTTTAGAAAATAATGCTCCAAGGATTCCTCGTGTAAATCTTGACATTAAACCAATCTTACCCTTGTCTTGCCACTTGAATCATTTATTTAAGCGGTGATAATAAAAGGTGTCAGCAATTCAGTCGTAAGCTCTTGAAGATTTCTGTGCGCATTGACCTTTAAGTGTTTGCATCTTGACAGGTGAGCCGTTCTTAACGTCTCCTATGAGATATGGTGGGGGCAAGGGGTCAGGCACGCTAATGATAAAATTACCATTTACCTTTTACCTCCCGAGTCTCAGTGCCTGACATTATAAATGTAGGTAACCTTTCACCTGAAGGCTCTCTTTCTTCTGCACTGCGAGGGATTAGGGAGAAATGAATGTGCTTGCAGCTGCAGGAGTGGCATCAGTCATGGAAAAAAAAAAAGGTGCTTTGGGTGATCCTTTCCCTTTAATTTTCATGTTTGTTATTTTTAACCAAACCCATATTTAAAAAGAAGTATGAAGAGCTCTACCCTGTTTTATTTTAACAAAGAGATAGTTATCTGGCTGTTTCTATTTCAGCATGCTATTTCTACTCGACACTATTTTGTTCTTTCTTATTAAGATGAAAGCGGTATTTGTTAATTAACAAATCAATTGAGTCTAGATCCCTCTTCCAATGGCAGTAGCCTTTGATCAGTGGGAATGGGCACACATCAAGCCTTCAGACCTCCAAAACTAAGGACTGCTGGTCTCCCACCCACCTCGGATGTGCCTGGTTGCTCAGAACAATTACACAAGCTGATATACTATGAAGATTAAAGAACAAGACTAAGGAGTGTTTATTTTTCCACGTGAAAACCTTTAAGATTTCTAAAAGCCATGCACATTATGGGTAGGACAACTACCACATCTAGGAGAAATGCTAAAAACGGTGCTAGGTGTGGAGCCTCTATTTGGCTGATTCATGGGCAAGCGATTCACATCCTGATGTGAAAGACTCATTCCTCTTGCCAGAATTAAAGCATATAAGGCTGGAAAACATATGAAGAGACAGGCACAGAAAATGAGATTCAGTAAATTTTACTGATCAAGAGCCAAATGACCACAAGCTTTAGTAGAATTATCTCCCAGGAAGAACAGCCCCTTTCTGATAAATGCAGCCGTGCAACTGCTGGGGCATCCATCGTGCCAATTGAAGACTATAGTTCAAATATAAATCTTTATATTCAGTTTAGTGAAATTTGGTGTTGTGTGAATGTTATTCACAGCTATGAATCGTCAGGCACAAATCTTGTTGCATTTTATTCATGTAATAAGGAGATACATTTTGCAAAAGTTCTATTCGGTGGATATCAACCTTAATGAAATTGTACTCCGGGTAATCTATAAAAATTCTTCTTCATATCGGAAAACCCGAGTAGACCTATTTCAGGTTTTATCTGTTCATATACAGATAAAGAGCATGCACACAGAGTTCAAGTATCTAATAAATGAAAGGCACAACTTCATTACCATGTTAAGCTGGAGGAGGAAGGAAAAGGCGAGTTTTGCACCATATTGAAAGGACAGATAGGTTAAAACGCTTAAAAAAACCAACCCAGATGAAATAGTCCCTTCAAGAGTAGGGCTCTCCTCTCCCATCCACCCACACTGCTCCCACCATCAGGGAATTTGTGAAGCAGGACAGAAAGCACAGGAAAAGCCTTCCTCTGGGAAGCCTGTGCTCACATCAAACATGTTGAAAGGACACAGACAGGGAAGCCATTCAGGCTGCGTAGCCAGCCCGAGTCATTTCCAGGCTTATCAGATCGTGTTCCACTTGTCTGAATACTCGTTTTACTTCTGTGCATCAACACAAACTCAGCCCCCAGCACCAAAACCAGATGCATTTCCACAGCACAAAGGGCTTGTCTGTGCTTTTCAGCAGGTTTTCCTCCTACCCCTCTGCCCACCTTTCTCCTGGAACGGGTTGCTGCTCCTACATTCAAATTTGGCATTTACCACGCCGTAGCTATTTCCTAGTTATGGCTTAGACCACGGAGGCACACGTGGTCTCATAGATTGTGGGAGTAATAACTTCCACAACAGCACACGAGGTTGAAGAGACCCCACAGCAGAAGTTGCTGGCAACGTTTATAAATGGATTTTACAGGTCATGATATATTCCCATCCACTGACTCCTTTTTCTGGGACTGGGACTACTATCCCAGGGTTTAGCCACACAGTATCAGATGTGTGGAGGAGAAAAAATCCCGCCAGTGAAATATTTCTCTCCCCTCCTCCAGTGTGCAGCACGTTGAAGGATTAGTACAGGCCAGGCTCATTCGGTTTGGCAAACAGCTTCCGATTACGAGTTAGGGAACAGGAGTATGGTGACCACTTAAAGGCAGATTCCTCCATTGACAGAAGACACATTTAGCCCTCACCAATCCCTCAGTGCTTCCTGCATGGACTAACATGATCCTTGCAACCTCACGCCAGTAAAATCCCTCAAACCCTCTGTCTCATCCCCTTTGTGTTCCTTAAACAGATATGCTGCTAGCTGGCTCGAAGGAATCTTTCCTTTGATTTCCCAAGGGATATCCCACTGGAGGTTTGATCCCACAATACACAGAATACGCCAAACATTTAGGGAAGAATTTGAGAGCGTAAAGATATCTCCTGGCTAAAGACAAGAAGAGATGTGTCGCACTGGTTGTCTTGGGTGATGGCATACACTAAAGATTTCCAGGATGGCAAGACAAAACAGCAGTACTTCACAATAAATAAAGATCTAATGAGAAACAACTCCTGTAGTCCTAGAAGGAGCTCTTACCTGACACCCCACATGCCTGAGTCTACAAGAAAGATCTGGTTCCATGGCAAGGACCTAGTCAGATCAGAAGACCTTCTCCATTATCACCATCCACACAGCTCACACCTGTTAGGCCCAATGGGAACCAGATATTGCAGATTGACTAGAAAACTGAGATAACAGGACACATTTCAGATACAGATGTGTCCACTTGAGAGCATTTGGTTCTTGAAGCTTTCAAAGCAACATTAATTACACAAAAATGCAACATGCCAGTTCTGGAATGGAAGAGAATGGAACTGACTTTTCCACGGAAAGTTGTGTCAACACATTTCTGAAAATTAATCAATAGTCAAATAGCTCTGATGATGTTTGAGCATTCCAGCAGGGATGACTACTACTATTTTATTGTTGTTAGTTTAGGGAAAATATAGTAAGTGGAAATATCTTCTGTATTTCAAAAAGCATTCTGTTTTCCCAGTAAAAATAAAAAACAGTAGCAGAGCTGGTGGGAAAATTTACTTATAATTTAGCAACGCTTTGAAATATGTTCAGTTTGGAAAAAAAGTATTTAATCCCCAGTATTCAAAGCTTGCTCTATTCTGGGTAAAGACTGGAACTGATTTCAGAAAAGTTCACCTGCTTCAGCAGGACTAGATGATCTCTAGAGGTCCCTTCCAACCTCCACCATTCTATGAAGTTCTTCAGCGGGCTCTGGATCTAGCCCTTAGATGTGAAGCTACTCTGACCTTCACCTCTCGCTGTGCTTTATACAGCTCCCAGCACATGGAAATTGCTTCCAACTCAATAAATACAGATACTTATGAAAAAAAGTCTAGCAGGAGGGATTTGTTGCAATGAAAAAGGCATACTTCATGAGTTCGCTTTCCAGATTCCTCATAATGGGTAAGAGTTAGTCAGGGGAGGGATTAAATTTATTACTTTTAGTATGATATGCTGTATAAATGTTTCCCAAATACAAAATAACGGAATGTTTGCGTGTACACATATATACGTAAGTGCGTATGGAGGTATAAATGTACACACATACATATTTAAGCATGTTGAAGTGCATATCCTTAGCAGGAACAAAAAGAATCAGTGCGTATTATGTTTAAATCCAGTATGTATTTTCCAAGCTCAAGACCTAGGGAATAATGCGTGTGCAGGGCTGGCAATCCTCTGGGAAAAAAAGCCAACAGTTGAAACTTAAGTTTATCCACTGCTTCTGCCTGCTCTGGAAGTGCTGAATGGGAGATTCAGGTGCAGCATCACCAAAGCCCTGCCCTGAAAGTCCTCCTGCCTGCCAAGGAATGAGGTGGGAAAAGCCCTTCAACCCTCATGCAGAGCCTCCACCTCCAGCCAGCCTTCCTGCAGCTGCTGGGAGAAAGATGTGGAGGTTCTGGGATATCTGTGGGCAGAATCCTCTTTAGCAGCTGCTCCTGATGAGAAAACCTGGAGAACAGCTAAATTCCCCGAGGTTTTAAATCTCCATGGTTATCTTCTCAAGATGACAGTGTGGGCCAGGACTACCTGTGAAGACAGAGTGCTGCTCCCTCTTCATAGCCATTCACACTTCTCCCAGCCTTCTTTCCCATACCTTATTAGATTCATTCCTGTATATTTATAGTACTGTGGCTGTACTTGGACGATTTTAAGGTGGCTGAGGCTAGAAGGGAATGGGATGCCATTTCTAGGATGATCTGTTCTGCATAAAACCTGTTCCCTTTATACCCAAGTCCATTTTCTACTCGTGTAGTCCTGGACCTAATCAGCTCATGCTGACTGCCCATGAAGCTTTGCTGGTTGATACCAGCTGAGAATTTGGCTCCACATTTTGCGGGAGGGAGAGACAGAGATAAAATAAATTGTAACAGTACGTGTCAGACTATTTCTAGTCGCAGCAGACCAAGTCTAGAGTGAGTTCATTTCAAGCAATGAATTTTTGAGGTTTTCTTTGGTGGAACAGAAAAGAGTTTGTCCCTGAGCATTTATAGCTTTCAAAAAAAAAATCTCAGTCAGGCAGAAAACGCTTTTTAAGTCAGTCCCTGAGATGCTAATGAAACCCAGAGGAACCCACTGATATGCAAAGTACCTCACTGGATGAATTTACACACATACGTGTGTGTATATACACACAATGTAACTGAAAAAAATCTAAGCAAAAGGAAAATCCTCAGGACTAGACACAGTACCCTTTAAGTACAGAGCTGTTTAAAATATCCATCTCCTTATTGTAATTTGATGTGTGAAATTCAGGCGTGCATTTACAATTCAGATCCCGTTCCTTAGGGATTCCCATTTAGGGCCTGTTCGTATGATTTATTTAGTGCCTTCCTTCACTTATGCTCGAGATCGTTAGGTATAATGCACATATATGCACAGGGATAAAATGTTTATCATCATTACTTCAATGAAGTCATTTGCCATCCTTGACACCCTCTAATGTCCCAAGTGCTTCAACCCACTGGCTCATTTGCCCAGCGTGGCTCTCT